>BPTQ01000002.1:95256254-95719661 GCA_019973895.1 Chrysanthemum seticuspe | reverse complement strand
GGAGATGCCATGTAGTTTTACTATCCCTAAATATCTGTGTAAAATAAAACGGGAACTTTGAAACTATGCTTATCCTTGATTATTTGCTTTGTCCAATTGTGATTGTGTAATAAACCATGAGAAAATGTCGGTTAGGGTAATTTTGGCACCAAATTTAAAATTTTTCATGACATATAGGAGTGGGCCATTAGTCTTAACAAAAGCGTCTCATGGATAGGAAGTTATATGACTAGCACAAAACCCTTACCACCCAAATTCTACCCAAAATGTGAGGATCGCCCTTAGATTAGTAGGAATTAAAAGCATTCATCTTTAATGCTTAGAGTGTGAACCGGTAGTATATTAGATTCTAGAACTTGTTTTGTGATGCATTCCGAGATCGCAAGTGAGGCTACACTTGTGTAGTTAGGAATAACTAAATGATAAGAGGCATTAGGATAACCCTTGTTTGATACCTGTAATATAATTACTTCTTCCACATCGGTTGAGTAATTCCCCCACACCCTTTGCGTTGTACTCATCTTTAGTACACGATACCCCTAGTTAACCCCTCAGAGCCTATCCTTTTCGCGGTTCTCGTGATGTTTCGGTTTTTCCGGAATATCAATGAAGAGCATTGTTTACACCCCACCCCCAAATATACACTCAAATCACCTTAGCCTACCCCTTATGCACTCACTTTTAGTGCAAATGTTTGTTATCACCCTAAACCCTTAGTTCAATTATCTAGTTGCTTGCATAAGTTGCTAAGTCGAGTCATATCCTTTGTATACAGTTTTGGGATGATTGGGATTCATGGGAAAAGTTAAAGTTTATGAAATATAGGGAAGAGAACGTTAAAACTCAAATTCCCTTTGTTTGCATAATAATGTACTCCAAGTGTTTTGATCTTTTCAATTCGGGTCAAATTAGTGTTAGAGTAATAAAAACTCAAGTGTAGGGATGTGTCTATAAATCCCTATCATTTTGATGTACCGTAGAGGATGGTAGAGTAAAAGTGTATGCACAAAAAAAAAAAAAAAAAAAAAAAAAAAATAGAAAAAGAAAAAAAAGAAAAAAAGAAAAAAGAGTGAAAAAAAAAAAAAACAAAAAAAACAAAAAAAAAAAACCATACGGGCTACCATCCGACATCTATCTTTTAAATTATGTTTGTTTATTTTCGTTGCCTAGAGTTTTAGAGTGTCGAGTCTTGGCTTAGCAACGCCATTCTTCGTATACTTGCAACATAGAGATTTTTGACTATCCACCACTAAATAGCCTATCCCACCAAACCCTTCATTTCCCTACCGTAAGCCTAACGTTACAACCCTTTAAAAGACCTCTTTGATAGTCTTTCCTAGGTGCTTACGCCAAAGCGACGGAGGTTTGATCTATTCTCAAGCCTATGGTAATCTATGTACTAGGACCGGTTAATGAGTGTTTATCTTCCATTTCCGATTTGTTATATTTCATATATACACCCGAGAGAGATGTGAGTATCCAAACACCCCATGTGAGGTGCTAGTATGTAATTTCCGTGCTTGTTATGACTTTTGCGGGGCTTATATGTGTTGTGGACCGTTTTGAATGAATGCTTCATGACCCCTAACTTATAAATTAATTGGCTAAAAGCACATTTGCTTGAGGACAAGCAAATACCAAGTGTAGGGATATTTGATAAGGTTTTAAAAGGTACCTTTTTGAGGGGTCATTTAAGCCCTTATTCGATCACTTCTGTATCCGTTATTGCTTAATATCGTTCATTTTCACTTTTTAGGTCTCTTGAAGGCAAAATGCTGGAATGATGCTTATTTGGACGAAAAGGCGCGAATATACGAAGAAAATGGCCAAAGTCATAATCGAGACACTCAAAGCTGCTGAAACATAAGGCGACGGCGTCACTGCATATCTGCGACGCCGTCGGGAAGGAATTTTGCGACGGCTCAGAAGCGAAATTTCATGTTTTCAAGGGACGACGTCAGGTTCTAAAGGAGTAGGCCGTCGTTACTCAGACGGCCTAGATGCAGCCAAGACGGCGTCAGAGACTGAAGGCGACGGCGTCACAACCTTAAGGTGACGCCGTCACAAGCTGATCAAGTCACAACATGCGCGCGCAGTAGTTGATATTGTTTTGGCCATAACTTTTGCATACGAACTCGGATTTAGGTGATTCAAAAGCCCACGCGACCGGAACGAGAAAATATACAATTTGCTGAAAAAATGGTCGTGACGCCGTCACTCTATAAGTGTGACGCCGTCGCTCTTTGCCGACAGAAAATCTGCCTATAAATATAACATTATAACTTCACTTTTTGTAAGCCCTAAACCCTAAGTCCGATTCCAGGGTTTAGGTAGGTGTTTTTCCAGCAACTTAAAGGGTTCCAAACACTCTATAAACATTGTGTGTTGGTTTGTTTGTTAATCCAATCCTATGGTATGTCTTCAATTATCATAATTGTTGCTTGCTCTTCATTAATTATGCTTGGCTAATTCATCTAGTGTTTGCTTATGATTGTGTGAAACTTGTATATAATTAATTAGATCTTATTGATTTCTTAGTGATGCTTGTGTCTATCTTCATCATTAGGTCGTGACAATTTCAATGAGTCTAATTGGTTTAGTTTATAATTCTTGCATCCTACTGTCTCTTGTTTGATTGGTTGTCTCTTATCTTAATTGTAATTGGCTTAGGAAGTGCGACTAGGCTATCGTTGTGTTTAACACTTGATAAATCCTTGATAGTTTATGAATGACTTGGTGGATTTCGTTTACTAAATCAAAGATAACCTTAAAGTTAGTTTATGAATGAATAAGTGGATTTTGTTTACTACACTTAAAGGTGACTTCAAAGAGTTAGGGAGAAACGCATACCCTACAACCTTAGACACACAACGCAACTAGGAATAAGGACGTGACAATTCAACCATCAATAGGACGTGACAATTCAGTAGGTAGAATTGGATAGCTAGCAAGGAGTAATACATCATAAGTAGATACGCTTCACGTTACTGGTAGACCCCTAAGTTAGTTAGTATCTTTTGGAATAGTTGACTAGCAACTAATTCCACCCTCCCCTCCAAAACCGAGATTCACAAAATATAAAAATACAAAAATAATCATCCCTCATCTTTAGACTTAAATCGACATATACTTCAGTCTAACGACACTATTCCCCTAGAGAACGATATCAATACCCGTGGCTTACCCTAATTACTACACTACAACGATTAGGTTCACTGCCTAGGGTGTTATAAAACTTGCTCGAAGAAAAGGAAGTTTCCTTGACCCCGAACGACGCGTGTAGCGTTATCAGTTGCTAACTGAATGGGAAAAGTTCACATCTACTCCAGGAGAATCCATTGAATCCTACTATGGAAGGTTTTGCACTTTGATGAATGAGCTAATCAGAAACAAGCTGACACCCAGAACTATCGTTCAAAACATCAAGTTCCTGAACAATCTTCCAGAAGAATGGGGACGATATGTCACTATTGTCAACCAAACAAAAGACTTACATCAGGTGAACTTTGATCAACTGAATGATTTTCTGAAACAAAACCAAGCTGAAGCGAATGAAGTCAGGCAAGAAAGATTAGCAAAGAATCATGATCCATTGGCACTCATTGCAAAGACTCAAACTTCAGTGAATACACAACAAAAAGCTTCATCATCTTCCAACAACAACAACTTGCAGCAATACATACAACAACCACAACAACAATTCTATCCAGCACAACAACAAGTCATTCAACAACAGTATACACAACACCAGGAACAAGGAATCACTGATCTCGAATCTGATCAAGAAGACCCTATGTCCCAAATAATTTCTCTCTTGGGTCAAGTAATTAAAGGTCGCTATTCCACACCTACCAACAACAACCAAAGGATATCATCAAACACTCGCAACAGGCAAATTGCACAGCCGGGTGTGAATATGGGTAATCAAGGACAAATGGTTGGAGTTATTGGGAATCAGCAGGGATATGCTACTGGATTTCGCATGGGTAATCTGACGGTTCCGTATCAGGGTAATCAGTTGGGTCAGAATGTTGGAAATCAGATTGGACAGAATGTTGGGAATAGAGCAGTGGGTAATCAGAATGGGTATGTAGCAGCTCCAGTCGTTGGGAATCATGGAAATGTGAATCAGGGTAATCAGATTAAGTGTTATAACTGTCAAGGAGTGGGTCACATGGCAAGAAACTGTCCCACTAAGCCGCACAAGAAGACTGGTGATTTTCTTCGAAAAGCTGCTTTGTTAGCAGATAAGCTTGATGCGGGGTTACAGTTGAGTGCTGAGGAAAATGACTTTTTCGCTATTGTGGATGAATTGGAAGACCTCGAGGAACTCAATGCGAATTGCATCTTCATGGCAAATCTTCAGGAAGCTAAGTATGACACTGAGTCAGACTCACCTCCTGTCTATGACGCCAATGCCGTATCTGAGGTACCAATCATTGATCCATGTTATAACAATGTCATATTTGATGTGTTTACTCATAACGAACAGCATTCTGTGACGCCAGCACCTACTTATGATACATACCTGGACAATCCGAGTTGTAGCAATACTAACTCTGAAACTCCAGATGTGGATCCTAGTGGAGGCTGTGTGGCACAAAATACTGAGACTGATGAGGAAACACGTGCTTATGTTGAATCATTAATCAATCAATGTGGCATTGAAGTTGAGAAAGTTAGAACGGTCAATCGCGAAGTTAAGGCCGCGAATGCTAAATTGACCGCTGAGCTTGAGAGTTACAAGGAGCATGCCAAAGCCTATGAATTTCATACAAACAAAATGTCAGAATTAGAGATTGGTTATCGATATTCTGTTTTAAGAGAAAAAGATTTGCAACTCAAGTATGACACACTTGATGTGAATCTGAATTTGAAAATAAAATCTTTAAACAAGGAAATTTCTGATCTAAATGACCATCTTTCTAAACAAAAAGCACTGTTTTCTGATCTTGAAAAAGAGAAGAAACAGTTGATTGCTGATTTTTCAAAACGAGAAGATTCTCTTCTTGATGAAATTCTTGATAAAACGGAAAGAATCAAAACATTGGACAATTTGCTTCTTACAACGGGTCATTCAGCTAAATCAAACAAGATGCTTTCTAATCAAGTAAATCCACGTTTTCATACTTCACATAAGATGGCACTTGGTAATGACCCTTCTTCGTTTCTCAAGAAAGCTCAGAAATCTCAGAATGTGTTGCACAATGGAAAACCTTTGCATGAACCCATAATTGTGCATGATTCTCTTGAAACGTTGGAACTATCTGAGGAGAGTAGATCAAAAATGAAACAAAAACATCCGGAAATCAAACCTATTGATTATAATAAATGGAACCAAATTAATGGTATTTCGTTTGTTTCTTAATCAACGTTTTCCAACAAACCAAGTGTTTCAAACAAAGTGTCAACACCGGTTTCAAAATCAGTTTCAAAACCAGTTGTTGTCTCCAATTCTCTTTCGAACATTGAACAAATGTCTTCAAACAATCCTTTTAACACAAGTGATGCAAGAAGTATTTTGGAAAATGTAAAAACTAGAATTGCAGATCTTCAAGAGACCGTTAAAACTAAAACCAATATTATAACAAACATCTGGTTTAGTAGTTTTGATATTGAACAGAAAAAGTTTTTGAAACTCAAATTGCCCCTCAGCTGAATAACATCAGTGCAAGGGTAATTCATTTTGAACAAGCGTTTTTGAAAGAAACAACTGACTTTGTCAAGGACCATAAATCCCTGGTAAAGCAAGCCAATGAAAGTGTTGAACACATCAAATTTTTGGAAAATCTAAATGATTCTCTCTTCGAAGATGTTCTGACTACTGATATTATGTCCATCATTTTGCAAACATATTCTGTTGAAGATCATGAAAGACTCCAGTCTGAGACCTCCGAAATTGTTTCAAAATATGAAAAAGCTCTTATGAAACTTGAAAAAGAAAATGTCTCATATTTTAAACAACTTGATCGAAAAACAGAGGAATGCAAGTATGACAAATTGTCGTATGAGCGTGCCTACAATGACATGAAAGCTAAAAATGATCTTTTGAGGGCTCAGCTAGAAAGTCAAAAAGGAAAGGCAGTGGAAACTGTGATTACAAAACCATTGACTGCGGAGAAAGCAAATGTTCCCAAACCGGTTTCAAAACCAAAAATGTCTGTTTCTTTGCCTCCTACAAAAGTCAATGAGAAAAATGTTTCATCAAAACCAGTCACTCCACCTGCCCTACCTAAACAATATGTTGATAAGGGAAAAGCGGTTATCGAGAAACCAAAAGTTTTAACACCTGGCCTTTTTAAGATGAGTACCACTAATGCGTCTGCCTCCACATCTAAAGAGACTAGGATAGCTGAAACCACCTCCCTTCATAAAAATGTGAATCCTAATGCGTGTGCCTCACCTTCTACAGGACTAGAAAGCACCTCTAGGAGCAGCAGACTAAAGCCTAAGAGCAATACAAGGAACAATAGAGTCTCGACTGCCTCTAGAAGTAGTAGCTTGAATAAAGAGAAGAAAGTAGAAGAACACCCTTGGAATTAACAGCCTTTGAATAAGAAAGACATTTCATCTGAATGTACTGAACCTGTGAAACTTGCTAAGTCTAATGAATGTGTTGAATCTCTTTGTTTAACTTGCAAGAAATCTTTAAATGTTCAAGATGATTGTGTTTCTAAGAATATGAATGATAAGCCTGTTAAGAAGAACGTCCCAAAAATTAATTACGCTAAACAAGTAGGAAGACTAGTTGCAAAACTTAGACTTTACACTACTGACAGGAACCAAAGCGTTTACTTTAGGGATGATATTTGGAAACCCACAGGTAGAACTTACACACTCCAGAATGGTACAATGAGTGATAAACCAGACTTCCCTGTAGAAAACCTCTCTGAGTGTGATCAGGAGTTTACCTCTAACCCAAAGGAACCAAAATCAAAACGGTTTCCACAATATTCTTTTTCTGTAACTGGCAGGTTATCGAAATTTGTCTTTGGATCGTCGACTCGGGTTGCTCCAAGCACATGACCGGGAATCTGAAGCTGCTGATCAATTTCGTCTGGAAATTCATGGGAACCGTACGTTTCGGAAATGATCATGTAGCAGCTATCATGGGTTATGGAGATCTACCTTTTGGAAATTATTTGATCACTCGGGTTTACTATGTCGAAGGGTTGGGACACAATTTGTTCTCAGTCGGGCAGTTCTGTGATGCAGATTTAGAGGTTGCTTTTAGGAGAAATGCTTGCTTCGTTAGAAACTTGGATGGCACTGATCTCTTAACTGGGAATCGTGATACAAACTTGTATGCTATCGACATCAATCAAATGGCCTCTTCATCACCAGTATGTCTTATGACACGAGCATCTGGAACACAGTCCTGGTTGTGGCACAGACGCTTATCCCATCTCAATTTTGACACCATCAACAATCTTGCCAAAGACAACATCGTCAATGGACTTCCAAAGTTCAAATACACCAAGGATCATCTATGTCCATCATGCGAACAAGGAAAAAGCAAAAGAGCATCATATAAACCCAAAACCGTACCTAGTTCGGAAGCAAGGTTGCATATGTTGCACATGGACTTATGTGGCCCAATGAGAGTTGAAAGCATTAATGGGAAAAAGTATATTCTTGTTATCGTCGATGATTATTCGAGATATACATGGGTTAAGTTTCTGAGATCAAAAGACGAAGCACCAGGCATCATCATCACCTTCCTGAAACGCATTCAAGTACTTCTTCAAACTCCAGTAAGGGTTGTAAGAACAGACAACGGCACTGAATTCACTAATCAGGAGTTAAGAACTTTCTTTGAAGATGTTGGAATTACTCATCAGACATCAGTTGTTAGAACTCCACAGCAGAATGGGGTAGTTGAAAGAAGAAATAGAACTCTTGTGGAAGCTGCTCGCACAATGCTAATCTATTCCAGTGCACCGTTATTTCTATGGGCTGATGCTGTTGCCACTGCTTGTTTCACTCAGAACCGATCCCTTATCCATCCAAGATTCAATAAAACCCCGTATGAGCTTGTGAACAACAGAAAACCTGATATCTCTTACTTTCACGTGTTTGGCGCTTTGTGCTATCCTACGAATGATAGAGAAGATCTTGGAAAACTTAAAGCAAAAGGTGATATTGGAATCTTCATTGGATATTCAGATAACTCGAGGGCATTCAGGGTGTATAACAGGAGAACTAGGAGGATCATGGAGACGATGAATGTGAAATTTGATGAACTTTCACATATGGCTTCTGAGAGACTCGCTCTAGAACCCGCACTAAACCGACAGACTTCTGGACACATCAGTTCAGGACTCGTACCTCAAAGAGCTCAATCAACTTCGTTTGAAAATCCTAAAGAACAAGAATGGGAGAATTTCTTCGAGTTAATGTTCGATGAGTACTATGGTGGAACTTCGACAAATGCATCAAACCATCATTCCGCTGCACCCGCTTAAAATCATCCTTCACCACCAACAGAAGATGCATCTACAACGGTCGAAACCAATGCACCAACTCCATCAACATCATCTACATCTACTCAAGTTCTTGCACCCGTTCTACCAGCAGTTGATGAGCAAAACCAAAACCAGAACGATGCAACGTTAGATGAAGATTTATTTGAAAATCCATTTGCTACAGAATCAGCTGAATCTTCTTCAAGCTTACGAGAACCATCTAACTTGCATACGTATAACCAACGGTATCCTTCTACTCTGAAGTGGACAAAAGACCACCCGATTGAACAAGTTATTGGTGAACCATCAAGGCCAATTCAGACGAGACGTCAACTCGCCACCGATTGCGACTTGTGCATTTACCTTTGCTCAATTAGCAATCTAGAGCCAAAGAACATTCGCGAGGCAATGGCAGATCCCGCATGGATAGAAGCAATGCAGGAGGAACTTCTTCAATACCGTCTACATGACTCATGGGAAAAGGTTCCAAGACCAATTGACGTTCGCGTCATCGATCTCAAATGGTTATGGAAGAACAAACGGGATGAAGAAATGACTGTAATTCGCAACAAAGCTCGTCTTGTGGCCAAAGGATACAGACAAGAGGAAGGAATAGACTTTGAAGAGTCATTCGCGCCGGTAGCTAGACTTGAAGCAGTCAGGATATTCTTGGCCTATGCAGCTCACAAAAACATCACGGTTTATCAGATGGACATTAAGACCGCGTTCTTGAATGGAACTCTGAAAGAAGAAGTGTACGTGAGTCAGCCAGAAGGCTTCATTGACTTGGAACATCCAGACTACGTCTACAAACTCAAAAAGGCAATCTATGGTTTAAAACAAGCTCCGAGAGCGTGGTATGACGAACTGTCCTCTTTCCTTATCCAAAACAATTTCACCAAAGGAACAGTTGATCCTACCTTGTTTACACAAAAATGCAAAAACGACATTTTGATTGTTCAGATTTATGTGGACGACATCATCTTTGGGTCCACTAATCCGAAACTTTCAAAACATTTTGAAAATCTCATGAAAAGCAAATTTGAAATGTCCATGATGGGGGAACTAAAATTCTTTCTTGGTTTACAAATACATCAATCCCCTCGTGGAATTTTTATAAATCAAGCTAAATACACAACTGAGATCTTGAAAAATCATGGTATGGACAATTGTGACTCGGTCGGAACACCAATGGTAACATCACCAAAAATTGGAGCCGATTTGTTTGGGAAACCTATTGATCCGAAGAAATATCGGAGCATGATTGGTTCTCTCATGTATCTTACTGCTAGTCGACCAGATATTCATTTTGCTGTTTGCTTATTAGCACGGTTTCAGGCTAAGCCTACCGAACTGCACCTCAAAGAGGTTAAAAGGATCTTTCGGTACCTGAAGACATCCATTCACATGGGACTTTGGTATCCGAAGGAATCCGGATTTGATCTAATTGCTTTTTTAGATGCGGACCACGCAGGTGATCAAGTTACAGCAAAAAGTACATCCGGAGGAGCACAATTTTTGGGAGAAAAGTTAGTAAGCTGGTCTTCAAAGAAACAAGATTGCACTGCACTTTCAACCGCTGAAGCTGAGTATGTGTCTCTATCTGCGTGTTGTGCTCAAGTTCTATGGATGAGAACACAACTCACAGATTATGGCTTTACTTTCGATAAAATACCTATGTATTGTGACTCGAAAAGTGCCATAGCCATATCATGCAATCCTGTTCATCACTCAAAGACTAAGCATATCAGAGTCCGCTACCACTTCATCAAAGAGTACGTCGAAAATGGTACTGTTGAATTATTCTTCGTGAAGACAGATTACCAACTCACGGATCTATTAACAAAAGCCCTTCCAAAAGAAAGGTTTGAGTATTTAGTTCGACGAATTGGAATGCGAAGCCTAACCCCTGAGGAGTTAGAACGTCTTCTCGAATCTTCTTGAAAATGATTTTCCAAAAAGCTTCGCTGTAAATATTTTTGAAAAACAAAATACAAAATTTGAAAAACCAACAAAAGCAAAATATAAAAATATAAAACTTTCAAAAAATACAAAAACAATAGAAAATCAAAAATCCAAAAATATTCTTCTACGACATGTCTCTTGTATAATCGATATTCTGTACGTTTCTAGAAATGTCATTCAACAATGATACGGGCATGTACAGATGCTTGAGCGAGAGTTCTTTATATGTTTTCTAAAACATGTCGTTTCTCAAAATTTCTCAATATAATGGCTTTCATATACATCAGTACGAAACCCGGACCTAAATGATGACTTTTGATTATTTTCAAATCAAAACTCGTGCTTTGATCGAAAAATGAGGTGTACGCTTCAGTGCACTACATTTAAAAATGGTGAGAAATCATCATCATCTTGAGCACCTTTTCAAGAATGTTCAAAAAGATTTTCAAAATACTTTCAAATAGTTTGTGCTCAAGATAACTCCCTCTAAAACCCTTTAATTGTTTATGCTTTATTAAAGGGGGAGTATAAAACAAAAATGTTTCAAATTCATGCTTAAATCAAATCCGTTTGTCTCCTCACAAATTTCTAAAATGTTGTTTAATCCGTTGATATAAAAAATGTCACGTATATGCTATTTTTGAGGGGGAGGAGACGTGATTAAAATGTGATCAAAAAAGTTTAATGATCGTGGTTTGAATCTCAAAAAGAGCTCGACTCAGACGGAACCAATGAATTGACGGAATCAAAATCAGTAAATGTACCATCTCGAGAAACTTTCTATGGACTTGACCAGGACGGGTAATAATTTCAAGCTAGTTCGCTAGTGATGTAAACGTGTCTCGAATCGGTCTTGTTCATTTAAAGTTGATCAATTCAAAAAGTGCGAACTCTACCCTCTATGTGCAGATTTCTGTCAAAACTTATGAGCACATGTGAAGGGGGAGTGCTTCTAAAATATAAAACTCACGGAGTGTTGCAAACATGTTTTCTATCATAAACACTCTGAGAGATTTTCAAGAAAAAGGTTTTATGGCAACAATAGGACAATCATGGAGTTATAAGGTGTCTAAGGATAGGAAATTCGTCCTATGATTCGCCAGAGCCGGAGGGATCTACCCAAGGACATCACCAATAGTGTAGAACTAGAAGTCTTTAGGAATGATTGAAAAAAGGAGTAATGTGAGAAAGGAGTAAGAAGGGGTTGAAGAATCAAAAAGAAATGTAATGAAAAAGGGTGAAAAGAAATAGCCCTCCATATTCAACCTTAGGGCAGAAACCGGGTTCAATACATATGCTACTGGTTGTCACTAGATGACACTGGTATTGAAGACCAAGACGTCATGGACCCAGTGACGCACTGCACTAAACCTCCTAGCCACTCAATTCCTCTTAAAAGGATTTGTTTCATTCTCACTGGGAACCCTACATAATCTATTGACTTTCTCTTAGAGATCGTTGGTATTGAAGAAGGAGACCCTCTCCCTTGTCTCCGCTCAGGAAAACCAAAATGCACTATTGAGTCTAGAGCCACGAGATTCATCAAAAGATCTCATAGGAACACATGACATGACATCGCTTGTTGTTCATCAATAAGGACACAAGTGATATATTTTAGAGTCCTACGCAGATCTTAGCAATCTGCCAGAACATTTATGAGAAGTTTCACATCTGTGATCTTCAGTGATTGAATGGAAATTCCTGCCAGGGTCAACATCAAGCAGCCCTGACAGCAGGTCACTTCGGTAATTCTCCGTGGATTACGCTTAGTGTGTCTCAAACGGTCTACAGTCGTGGGGTGATGCTTCGGTGTACCTCAGCGACTCATCTGAACTGTAGATGTACTTCGGTATATCGTGTTATCTCACTTGTGGGACTCCAGTTCAGGAACGGCCTCTGTGAGAATTAGAGACGTGTTTTCACACTATGCTGTTAACACCCTCGAAATTCAAACTTGTAAGTGCCGGAATCCGCTTATTACTAACCTGTTTTTATGTTTTCTTCTTATGGAAGCTTCGGAGCGGATGGATCGTGCAGACTCGCCACATGCTCATACCAACAACACATGAAAGTTCTCATCAAAATCAAAGGCAACTCAAAGTTAAAGATGATTCTTCGTTAATGTCAAAGAATCTACATAGTTTAAAGACTCGAGAACTTCATCATTGGAAACTCAAAGTCAAATAGAAGTGTGAGCATGGTGGAGAAAGACGTGGAGATACCTAACCAACAAAGTTGACAACGGCAGACAACCACATTATCTGATCACAAAGCATGAAGGAACAAAGAATCAAGACTATTCAATATCTACACACAAAGTCCTAGCTCAAGAAAAGTAAAGACCTAATCAAGTGGAGCATCATTTGAATGACCACCCCTTAGGGGGAGATTGTTAGCCTTAATAGTTTTATTAGAAGTGATGGTCATTCACGATTAGGAACTTTGTAACGTGTGTTAGATATCGTGATAGAATAGTCAACGGGCTCGTGGATTGGGCTAAGCTAAATGGCTAATAGTTATGTTAAGCTAGCCTTTTATTAAGTGTAATCCAATCCAAGTCCACGAAAGCCCAAAGAAAGCCCAAGCTAAAGCCTTTAGGGTTTTATGCCTCTTGTACTATAAATACCCCTCAAATGGTCATTTGAGGGGTGTGCTTGAGTGTGTGTGTGTGTGTTTTTCCTTTGAAGCAATATAACAACTTATTGTTTCATCTTTCTTCTCTCTACCTCTCTAAAACATACATACGAATTCATCATCAAGTCACCAAGTTCTTTTCTTTATCTTTCTATTCTATACGCATAACTGTTTCGTGTTTGTGTTGGGTTTGCTTGGTAAAGTGATAAGGTTGATATTCGTAGTGGTCCTACAAACTCAAACAACCTATAGCACAGTTTAACTAGCAGATTCAAACACTCCTTTAGTGGACTGTTTTGAGGTTTTTCAAAGCTTTTCACAAATTCAGACCATGTACTAGATTAAAGGACTTATAATATGATATATTAAGACTAAATAAACATAAAACAGTATCAATAACAACCTGGAACTAATAATTAACACTAATGCTATAATAACTGTGAAAATGAAATTTTTGCTAACTTCAAATTTAAAAGAACAAGCAACTGTTTTAAAGGTTTATTTATACTTAACTATGACTACTGAACATGGAAACACAAAGATTTGAGCTTATGACTGTCTTACACAGTAAAATGCCAAAATGAATCAAAAAGCTTACAAGTGGATTCAAGCACAAGACTGAGAACTGAGGACTTGTAAACACTTCCTAAAGCTTACCAATAAGCTCTATACCAAGGCCATCCAGAATCTACCTTGCTCCAGCTTTCTTGCATCTTTCACCATGGATTTTTATTTTTCAACTATTTATTTATATTTTTGGTGATTTTTAATTTTTGCTTCTAAACTGACTTTTAAAGTAACTAATAGCTTTTATAAGCTATATAGGAGCTTATGTGGCCCTATTCAGTCTTTAATAACAATTAACTAACAACATTAGAACATTTTGATATTTTGAACTTGTAAATATGCATAAACTGAAAATAGGACTTAAACTTGAAATTGATGTTCACAAAAGTTTAATTGTACACTGGAAACTTGAAATACAAATCTTTAAAGGGAAAACATACACTGAAATTTAAAATTGAACTTAAACGACATAAGAAATTTAAAATTACACTAGTTTTTTTTTTCTTTTGCACCAAGCTCCCTTTTATTGATCTCATTTGACTCTGTCGACACCTCTGAGCAAATCCCACCTCACTTGAACCGTTGGATTGAACCAAATCATCACAATTGCCAAATGGCAATTTTGGCGCCAAAAAGTCTTTGAGCTGGTTTTTCTAATTAATGATTCTTGGAAGATATGGAGGTGTTAGGGGAGTTGGTGGATAGCTGGAAAGGTGAAAGGGATGAGGTGGAAAGGAGAAAACAGCTCTGGTATTGGATTTGCAGTGTTGGTGAGGGAGATGTACAGTATTTCTGGATTGGGCGCGCTTTGACCGGTTTTGACTTTAGGATATTATAAAAGAGGGTCCAAAATGGGGGGTCACAGGGCATGGCAGGGGGTTCTTTTTGGGTTTGGCTGGGTTCTAAATACAAAAGGGGGTCATTTAGTTTTAGTTAAGTACAAGGACTATCTTTGTAAATCTGCCAAACTTGAGGACTGATCTTGCCAATATTCCAAAGTTATCATAAGGACCAAACCTGCCATATATGAATAGTACAAGGACCAATGATGATTATTTTCCATTTTTAAATGTCCAAGGACCATTTTTGTCATTTTTAAAAGTTAAGGGACCTAAGTTGTAATTTTGCAATTTTTGAATTTCAAGGACTAATTTTGACAACTCATGAATCCCTAAGGACTTAAAATGATATTTTTCTTTATTTTGATTTACCAGGGACTGTTTTTGACAACTTTTTAAACTTGGGGGACTAAAACTGCCAATTATGCAAACTTGATATGTTTTTCACCAGATTTTGATATTTTTGCATTTAAAACACATAAAACACTTGTTTGTGATATTTTCATCATTTTGATGCATTTCTAAGTGTTTTCAGATGTTTTTGCAGTCTAGACAGTATAAAAATGATGAGTATTTAGATACTCATCAATCCCCCACACTAAGATATTGCTAGTCCCTAGCAATGATTTGAGAAAAATTAATGGATTTCATCTCTTTACCAAAAGCCATTACTTCTGGAGTAGCCAGTTGTTTTAGTTCAAGTAAGAACCTTGGTACAATGATAACCAAATGATTTTGAGCAAATCATAAGCTGTAAACGGATTTGATTTATCTTTACCAGAAGCCGTTTGCTTCTGGACTAGCCAACTCTTAGATAAATTATCAATATTATCTTTGGTGAGCCGATTACCAATTATGGATTTTCAACTGCCTTTACCACAAGCCATAACCTTGCGGGCTAGCCAACTTTTCACTAGTTTAAAGATATGGTGAGTTGAACACCATACAATTTTGGGCAAATTGCAAGCCATAAACGGATTTGAGATATCTTTACCAAGAGCCGTTTGCTCCTGGATTAGCCAATCCTTATGTTGGTTAGACATGGTGGATTGCTCCTGGAGACTTCCACTTGCCCACTTGTTTGGGGGTGATATGCAGTAGAGAGACGGTGGGTAACACCATACTTTTGCATGACACGATCAAATTGGTCATTGCAAAAATGCGTACCACGATCACTGATTATAGCACGTGGAGTTCCAAACCTGGCAAAAAGAGATTTCAAAAATTTCACAACTACTCGGGCATCATTTGTAGGTAAAGCTTTCGCTTCAACCCACTTTGACAAATAGTCAACAGCCACGAGTATGTATTTGTTACCTCGAGAAGATGGAAATGGCCCCATAAAGTCAATACCCCAAATGTCAAAGATCTCACAAACTTGAATGGCATTTTGCGGCATTTCATTTCTTTGCGAGATATTTCCGTGACGTTGACAAGCGTCACATGCTTTGACAAAATCGTGGGCATCCTTATAAATTGTGGGCCAATAAAACCCGGAATCAAACACCTTTTTGGCGGTGTAGTTTGGACTATGATGGCCCCCAGTGGGTCCAGCATGGCAAGCTTTGAGAATGTCAAGAGCTTCTTGTCCATAAACACACCGTCGGATGACTTGATCCGCACAGATTTTGAATAAGTAGGGGTCGTCCCAGAAGTAATGTTTAACATCTTTGAAGAATTTGTTCTTCTGTTGGGTTGACATCCCTTTCACTATGAAGTTACCCGCATGGTAATTTGCGAAGTCAGCAAACCATGGGGTAGTAGAATTTCCACGAAAAGAAACCGCATTGAGTGTCTCGAGAGGAAATGTTTCATTTATTTCCTTTTTCTCGAAAACATCTTGGTGAGGGTTTTCTAGACGGGACAAATGATCAGCAGCCAGGTTCTCAGCTCCTTTTTTATCACGTATGATGATATCAAATTCCTGGAGGAGGAGAACCCAACAGAGCAATCTCGGCTTTGCATCTTGTTTTGCAAAGAGATATTTGAGAGCCGAGTGATCCGTATACACCACGCATTTGGTCAAGATTAAGTATGGCCGAAACTTCTCAAATGCATACACCACGGCTAATAGCTCTTTTTCTGTGGTGGTGTAATGAGTTTGAGCTTCAGTCATAGTCTTACTTGCGTAGTGGATAGGCTGAAAATGCTTAGCTCTACGTTGCCCTAAGACTGCACCGATAGCAAAATCACTTGCATCGCACATGAGCTCAAAAGGCAAGTCCCAGTCGGGAGCAACGAGAATGGGTGCTTCAGTAAGCTTTTTCTTTAATGTTTCAAAAGCTTTGATGCACTCAGGTGAGAAGATAAAAGGAGCATCCTTTTCAAGAAGATGAGTCATAGGCCGGGCGATTTTAGAAAAATCTTGTATGAATCTGCGATAGAAACCGGCATGACCTAAAAAACTCCTAATACCTTTGACGGTAGTAGGATGAGGCAATTTAGCTATAACATCGACTTTTGCTCTATCTACCTCAATCCCATTTTTTGAAATCTTATGGCCAAGGACTATGCCTTCTTTGACCATAAAGTGGCTTTTCTCCCAGTTTAGACAAAGATTGGTGTCTTCACACCGTTTGAGCATTTTATCTAGATGGGAGAGACATGTTTGAAACGAATCCCCAATGACCGAGAAGTCATCCATAAACACCTCCATTGTTTCCCCGATTATGTCGTGGAAAATGGCCATCATACAACGTTGGAACGTGCCAGGAGCATTACATAAGCCAAAAGGCATACGTCTGTAGGCAAAAGTTCCATATGGGCAGGTGAATGTGGTCTTTTCTTGATCCTGTGGATCAATGGGGATCTGAAAGTAACCCGAGAAACCATCAAGGAAACAATAGTATTTGTTCCCTGCTAATCTCTCAAGCATTTGGTCCATAAAGGGTAGAGGAAAATGGTCTTTACGAGTAGCGTCATTCAACTTACGATAGTCAATGCAAACACGCCATCCCGTAACCAATCGAGTTGGAATTAACTCGTTATCTTCATTTGTAACAACAGTTATGCCACCCTTTTTAGGAACACAATGAATTGGGCTAACCTAAGGACTATTTGAGATTGGGTAAATCAATCCTGCATCAAGAAGTTTGATAACCTCTTGTTTGATAACAACATGGATTTTTGGATTCACTCTTCTCTGATGTTGAACTGCTGGTTTGAAGTCATCCTCCATCAAGATTTTGTGAATACAGAACTCAGGGTTGATACCCTTAATGTCGGAGAGTTTCCAAGCAATTGCTTGCTTGTGTGACTTCAAGACCTTTATGAGAGCAGCTTTTTCATCTTTACTCAAATCTCTAGCAATAATGACTGGTAATTTATCATCACCTTCAAGAAATGCATACTCGAGATGAGGTGGTAAGTCCTTAAGTTCGACTTCAGGAAATTCTTCAGTTTTCTCAACTGACTTGACTTCCTTGTTATGAAGTTCGACGGGAGGGAGTGATGATGATGGATCATCATTAAGCAGCTTCTCAATGAGAAGTATGTCCCCCTCGATGTCGATGGGAGCGTGATCAATTTCCCATGGAACAGAATCACTAGACAAGTAGGCTTCAATCTCTTCCAAGATGAAGTCACTTTCCTCAAAAGGAGTGAGAGAAGGAGTGGAATTGGCGATGATAGGTTGAGATGAATGAGTGAGATTATCACTCGAAGAATTATGATCATAACCAAGAACTTCTTGCGAGTACTCTTTAGAAGCAACATCAATGATATCTATTCGGTTAACCGACTCAGAATCATAATTTGCAGAGTACCTCGAAGTTTGATCAAGGTTAAAGGTGACAGCTTCATTACCAACACGTAATGTGATTTCTTGCTCAAATACATCAATGAGAGCACGGCCCATTCTCAGGAATCCTCGTCCAACAATGAGAGGAACCCGATGATCGGCATCAAAATCAACAACCACGAAGTCAACTGGAAAATGGAACTTTCCTACTTTCACAAATACGTCCTCGGCAATGCTAAGAGGACGGGATATTGTACGATCTGCAAGCTCGAGAGTCATGCATGTAGGAGTAAGTTCCGGAAGAGAAAGTTTCTTCCATACTGAATAAGGCATCAGGTTGATGCTTGCACCAAGATCGGCTAAGGCAAAGCATTCAACCATTCCTGGAAATACACAAGGTAAGAGAAATTTTCCAGGATCTCCAAGCTTTTCTGGAAGCTTCTTCAGGATAACTGCAGAGCAGTTCTCGTTTAGAGGAGTTTTAGCCATTTCAAACAGCTTTTCCTTGTTGCTTAACATGTGTTTGAGAGTTGATGCAAACTTGGGCATCAGCATGATAGCATCCGCAAAGCTTATGTCAAAATGTAGTTCTTGGAAAATTTGAAAAAATTTGTCCATTTGATGACTGGCTTTTTCACGGAGCTTTTGCTCATTCAAACGTGATGGGTAAGGAATAGAAGATTTGGATTTGGTATTTTCAACGGGAGCTACAGGTGGTTCAAAAACAACTCCTGGATTGGATTTGGGTTTCTGGACAACTTGAGGATGGACATCATTGGTTCCTCCATTATTAGCAGGAAGTTCCTTGTCCTTTGTTGCCTCAGGTTCACTTTCCACTACCTTCGGGAGAGAAGAAGAAGAGGTAGTAGGAATAGCGGGTCCATTGTATGAAACACCACTTCTGGTTGTGATCGCCTTTGCATCGCCCCTCGGGTTAGCGATCGTGTTGCTCGGAAGTTTTCCTGAGCCCGAGGGTTGATCATTTAAAGACTTCTTGAGATCAGCGATCTGACTGACCAACAACCTGTTCATTTCATCTTGGGATTTCATGAATTGCTTCAGTAACTCATCAGATGATGGTACTGGAGGATGTGGAGGGAAATTTTGAGATCGGATGTTTTGATTATGACCTTGTTGTTGAAAATTCCCTTGATTAGGATTCACATTTCCTTGAAATTGATTCCCTCGATTGAAATTGTTTTGATTAAGGTTTCCTTGATGTTGGAAACCTTGATTGGGTCCAGGATAGAAATTACCTTGGTTTTGATAACCTTGGTTCATTCTAGGTTGATTCTGATTCCGGTTAGGATTCTGGTTAAAACCGGGTGGTGCCTGATAAGTGTTAGCACGGTAGTTTGGTTCATTTTGAGGACGGTATTGATTACCTCCTTGATGTGAAGTACCGGCTATAGCATTGGCTTCAAACGGACTACCATCGGTGGCAGTACAGTTGTAGTATGCATGAGGACCACCACAAGTAACACAAACTTCAACTTTCTTCACTTCACCATGTGATGGTGTCTGAGTGAAGGTGACTTTCTTTTGATTTGCAAGAACCAAATCCTGAACAATATCTGTGAGTTTATCAATCTTAGCATCGGTGCTAGATGTACTCACAGGAGATGAAGTAGAAGGTCCAGCATTAGACTGAGTCTGATATGTCTTTGTGCGGAAAGGACGGACCTGGGACTTGTTTTCAATGATTTGCAAGGCTTCTTTTGTGGTCTTGCTCAGGAAATTACCTCCCGCGGAGGCATTTAAAGAGTCTTGGTCAGCTTGTCTCAGACCATTGTAGAAAGTATCCATTTGCATTAACTCGGTAAAACCATGATGCGGACACTTGCGGAGCAATTCTTTGTAACGATCCCATGCCTCCCCGAATGATTCATCAAATCTCTGAGAAAATTTCATTATCTCATTCTTAAGACTTGTAGTTCGGGATGGAGGATAGAATGCATTAACAAACTTGGTGACTAGATCTTCCCATGTCTCAATGGAACGAGGGGGTTGTTTCTCAAGCCAATTCCGGGCTTGTCCCTCTAGAGAAAATGGGAACAGAAGAAGCTTGATTGCTTCATGTGGGACATTCTTGTATTTGATGGTAGATGCAATCTTGTTAAACCATCGAATGTGTGCATGAGGATCATCCCGCTCAAAACCATAGAATTGGCTTTGGGTTACCAGATTAAGCAACCCGGTTTTGAGCTCAAAAGTATCAGCCACAATGGCTGGGACAACAATGGCATCTCCGTAACCCTCGATGGGTGCTTGGAGAAGCTCATTCATCGGCTTATCTTCTGCCATTTCGATAGGAGGTGGTGGTGGTAGACGTTCCTCAGTCACGGCTGAAGGATCAGAACGTCCTCTACGTCTACGAGGAATATTTGCAAGTTCAGAAAGTGGACTTGTAGAACTGGAAGAACGAGTGCGCATGCACTAAGTATAAAAATCAGTTTTCAAAACAAATGCGAGGCAAAACGACAAGTGAACTTAACCAATAATCACAAATGAAATGGCTTCTTTGAAAAAGGTACACCAAATCACAAGGACACAAAGGCAAGTTTTAAATCTGTTGTTCGGGAACTTATTATGGTCACACCCCCAGTTAGTAGGTGTACTGCCTTGATTTGCGGTGGTGGATTTTTATGTATAAATTAAGTACCACTGAAAAGACGTAGGTAATGATTTGTGCAAAGGGTTTAAAAAACTTTTGGAAAATATTTTTGGTATCGTCTCGTTTAACCAAATCGTATTTCTTTAAGAATCACCTTAAAAGAAACACAAGCTAGAAAACGTTACGATTGTTTTGTTGTTTTATATTTTGTTTGGCGTTTTTAACACTTTAGGAAAAGTGTTAATGAACTTTTTGATTTATGATAACTTTACAAAAAGCTGTTTACAAACTGTGGTATATGTGCAAGTACGGGTCTGAAAAATGTTTAAAACACGCTTACAGCCTCCCCGGCAGCGGCGCCAAAATTTGATTCGCTCCCAAACAGTCAAGTTTAATTACTCAAGCTAACCACTTGTGAATGGCCAACCGTAATAAACTTAAAACAGCTCAGAAATAAATGCAATTAAGATCAGAGGAATATAGTGGATTCCTGGGTCGTTAAGTCCCACGGAGGATGAATGGTGTTTAACACAGACAGATGTCGAATAATCACTAAGGATAGTGATCAGTAAGGATTTGAGATATTTATACCTAAAGAAAAGTTTTGTAAATTACAACGACTTAAATGCAAATTAAAGAAAATTAAAAAGTTAAAATATATTAAATAAACGCTATCACTATTTTTACAATGATGTTTTTCTGATTTATAAAATAAAATAACTTAAATAAACTATTTTAACTAAAACGTAAACTTAAATTATCTAAAAACGTGATTTAAAATGAAAACGTACGTTAAGTTTAAAAATTACGCGAGTGCGCAAGCAAAAACGTAAAATTTATGAAATAAAAGTCCTACGAATGTAAAAACAATTTTCTTACGTACTATATGACAAAAGAAAATTTTAGAAAAAAGATTTATATTTTTTAGACTTTTATATTTTTTATTATGAATTAAATACTTTTTTAGACTAATTAAATGATTAAAAATACTAAAACTATTAAGAAAAATTTGAAACTTTTTTGTAAAATACTTTATACTAATACCAAACTAAGAAAAATAAAAAGGATGTAAAAGCTTGTTTAAATAAGCTAGAAATAAGCTATATTATGCGTATAAGCTTAATAGACTAAAATAAGGTTATATATTAAATCGTGTAAAAGGATACCAGTCAAAGACCCAAGGGCAGATGGTATGTGTGTGGTGTGGTGAGCTGGGTGGCCAGGGTTCGAATCCCAGCAATGACCTTTTTGCTAACTTTTTATTTTTTTGATTTTTCTTCACAAACTTATTAAGCTAACGATTTTAAGCAACTTTTACAACTACAACTTTTTATGAAAATGACTAATAAGCTCAGATTTGAGCTTATTATTCCAATAGTGGAGCTTGTGAGCTTAATTTGATTTTTAAGTTTAACTAAGTTGCCAAATAAGCTAGTAAGCTAGAAACAAAAGTAATTTAAGATGCAAATAAGCTAAAGGAATTTAAGTAAAGCTAGAAAACACAAATAAACAACCTGATAAGCTAAAATAAGCTGATAAGCACTTGTGCTAAAACTGAGTAGCAAACAGGTCTGACTAGCCAACTTCTAGGCCTTGTGGGGCCCACAGGATAGATTGGAAGTCCAAACAAAAGGTGAATCCAATAAGCTGAGCTTATTGGCTTTTCAAAAAGCTAAAGTACTTACTGTTTTGTTCACTGGTGAGCTTATAAGGAGCTTATGAATAAGCTTGAACACACTGAATGCTCAGTTCACTAGATGAAATGGACAAATCTAAAAAGCTATTGCAGGCTTATCAAATAAGCTACAAATGGGAAAATAAAACTTGGAGCCTTGAGTCAGCTAGATGAGCTTCTCAAAAAGCTAAGGTACATAAGCTAGAGGCCACTAATAAGCTCTCTAAGAGCTTGTGAAATGGACTAGCAAATCTGTGCACAGGGCACTCTTTTTGACAAGGGGCTCAAAATAAGCTAGGAAATAAGCTAGTAAATAAGCTGTTTGGAAAATATAAAAAATACTAGGTTAAAGATAAGCAGCTCTATTTTAATATCCTATTAGCTCAAGTTTTAAAGCTTAACAGTAAGTCCTATAGAAATTAATCTAGTTTATTAAAAAACGACCAAACTGAGAATTTGACTTTTTAAGATTAACTAGAAAGTTGACTAAATTGAACTTTAATTTGATCCTAAGCACTGATTATGTTGTTTTAAGGTGGATTAAGACTAGTTTGGGTAATACTAACAACTTATGAACACAAAACCTTGATCATAAAACATGGAAATCAAACAGACAAGAAATAAGATGAGATCAAAAGGAATTTTGACTTTTCACCAAATGACCACTGGTTTTTCTTGTTGATTTGAGATATTAGATACTAAAGTGACACAGAACAAGTACAAACAACAACTCAAACAACCTATAGCACAGTTTAACTAGCAGATTCAAACACTCCTTTAGTGGAATGTTTTGAGGTTTTTCAAAGCTTTTCACAAATTCAGACCATGTACTAGATTAAAGGACTTATAATATGATATATTAAGACTAAATAAACATAAAACAGTATCAATAACAACATGGAACTAATAATTAACACTAATGCTATAATAACTGTGAAAATGAAATTTTTGCTAACTTCAAATTTAAAAGAACAAGCAACTGTTTTAAAGGTTTATTTATACTTAACTATGACTACTGAACATGGAAACACAAAGATTTGAGCTTATGACTGTCTTACACAGTAAAATGCCAAAATGAATCAAAAAGCTTACAAGTGGATTCAAGCACAAGACTGAGAACTGAGGACTTGTAAACACTTCCTAAAGCTTACCAATAAGCTCTATACCAAGGCCATCCAGAATCTACCTTGCTCCAGCTTTCCTGCATCTTTCACCATGGATTTTTATTTTTCAACTATTTATTTATATTTTTGGTGATTTTTAATTTTTGCTTCTAAACTGACTTTTAAAGTAACTAATAGCTTTTATAAGCTATATAGGAGCTTATGTGGCCCTATTCAGTCTTTAATAACAATTAACTAACAACATTAGAACATTTTGATATTTTGAACTTGTAAATATGCATAAACTGAAAATAGGACTTAAACTTGAAATTGATGTTCACAAAAGTTTAAGTGTACACTGGAAACTTGAAATACAAAGCTTTAAAGGGAAAACATACACTGAAATTTAAAATTGAACTTAAACGACATAAGAAATTTAAAATTACACTAGTTTTTTTTTTCTTTTGCACCAAGCTCCCTTTTATTGATCTCATTTGACTCTGTCGACACCTCTGAGCAAATCCCACCTCACTTGAACCGTTGGATTCAACCAAATCATCACAATTGCCAAATGGCAATTTTGGCGCCAAAAAGTCTTTGAGCTGGTTTTTCTAATTAATGATTCTTGGAAGATATGGAGGTGTTAGGGGAGTTGGTGGATAGCTGGAAAGGTGAAAGGGATGAGGTGGAAAGGAGAAAACAGCTCTGGTATTGGATTTGCAGTGTTGGTGAGGGAGATGTACGGTATTTCTGGATTGGGCGCGCTTTGACCGGTTTTGACTTTAGGATATTATAAAAGAGGGTCCAAAATGGGGGGTCACAGGGCATGGCAGGGGGTTCTTTTTGGGTTTGGCTGGGTTCTAAATACAAAAGGGGGTCATTTGGTTTTAGTTAAGTACAAGGACTATCTTTGTAAATCTGCCAAACTTGAGGACTGATCTTGCCAATATTCCAAAGTTATCATAAGGACCAAACCTGCCATATATGAATAGTACAAGGACCAATGATGATTATTTTCCATTTTTAAATGTCCAAGGACCATTTTTGTCATTTTTAAAAGTTAAGGGACCTAAGTTGTAATTTTGCAATTTTTGAATTTCAAGGACTAATTTTGACAACTCATGAATCCCTAAGGACTTAAAATGATATTTTTCTTTATTTTGATTTACCAGAGACTGTTTTTGACAACTTTTTAAACTTGGGGGACTAAAACTGCCAATTATGCAAACTTGATATGTTTTTCACCAGATTTTGATATTTTTGCATTTAAAACACATAAAACACTTGTTTGTGATATTTTCATCATTTTGATGCATTTCTAAGTGTTTTCAGATGTTTTTGCAGTCTAGACAGTATAAAAATGATGAGTATTTAGATACTCATCAGCCACCGCAAGTAACACATACTTCCACTTTCTTAACTTCAGCAGGAGGTGAAGTTTGTGGAAAAGAAACTTTCTTTTGGTTGGAGAGAACCAAAGCTTGAATTGCTTCCGTGAGTTTGTCAATCTTAGCATCGGTGCTAGATTGACTCACGGGCGATGAAGCAGAAGGACCAACACTGACTTGGGAAACAACCGGTTTACTCGTGCAGTGCGGACTTTAGACTTGTTTTCAATTATCGCTAAAGCTTCTTTTACAGTTTTGCTCAAGAAATTTCCTCCAGCAGAGGAGTTGAGAGAATCTGATCAGATTGATTCACTCCATTATAGAAAGTATCGAGTTGCATCAACTCGGAGAAACCATGGTGAGGACATTTGCGGAGCAACTCCTTAAAACGATCCCACGATTCACTGAAGGATTCATCAAACTTTTGTGTGAACTTGATGATTTCGTTTTTAAGACTCGTGGTTTTGGAAGGTGGATAGAACTCGTTCACAAATTTCTTCACCAGGTCTTCCCATGTTTCGATTGATTGAGGGGGTTGTTTTTCAAGCCAAATCCGGGCTTGTCCCTCAAGGGAAAATGGGAACAGAAGAAGCTTGACAGCATCGGTAGGGACATTCTTGTATTTGATGGTAGATGCAATCTTGTTAAACCATCGAATATGAGCATGAGGATCATCCCTCTCAAAACCATAGAATTGACTTGAGGTTACAAGATTTAGTAACCCGGTTTTGAGTTCAAAATTTTCAGCCACAATGGCTGGGATAACAATAGCATCTCCATACCCATCGATGGGTGCTTGGAGAAGCTCGCACATAGGACGTTCTTCCGCCATGATAACGGAAGTAATGCGAGCAGTCCGGATCTCAGATCCGACTGATGGGGCAGAACGTCTACGGATACGCCTTCTTGGAATCCTGACAAGCTCACGAAATGGGCTCACAGACCTAGAAGAGCGAGTGCGCATACACTAGAGTTAACTCTAAGAAATCTCAGAGTCAAGGGAATTATGAAAATGGGGAAAGAAGAATCTTTTTGAGTTTTATGGTTTTATATATATGTAGAAACAAAAGAAAAATATTTTTGTGTTTTATATGTTTTAAAATGTTTTTGGATTTTTGATTTTTTATAAGAAAATATAGATATATATAGATGGTATGAACAAGGAGTGAATAATCAAATCACTAATCTGCTAAACGTAAGATAATTAGCACAGCTCCCCGGCAGCGGCGCCAAAATTTGATTCGTCCCAAACGGTCAACCCAAATTAACCAGGAATGGTCAACAAGAGTCAATCATTTGAGAACAGAATGCAATTAACCAGGAGAGCATAGTGTTTCCCCGGGTCGTTAAGTCCCAACGAGCTGTGCGACTGAATAGCCAAACGTGTAGTGATCGGGTGATATTGAACAAGAAATGGGTTATGATTGATACTAGATGACAAAGGAAAAATGAAAGAAAATTAAGAAGCTAAATTATATTAAATAAACGCTATCACTATTTTTAAAATTGGATTTTCTTGATTTTTCTTTTATGAATTTGAATTAAAAACTAATTTTAACTTTTAAAACTAAATTAAAATACTAAAAATTATGAAAATAAAGAGGAAAATTGTGAAACTATTTTTAAAAAATCTAAAATAATTAAAGAGAATTTTCAAAACTAATTTTGTGTTTTTCTGATTTATATTCTAATTTCTATGATTTAAAAACTATTTAAAATTAATTAAATTGCTAAAAATTACTATTTAAACTAGAAAAATTATGGAAAAATATTTTTTTGGCTTTTTATATTTATCTTAATCTATGAAAATTGAAAACTTATTTTTTTGAAGTTTTTCTGATTTAATTGCAATAAAGGTTAATTAAAAAGTCCTAAAAATTGTTTTAAATAAGGAAAAATAGCAAACAGTGATGAAAAATTATGAAAAATTCAGGAAAAGTCTAAAATAATATTCTAAATCTATGAAAAATATAAAAACATATACTAGTGTGCAAGATTATGAAGCTGAAGTGAAATGTGCTTATAAATAAGCACTCAAATTAAGCAAATAAGCACTAAAGACCACCAAATGAAAGCAAAAGCTAGATTAAGCTATAACTAAGTGAAATGAGCTAAACTCAACTAAGCTATACCATTGAATATCAAGCTACAAGCTTATGAGTACAAAATCAAACAAGTTAAATTCAGTCCTGAGGTGCTGATTTCAAGCTTAAAAATAAGCTGTCTACCCTAGTTGGAACCCAAAACCAGATACCACAATCTCAAGTAGACCTGGCAAGGAGCATATAAACCAAAAATCAGACCAAGACAAGCTCTCATGAGCTTGTTGAGAGCTTCTGCACAAAGCTGTGCACACTCGGTGTATGCTGAGCATGTGCACAGGGCACTTTCAGCTTAATACACAAGCTGATTTGAAGCTTATAAAAAATTACAAAAATTCTACAAAAATCAGAT
The DNA here is from genome assembly GCA_019973895.1 of Chrysanthemum seticuspe. Classification (NCBI taxonomy): domain Eukaryota; kingdom Viridiplantae; phylum Streptophyta; class Magnoliopsida; order Asterales; family Asteraceae; genus Chrysanthemum; species Chrysanthemum seticuspe. Next base: position 95,692,218 of record BPTQ01000002.1, on the reverse strand, counting down.
TCCAACTCTTGACCAACTGAAGTTGTTAAGCCCAAAATTTCACTTGAATTGAACCAAAATTGAAGCTATGAAAAATCAACAAAGGTTGGTGAAAACTGAGTTTTTCAACTTTTGACTTTATAAGCAGTTTTGATAACTTTGACTTTTGTGAGATTTGAAACCAATTTAAGAACTGGAAATGATGAATTATGATGAAATGAAACTAATGCAAGCTAACTTAACTGGTATAACACCTAAATGTGAGAGATGGTTAACTGAATCACACAGAATTGGAAATTAAGACTGATTTACTGTGATTTTGACTTTTAGATTAACACAGGTGCTAAGTTTTGACAGATTTAACTCTAGTGACCTTAATTGAGACTGAGTATGCAGATGTCAAGTACAAACCAAGGCTTAAATTCAAACAAGCTAATTGATCCAAACACCCTTTATACTAACTGTTTTACTACTACTCTACTTAATCCTCCTATTCTAACACTTAATCTGAACCAATAGATTAACTAACAACTAAATGATCCCATTTCACCAATCAACACAATCAAATAATCAATAAGCTGAATAAGCAAATTTCAACAGATATGGACTTTTAGACTTACTTGTGTCCTTAGCCACTATGGCTTGCCAAAGAACAAAGAACCACTAACCTATTCTCAACCCAATCCTACAGCTAAGCTAACCATATCCAGCTCTGCATCAACCCAAATCCATTTCCATGACTGCTTAACCCAAAATTCAACACAGTTTGACTTTTGTTGACCGGATACCAAATTTGTTTGAACTTGAGTTATGAGCTTACCAGAAGCTATGAGTAGCTTAAATAAGCTTATTGGAACTAGAAATAAGCTAATTGAAGCTTGAATATAAGAGCATGAAAACTGATTTTATAACAGTGAACATAAAAACATGAGACTTAGATAAAACCTTGAATTAATACTTGAAAGCAAATTACAATGACTAAATGGCTTAGGTTCAATACAAGAAAGCTTAAGATTACAGTTTTAGAAACTAATTAAGACAATTTAATTAAAAACGACATACAAGGAAATTGAAACTAAAAACTACTCTCTTCTCTGCTTTCTCTTCCTTTTATTTATTAGCAAAAGGTCTTCCACTTGTCCTCTGAGTAAATCCCACTTCTATTTGGAGCCATTGGATGAGTAGAGATGATTTTAGCCGTAGATGGCATTTTGGCGCCAAAACTGATATAGCAACTGGGGGGGTTTGAGTGCAAGGAAGGAGAAACATTAATTGTTTCTTGTTTTGTTAGGTGAGGTGGAGGGATAAGGTGTGGGTTGTGAGCTGGAGGTGAGGGGTATACTGGATTTGCAGAGCAGGTGGTGAGGAAGGAGGAAAAACGAGGGAAAAGGGCGGGGTGTTTGACTGGGGATTGACCGGGGTTTTATTATTAGACAGGGGGTCAAATAAGGGGGGTCAAGGGTGTTTTGGCAGGGGTCAAGGCTCAAGGGTTAAGGGTCATGGCTTGTTTATTAATAACAAGGACCATTTTTGCAATTCACCAAACCTGAGGGACCAATTCTGTCATTTTGAAAAATTTATCATAGGGACCAATTATGACAAGTTTAATTTTCCCAAGGACCAAAAATAATAATTTTCAAATTAAAAATGTCCAGGGGTAATTTCTGTCAGTCTTTGAAACTTCAGGGACCAAAGCTGTCATTTTGCAAAACTAACTTTATAAGACTAATTTTGAAACTTGAAAATCCCTGAGGGCCTTTTATGAAAAATTAACTTGTTTTGAATAACCAGGGACTAGATTTGACAACTTTTGAAACTTAGGGGACTAAAACTGCCAATTATGCAAACTTGATACGTTTTTCACCTGATTTTAAACATTTTGCATCTGAAACATATAAAATACAATTTTGGGATATTTTCAGTATTTTGATGCATTTCTGAGTGTTTTTAAATGTTTTGCAGTTCAGATTTGACCAAAAATGATGAGTATTTACACACTCATCACCTCTCAATTAGACAATTGATCCTTCTCTCAAGAGCACTCATTTTCTCTTCAGTGATGTTGGAAGGCTCACGAGGAATTGATATGGCATTAACCACTTTAACGGGGGTTTCATGGGATTCACTCCAATTTCCGTAGCTTTGATTGGCAAGCTATTCTATAGTATCCCATGATTCTTCTGCGTTGAAGTTGCTAAGCCTTCCACCGGCGGCTCGATCAATGGATCGCCTGGTGATGAAGTTGGTATGGTCATAGAAGATTTGGACTTGAAGCCAAAGATCAATGCCATGCTGAGGGACTCTATGGAGCAAGTCTTTGAATCGGGTCCATGCCACATAGAGGGACTCGCCTTGAAGTTGTTGGAACGTCAAGATGTCCCTTCTAAGCTTAGTGGTTATCCTCGATGGGAAAAATTGGGCAAGGAAACGAGTAGTGAGATCATCCCAACTTGAGATGGAGCCGGCGGGAAGTCTCTCAAGCCAATTACTAGCTTGGTCCCGTAGAGAGAATTGGAAGAGACACAAGCGCGTGGTCTCTCGAGTAGTAGCATCAAGGTCGATGGAATCGATGATTTTAAGGAAATCCTTAAGATGCTGATTAGGATCTTCGGAACGAAGTCCATGGAATGCACATCCGTTTTGCACCAACCGGATGGTGTCGGATCGCAGGGCTGTAGTTTGAGCTTGATTGGGGAGCTCAATGGTGTTCCTATAGCCTAGGTTGCTTGGTCTAGAGTATTCACCAAGAGTGCGGCCTCTTGGCGGGTCATTTAGTGGTGGGTTGATGAGTGGTGGTTGATTATCACCTTCCATGATGAAAAGTGATAGGATTACAAACAAAGGTCATGAAGAAGGGGATAAACTACGAGGAAGCTAAAAATGAGGAAAAAAGCTTACTTGATAGGAATCAAGCAAGAGAACCTAAACGAGATAGACTCCTAACTAGCTATTCTATTCCCCGGCAGCGGCGCCAAAAACTTGATACGTGTACAACGAGCGTTTAGGGTCAAAGGAAACTTCTTTTTTTCGAGCAAGTTTTCAACCACCTAGGCAGTGAACCTAATCGTTGTAGTGTAGTATTAGGGTAAGCCTCGGGATTGATATCGTTCTCTAGGGGAATAGGAATGCTAGTGAGAAATTACTACGCTAAGGTTGGGGTTGAGGAAGATTATTTTTTATCTTTTTATATTTTTTTAGGAAATTGAAAATACGATCTCGGGGTTTGGATTTTGGGGGTGGTACTTTTACCGATTACTCTACTATCTAATTATCTAATTAACTAAACTAAGGGGTAGTTTATGTCTATTGATGTGTGCTCGTATGATGATTAAAAATGTGTCTACCTAGATGCTATTACTCTTTAGTTATCTTTTATTGATGGTTGAATTGTCACGTCCTTATTCTTATCGCGTTGTGCCTTCTAAGGTCGTAGGGTATGCTTTTCTCCCTAACTCTTTGAGAATACCTTAAGGTTATTGCCTACAATATCTCTAGGATTCATAAACTAACTCTAAGGTTATCTTTGGATTTTTAGCCTACAATTACTCTAGGTGATCATAAACTAAGGTTCACAAAGATTACTCAAGCATTAAAAACACAACGATGGCCTATTGCAATCCTAAGCCAATTACAATTAAGATAAGAGAAAACCAATCAATAATTAATAACTAGGTTTCATGGATCTAGGTAAACACACAAGTAAATTAGCCGGACATGGTAAACATGCAAGCATACACACATACAATTGAAGACATAATGAAATCAATAAAGTAAATAACTTATCTTGATGTAAAATAGGGTATGAGAACCCTAAGATACTGCCCAAGACAAACCAAAATCGTTTTAGATTTTTACTCCACAAATCTACCTCTTTAAAAGTCTGAAATAGAATTCTATATATAGAGTTACAACTGCGACGACGTCACTTTTTAATTGTGACGCCGTCGGATCACCGCCATTAGGGTTTCGTTTTGGCTAAGTCAACTTTGGGATGGCGTCACGTTGTGGTTGTGACGCCGTCAGCTTCAACTTCTGACGCTGTCTGAATCTGGATCTAGGCCGTCTGAGGGAAAAGGTCTTCATGACGCCCTACTCTTCAAAGCCTGACGCCGTCAGGTGTAAAATAGCAATTTCACTTCTGAGCCGTCGCAATTATAAGGACGGCGTCGCTCTTTGTTTGTGACGCCGTCGGGTGCACTTCCAATAGCTTGAGTGTCTTGATCTTGACTTTAGCCATTTTCTTCACATATTCACGCCTTTTCGTCCAAATAAGCATCATTCCACCATTTTGCCTTCAAGAGACCTAAAAAGTGAAAAGAAACGAAATTAAGCAGTAACGGATATAAAAGTGGTCGATTAAAGGCTTAAATGACCCCTCAAAAGTGTACCTTTTAAATCCTTATCACTTATTGTCTTGAAAGATGACACATTATTTATATGTTAATCAAGTGAGGAAAAACATGTAGATACAAAACAATATCCAAGGGCATAAGTTAGACATATGATTTGATATTCTATGATATCTTTCTACAAATAATGATTCCGAATTTGTTAGGAAGTTGTCAAGCCACATAACAAGCCAAGTTAATGAGTGAAGGTTGAGTAAAGGATGGAAGAGTGTGGTAAATGACTATCATGATTGCAAAATCTGGTAGTCATAGTGACCCACGGATCACAAGGAGCCCTTTAATGGTTCCTTCCTTTATAGAGAAAGGTACCCTCATTTTTCCAAATTTTCAAATTTTGATATAAAAATTCTTATCCTATGGATGCAAGTAGAGTTATATGCTCCTAAAGTATATAAAAGAGTACTAATAACATAATATGAATGATCTAAAGTTCGGGTTTTAAGCAAAGAATATGTTTTCAACTGCAGTGACTGGCGGCACAAAAAATGTTAAGGGGCGGACCCAAATTTTTGGTTCCGTCCAGTCCGTGTATGGCGGAGCCAAAATTTATCACGGGCGGAACCAAAATTTTGGTTCTGTCCGATCCGTGGTAGTCTGAGTGAGGGTGGTATTTACCACAGAAGACAAATTTAACTCATGATAACTTGTTCTAATCTCGTGATTGTAACTAGACAATGTACTTAGGGGTGAGCATCGGTCCCGGACCGGACCGGACCGCCAAGACCGAGGACCGAATTAGCCAAAAAGCCTAGACCGAGGACCGGACCGAATGTGGTCGGTCTGGTCCGGTCTCGGTCGGTCCGTCGGTCGGTCCGGTACAACAAGGCCAAAATAGTCGGTTTGTGGTCCGGACCGGACCGGACCGACCGAACCGAGGACTGAATTAGCCCAAATACCTATACCGAGGTCCGGTCTGGTCTCGGTTCGTCCGTCGGTCGGTCCGGTTCGTTCGGGTCGTTTGCTCACTCCTAAGTGTACTAAAGTTATTAGTGAGTGAGAATCACGCTTCATAACATATATATACACATACACATAAATCATAAAAAGGCAAATCATAGAAATTTCTAAAAAGTAAAAAATGAAAATTGATAATATAACAATGTTATCTACCTGCAAGATGAGCGGTTAGTTCACATAATAGATTAGTAGCAAAATTATCATCCCACAAAACACAAAATAGTTCATACATCATTTGTTAGTTATTGTACCAATCACCTTTTTCAAAGATACTATATGTTTAGACTATCATCGAAAGTAGTGACACATTTTAACACTTGAACTCTTAGGCGGAAGGTTGTGCAGAACAACATTTTTCAAAGTACATGACTAGCTTACTTAGTTCTCATTCCTAAGTGAATTATGCAAGATTTTAATATAACATATGCAAAGAAAATTATCTAAGTTTATAAGCAATGTAAGAAAATTTTCTCAACTTAGTGCACAAATTCTAGCAAATATCCTATTGTGCATAAACATTAAATCAAAAAACAAGTGAATAATTAACATGGCAAGTTTGATAATTATGTTACACATATAAACAAGTGCAAATATAATTTGAAATAAGCAAACAACATATATGTAAACAACATAAACCAAAACAAGTAGTCATTTAGTATAGCAAAAAGAAAACTACTTTTCATCACTTTGCATTAAATATGACGACTTATACCAAGTTTGATTAGTTTCCTTTATATTTATAAATATTGCCAAATCCTTTAGTTTCAAAAGAGATTATATCAATATTCAAAGGATACCAACTTAAATTGGCCGAGTCAAAAGTTTGAGTTTTTATGACAAAACAAAAATTAATATTTTTGACACGCTGTAGTATTTGGTTTATTTTACTAATTTAAAATAGACTCATGCCATGAGAGTATTTGTAAATGAAAGTAGACTCAATTCCCTTTAAAATGATAGGTGGCGCGACTCCTACGGCCTTACTGTTAATTAATTATGAATTTTTGAAGTTGGCAAACATTTTAGACTGTGTAGACCAAGGATCCCTTTTCCAAGTGACAATGAACCCTTTAAAAGGATCCGTTTGATCCGTGGTTCTCTATGAACAAATCTCACATAATGCTAAAAACATGTATTTTCGCATGGAGAAAATGTGTATGACTTATTAGATTTGATAGTAAACATATAATACACACAATTAACATCATTTTTACTTATGTGACTTATCTAAATAGTTACGGAAATGATTTTTAACTAAATTTGTAGTTATCCCAAATGCTCCTTTCAAAACCTTATTTCTTTGTAAATTTTCTCTGAGCACATAATACGACACTTTTCATAATTAGGGAAACACTTTTCATATTATATTCCACTTCATTGGTAATTTGATACATGGATCGTACTCTATTTAAAAACCATTTGTTTTGAAAATAAGAGCCACAAGGCTCTGATACCAATTATGAAAACGTAGAGGGGGTGAATACGTTACTGTTTAAAAACTTTAAGTTTTTTTGTATCAAATAGCCGATCAAGTTTGTATTAATATGAAAAGTGCCAATGTAGTCTTGATAAGGTTTTAAAATGTACCTTTTTTAGGGGTCATTTAAGCCCTTATTTGATCACTTTTGTATCCGTTATTACTTAATATCGTTCCTTTTCACTTTTTAGGTCTCTTGAAGGCAAATGGCCAAAGTCAAGAAATCGAGACACTCAAGCTGCTGAAGTACAAGGTGACGGCGTCACTGCTTAACTGCGATGCCATCGGAGCATTTTGTCATGGGACAGAAGTCAAATTTCTTATTTTTAAGTGACGGTGTCAAGCTTTAAAAGAGTAGGCCGTCGCAACTCAGACGGCCTAGATTTGATCCAGACGGCGTCATAAGTTGAAGAGGACGGCGTCACAAGCACAAGGTGACGCCATCGCAAGACTAACGTGGCCAAGACGAAACCCTAATGACGGCGATCCGACGGCGTCACAAAACATAAGGTGACGTCGTCGCATATGTAATCTTATATATAGAATCTGAATTTTTTAGTTTTAGAGTGTAGTCTTTTGGAGTAAAAACCTAAACCGAACCAAGGCTGTCTTGTACAGTATTTTAGGGTTCCAAACCCTATCTTACATCAAGATAAGTGTTTTACTTCATTAATTCAATTATGTCTTTGATTATTTGTGTGTATGCTTGCATGTTCTCCATGTCCGGCTAATTTACTTGTGTGTTTGCTTAGGGAATATGAAACTTAATTATTGAATATTGATTGGTTGTCTCTTATCTTAATTGTTAATGATCTAGTAATGCGATAGATCATTCGTTGTGTACTTAATGCTTGATTAATCTTTGTGAACCTTAGATTATAGCACCTAGAGCGGTTGTAAGCTAAACCATCCAAAGAGGCCTTAGAGTTAGAGTTTATATTCCCTAGTGGGTTTTGTAGACGAGACCCTTTGGTAAATTCAAAGAGTTAGGGATAAACGCATACCCTACGACTTTAGACACACAACGCAATTAAGAATAAGGATGTGACAATTCAACCACCAATAGGAGATAATTAAGGAGTAGTAAAACCTAAGTAAACACATCTTTAAACTATCATACGAGCACACAATAATTAGACATAGACTACATACACCTTAGATTAGATAATTAGATAAGTAGAGTAATCGGTAGCAATACCAACCCCCAAATCCAAACCCCGAGATTCGTACCTTTCCATTTCCTTAAAAAACATAAAAAAGATAAAAAATAATCTTCCTCAACCCCAACCTTAGCGTAGTAACTTCTCACTAGCATTCCTATTCCCCTAGAGAACGATATCAATACATGTGGCTTACCCTAATACTACACTACAACGATTAGGTTCACTGCCTAGGGTGTTATAAAACTTGCTCGAAGAAAAGGAAGTTCCTTTGACCCCGAACGACACGTGTAGCGTTATCAAGTTTTTGGCGCCGCTGCCGGGGAATAGTTATTGTTTAGGCTTGATTTATATCTCATTTTGGTCTACTCACAAGATTCCTATCAAGTGAGTTTTTTCTTTTTTATTAGCTTCCTTGTAGTCTATCCCCCTTCTTTGTGTTTGTGTTTGTAAAACCCTTTTCATTTGTCGCTATGGCAAGTGAAGTTGCATTTGAATCATTAACAAATGAGGAACAATTGAATTTCGCAAATTGGTTTGGTTTTTATTATTCTAATGAATTTGTGAGTGAACTTAGAGATATCCAAAAGGAGACTGGTGTAAGGTTTGATGGATTTGATATATTTTGTGTTTGTGTGGCTTCTATTCAACAATCGTTGTCAGGATCAACTCCTTTTAGCGAGACCCCTCTGGAGAATTTTTAAGAAAAGCCTCCTATGCATAAACCATCAATTGAATGATCTTAGGCACCATGATAAAAAAGACCTAGTTTTTAAGAACATGGAACCTAAACCCGAACAATATTGTGAGATGGTTATAGTTGAACTGCCTAGTTGCATACATGGGATAGATTTCAAAGCATATGACACGTGTGAGGAATCCTTTAGGAAAATAGAACATAGTGATCAAATTTTTGAGAATAATTCTTATGAATCGGACCAAGAATTTGAAATGGCTAAAGAAGGATTTGAGATGCTTAGGAGTGTATTTGGGTCAGATCATACTAAAACACATGATGAACATTTAGGAGGTCTAGATATAATGGAGAATGAGGTGGAAACTCCAAGCCCACAAGCTCTACCATTACTTGAAGAACACGCATCTCCTATAACTTACCCGGAAGAAGTAGAAGAGACTATAGGAACCCTGATTGATATAGAACCTTTGGACCAAACGCCACTAGAGAATGTAGGTTTAGATGCTTGTTGTCATGACCTCTCTCTTAGTCCTAGGGAAGTTCCTAATTTTGATAAAACGGAGCCTCAACCAAAAACCTTACCCAATTTTCCGTCTTTAGATGTGAATCCTGGAATTGAATTAGGCCCCAATCCACCCATCAAAATAAATGATCCGGGTAGTTGCTTGATAAAGGTGGTTGACTCTAAGCCATGTAGAGTGGAAGCTAATATAGGAATAACCCATGACCTTACACACTTATATCACCCATTCATGGTTGATAACAAGAAACACTATGGGTTTAAACCGGGTTTATTAGGTCAAGATGGATCTTTAACTAAGAATCTTTTGAAGTTGATAGAAGATGATCCATTTTTAGGAGAGAGATTTGATTCACCCGCTACACCAATAGACTTAGGTAAGGTTATAATGAATGGAGCACACTCCTTTGAGCATATAAATCACCCATCACCCTCTCTTCACGTAGCAAATTTCCACCCTAAGGGTGTGTATCACTACTATCACCCGCACTTAAACTTAAGTGTAGGGAAAACCTCCCCTTTATCCATTAAATAAGGGTAGAGTCAAGCTCGTGACTCGAACAAAAACAAGCGCTTCTTGGGAGGCAACCCATGTGTATTTGTTTTTCATTTTTAATTGTGTGTCGTATATCTTTTACTGATTGTTTATTCTCATGTTTGAATTTGTAAAAATGCTTTATTTTGTTTTTAACCTCGTCTTAATTACATATAAAGGTATTTTACATAAGGGATAAGTGTAGGGAGGATTACACACATTTTCAACGAACGTAAACATGAGAATTTCAATTAATTAAAAGATATATATGTGTGTTTGTTCGAGTCAAATGCTTGTATCGAGTCATAATGGATGTTTTGCAGGAAATTTTTCCAGATTCTAAAGATGTAAATTTTCCAGAAAATCGCAGACCAGTTTTTGTCAGGATAACCTGACGGCGTCAGGAAGGAGTAAAAACAACAGATTACTTCTTTCTCGTTTTCTGAGCTACTTATAAATTTTTGGAATTTTTTAGGTCTTAATTTTCCAGAAATTCTGTAAACATCCATTCCACAAGCATTATATCTTAGTTTAGTAGAGACTTATATATATTATTACCGCCGATTTTACGCGAAGGTTTCGTTTGTTTTCTTCGAATGTGCAGGTTTTATTTATCAAGAAGAAGAAACAAAAGATTGGAAGGAGCTTTTCACGCATACATTTTTCTTGGAAAGGATCTAACCACCACTTTACACGGATCCTACCGAGCTAATCAGGGGAGTACTAGTTTCTTTCGTTTTTAATTACCTTCCATTATCATAACTTTGATACTTTCGGGGAACATTGGGGACAATGTTCAGTTTAAGTGTAGGGAGGGAAAACAAAACGGGAACTTTGAAACTATGCTTATCCTTGATTATTTGCTTTGTCCAATTGTATTTGTGTAATAAACCATGAGAAAATGTCGGTTAGGGTAATTTTGGCACCAAATTTTTAATTTTTCATGACATATAGGAGTGGGCCATTAGTCTTAACAAAAGCGTCTCACGGATAGGAAGTTGCATGACTAGCACAAAAACCCTTTACCACCTAAATTCCACCCAAAATGTGAGGATCACCCTTAGATTAGTCGGAATTAAAGCATTCATCTTTAATGCTTAGAGTGTGAACCGATAGTATATTAGATTCTAGAACTTGTTTTGTGATGCATCCCGAGATCGCTAGTAAGACTACACTTATGTAGTTAGGAATAACTAAATGATAAGAGGCATTAGGATAACCCGTAATATAATTACTTCTTCCACATCGGTTGAGTAATTCCCCCACACCTTTGCGTTGTACTCACTTTTAGTACACGATACCCCTAGTTAACCCCTCAGAGCCTATCCTTTTCGCGGTTCTCTTGATTTTTCGGTTTTTCGGGAATATCAATGAAGAGCATTGTTTACACCCCACCCCCAAATATACACACAAATCGCCTTAGCCTACCCTGTATGCACTCACTTTTAGTGCATTATTGTTATCACCCTAAACCCTTAGTTCAACTATCTAGTTGCTTGCATGAGTTGCTAAGTCGAGTCATATCCTTTGTATACAGTTTTGGGACGATTGGGACTCATGGGAAAAAGTTAAAGTTTAAATGATTAGAAGGGAACGTTAAATTCCCTTATTTGCGTAATAACATACCCCAAGTGTTTTGATCTTTTCAATTCGGGTCAAATTAGTGTTAGAGTAATAAAAACTCAAGTGTAGGGATGTGCCTATAAATCCCTATCATTTTGATGTTACCGTAGAGGATGGTAGAGTAAAAGTGTATGAAAAAAAAATCGAAAAAAAATAGAAAAAGAGAAAAGAAAAAAAATAGAGTGTTAAAAAAAAAAAAAAAAAAAAAAGGGCTACCATCCTACATCTATCTTTAAATTTATGTTTGTTTGTTTCAGTTATCTAGAGTTTAGAGTGTCGAGTCTTGGCTTAGCAACGCCATTCTTCGTATGCTTGTAACATAAAGATTTTTTACATGCCACCACTAAATAGCCTATCCCACCAAACCCTTTGTTTCCCTACCGTAAGCCTAACATTACAACTCTTTAAAGACCTCTTTGATAGTCATTCCTAGGTGCTTACGCCAAAGCGATGGAGGCTTGATCTAGTCTCAAGCCTATGGTAATCTATGTACTAGGACCGGTTAATGAGTGTTTATCTTCCATTTCCAACTTGTTATATTTCATATACACCCGAGAGAGATGTGAGTATCCAAACACCCCTTGTAAGGTGCTAGTATGTAATTTTCGTGCTTGTTATGACTTTTGCGGTACTTATATGTGTTGTGGACTGTTTTAAACCAATGCTTCATGACCCCTAACTTATAAATTAATTGGCTAAAAGCACATTTGCTTGAGGACAAGCAAATACCAAGTGTAGGGATATTTGATAAGGTTTTAAAATGTACCTTTTTGAGGGGTCATTTAAGCCCTTATTTGATCACTTTTGTATCCGTTATTACTTAATATCGTTCATTTTCACTTTTTAGGTCTCTTGAAGGCAAATGGCCAAAGTCAAGAAATCGAGACACTCAAGCTGCTGAAGTATAAGGTGACGACGTCACTGCGACGCCGTCGGAGCATTTTGTGACGGGACAGAAGTCAAATTTTTATTTTCAAGTGACGGTGACAAGCTTTAAAAGAGTAGGCCGTCGCAACTCAGACGGCCTAGATTTGATCCAGACGGCGTCATAAGTTGAAGAGGACGGCGTCACAAGCACAAGGTGACGCCGTCACAAGACTAACGTGGCCAAGACGAAACCCTAATGACGGCGATCCGACGGCGTCACAAAACATAAGGTGACGCCGTCGCATATGTAATCTTATATATAGAATCCGAATTTTTCAGTTTTAGAGTGTAGTCTTTTGGAGTAAAAACCTAAACCGAACCAAGGCTATCTTGTACAGTATTTTAGGGTTCCAAACCCTATCTTACATCAAGATAAGTATTTTACTTCATTAATTCAATTATGTCTTTGATTATTTGTGTGTATGCTTGCATGTTCTCCATGTCCGGCTAATTTACTTATGTGTTTGCTTAGGGAATATGAAACTTAATTATTGAATATTGATTGGTTGTCTCTTATCTTAATTGTTAATGATCTAGTAATGCGATAGATCATTCGTTGTGTACTTAATGCTTGATTAATCTTTGTGAACCTTAGATTATAGCACCTAGAGCGGTTGTAAGCTAAACCATCCAAAGAGGCCTTAGAGTTAGAGTTTATATTCCCTAGTGGGTTTTGTAGACGAGACCCTTTGGTAAGTTCAAAGAGTTAGGGATAAACGCATACCCTACGACTTTAGACACACAACGCGATTAAGAATAAGGACGTGACAATTCAACCACCAATAGGAGATAATTAAGGAGTAGTAAAACCTAAGTAAACACATCTTTAAACTATCATACGAGCACACAATAATTAGACATAGACTACATACACCTTAGATTAGATAATTAGATAAGTAGAGTAATCGGTAGCAATACCAACCCCCAAATCCAAACCCCGAGATTCGTACCTTTCCATTTCCTAAAAAAACATAAAAAAGATAAAAAAATAATCTTCCTCAACCCCAACCTTAGCGTAGTAACTTCTCACTAGCATTCCTATTCCCCTAGAGAACGATATCAATACCCGTGGCTTACCCTAATACTACACTACAATGATTAGGTTCACTGTCTAGGGTGTTATAAAACTTGTTCGAAGAAAAAGAAGTTCCTTTGACCCCGAACGACGCGTGTAGCGTTATCAAGTCTATAACTAATATAAAGCATATAGTAAAGCAAGTAGTCACAACACAAGCATAAACAACAAGCCACATCACAAACATAAACAAAATATAAAGAGAGAGTGATAAATAAAAGAAAGTGTAAACCAGACATGATGATTTATAGTTGTTCGGTCACGGAACTCTTCTTCGCACTACTCCACTCCCCGAGTACCCAACTCGAGAGTTATTTCACTAAGTCAACAAGCTCCCTTCTCAGTGGAGAAAACCTTACATAAGTCACTTACATTATTTCCGGTACTAAGCTAAATACCGGGTTCTAATTCGAGGTAGAACCAACCCAACGTTGTCTACACTTTTTCCGACACTAAGCTAGATGTCGAGTTCTTTACAAGGGTACAACCACTCCCGTTATGTTTTAAGGCCCAACATAACAAATCAACCAACTTGGTATTTTACAACTAAAACACACCAAACCAATAACCATTGTGTTTTGAGGCTCAAACACATAAACCATCTAATATAGTGTGAAATGAAATGAGTGTTACAAATATACAGTGATGATCCATGACACAATTGTCTAATAGATATGAACGACTAATCTCAATGAACTTTCATTGATAGGAAGCCTTCAATGGATGAAGATCACAAGTTCCCTAAGCTTGTTGTGATATATCTTCATGTATGTATGCTTGTGGTGGATGAGGATGCAAAAACTCTAAGCTTCCTGTGGAGGATCACTTCGGGAGTATGCTTACAATAAATTAAAAGTTAGAAGCATTATGATCATGTGATATAAGGGTATTTATGAGTATGCTACTACTAATCTAAATTCATACAAAAGGGTAGAGAGAATGTGTGTTCAAGTGGTGAAGAAATGAGTGAACAATGGGCTTCTATTTATAGGCAAAAGAGTCAGACACCCACGAATCCCATGGAACAAAAAAATGGTTCCTTCCTTTATAAAAAAGGGATCCTTAGGCTTGTCAGAGAAAACCTTTCCAAAATCAAAATCAAATCTTTTCAAAATCCTTCCAAGATATTCTTTGAGATATTGCCAGATTTTAGATGAGATTTTGATATGATAATACACTCTTAGATGATATCATTCATGATGTAAAAAATCATTTTTGGTTTTCTTTAAAAAAGAAAGTAAACTAGTGAATAAAATGTCTAGTTACCTTTTGTAAAATAAAATTTTTAGTTAAGTGCTTGTCAAAATAAAATGTATTTTGTCAAGTATAAATAAACTTTAGTGTTTGTATGAAAAATATGATTAGTTAGTTTGTACAAATAAAAGTGTATATTTGTACATAAACTTTAGTGTAAAAATAAAAGAGATGTATTTGTATAAAAATACTTGTATATGCAAAATATAAATGGAGTTTGAAATAGAATTATAAACCTATAAAATACTTAAAGGCTCTAATAGTATTTTAAACATTCTAAATGATTTGTAAAGGGGTTTGATCATAATGCCACATAACAAACATGTACAAACCTGTGTTGTAGCATACGAAGACTTGAGACATCGAGATGTGTTGAATGTATGTTGAGAAAAATATGATTACGAGTAACTTGAACATTTTATGTTATGTATTACAAGTTACATGTTCGTCATCAATCAAAATAAATGAGACTGTATAGATTAAATATCATAATATTTGCACTAACAGAGTTGCTAGGCTTCATCATCACTACAAGATCATTGAGTTATTTCTTGTATTTGATACATCACATTGTATTCGTTAAGTTGGTGCGTTAGTTGTGTTTGTTGTGATAGTTGTGTTGGATTGGTTCTTCCGTACCGAAAAAAGTGTAAGCGGTGTTGTGAGGCTTCTCATCCGGTTAAAGGAGATTGTTGAAATAGTGCTTAAGAAATCTCGAGTTGAGTACTTGGAAAGTGGAGTAGGGCAAAGAAGGTGTCCTTATAGCCGAACCACTATAAATCATTGTGTCACGGTTCTATCTCCTCCTCTCTTTACTTTATCGTACTTATCTCTTTTCTTACTTACTTACATTATCTATATTTCATCATCGAAAGGTTTCACATACACTCGGTCTAAAAGTTTTTGTAAACTAAATTTAAATCGATAAAAACTATTCAACCCCCTTTCTAGTGTTCTACACTTTTATGTCAAGCAAGAAGCTGTTGAAACCTCGTTGCGTCATCTACCCTTGTATTGAAGTGGACGCTTCACTCGAAACATCACTCTAATCCTGAATGGGCGCTTCCAAGTCACGCTCCTCCTCAATGATCATATTATGCATTATAATTCATGCTAACATTATATTATGTAATACTCATTTATTCCAAAAACTTGTGGGTCCCTTTATTATTGCAAATCGTGATTGGAGCACACCAAAAGCACATTCCAAATCTTTACTATATGCTTCTTGCATCTTTGCAATTTTTTTTTCTTTCCTCGTAGTTATGAATGGTTTGTACAAGGGTAGACCACTTTGGGTATATACCATCGACTAAGTAATACCCACTATCATACTCTTTTGCACCAATACTATAATGTGCAGGAGGTGATATGCCATCTGCTAGGTTTGCAAACAAATTAGATGCCTCCAACACATTAATATCATTATTTGACCCCGGGAAACCAAAATATGCATGCAATATCTATAAATCGTATTCAGCTACAGCTTCGAGATTAATAGTTAGAACTCTACTTCGTCCACTATATAGTCGAGCCCAACAACTTAGACAATTTTTTCATTCCCAATGCTTACAATCTAAACTTTCGAGCAAGTTCATGCAATAGTTTTAGTTCATGCTAAACGGCTAGAGTTGGCACAACAAAAAGAAGACAATAAAATTTTACGTGTAGTTTTGGATACGATAAGTGACTTGATTTATGTGAATCAATGAGATATGCACAAATGAAAATTGGGCTAAACGAAGACTAAAAGAACATACTCAAGAAGTTGGTGCATCTATCGGGTTCAACTTGTATTTCGATTTGAGACGAAATGGTGATGATCTTCCAAACTTTTGACTTGGTTGTAGTTTGTTTTAAGGTCTAGTATGTTAACGTTATTTATATTATGCAAGTAATGTAAGATCTATATTTTTAAGCATGTTATGTAAGATATCTATTTGATTGGTTTTTAAATTGTAGGGTGAGGGCCGGTTTTAAAATACGGAACACTAAAATTCGAGAGTGGACAAATGCACCCTTTTACAAGTTGTGTTCTTCCCATTCTCTCTTCACTAAAAAGGGTAATGTTGTCATTTATTGTTATAGACATGTGACATCTTTTTCTCTTTTGCTGCAAACAAAACATGTTGTCGTGTTTAAATGTTAAATTTCCAATCGCTCTATATTTAAAACCTCGCATAATTAAAAAAAAAAAAAAAACATGATTTAAATATATTGAACCAAATGCTCCCTAAAAATATTGTGTATTGGTGAGTCCCAATGTCATTTTATATTTCAAATTATAATAATGATTTATTTATTTTATGAAATAGTTTCTCTCTCATACGTTAAATCCAAATCCAGATCCTGATCCAAATCTAAATCATAATCCTAAACTCATCTACAATCCAAACATGTCATAAATTAACTTTGATGCCAATCCCCGGTCCTCAATAACCCATAACACACACGCCCGTAATGTTTTTTAGGCATTACTATTCATTGCACTAAAATAGTTCAAGAATTTAGTGTTTACATTTAAGAGGTTTTTATGTATTTTTTGCACTATTTTAGTACAAAAGGTACATTTTAATAAAATCTATTATTAATAAAACACAATGTACAAACTAAGTAAGCTACTAAACACTGTCTTTCAAAAAATTTGAAGACATTTCATGAATAATAAAATAATAGTTTAATTTGCAAATAGTACAAACTTATGAATTAAAAAAAAAAAGAAAAACAAATTCATATATCTTATGTTAGAACTTTCAAAATAAGAAAAGAAAAAAAAATTGAAAGTGGCATTAGATAGATATCATCAACAATCTCGTCATCTTTAAACTTATTGTCACCGTAAACAAAGAATAAAAAAACACTGTTAACCGAAAATAACAATTGTAGAGTACTAGCCACCGTTACTTATTGGTCACATGTTTAACACGAGTCGCTAAAAGTGTATTTATTTGAAACAATAATTTGGTGTTATAATCCTCGAAAGTTCAATATTGTATGAAATGGTAAAAAAAAAATAATCTAAAAACTTGAAATAAAATATCATTAGTAGGTGTTAAGGAAATATCTAAGAGCACACGCTATGGTATTTTTTAACGTGCCATTCGTTTATCTTTTCGTGCTATTGGTGTGTCAAATGTCACTTTGTGCCAAATGTGTGCCAAACGTCCTCAAGTCATTTGAATGACTCACGCCATTTGTGATGTTTTATGTGTGTGTTTTTTCTTTTTCTTTTTTCTTTTGTAAGTAACTGGTATTTTTAGTGGGGTATTTTGTAAGACCCAATAACATGTTAGTAGTGTGTTATGAAAAAATGATGTTTTAGTTATTGGTGTGTTATTGAGGATGGATGATATGACTCTGATGTGGCATACTAATAACGTGTTATCCGATATCTCTATAACTTGTGCTCTAAGTCATTTTGTTTTGACATAATCCTCATATCTTCTAATTTTGCTAAGACAAAGACAAAAACTGTTATTCGACTAGATTATTTTATGGAAGATGATTTGCACACTCCATTAAACGATTGGGATACTACAATTCATTGTGTTTAGACATATATACCCTCATGTGGGTGAAAATATAAAAATAACTGTGAAAGTATAAATGTCTAAATTCAACAATTTAAAATGTCCCGATTATTTTATGAGATATAGTATTGTCTCTTTCTTATTCACACTACCCTAGTACTGCGTATGATGAGATCTTTTAGATAATGACTTAAGTGAAATTTCTTGAAAAGTTTTTTCAATGTGCAAATAGCTTTGGTAAAGGCAAACTATCATTGATATTCTTAAGGTCTAAAGTTTGTTGCGAACCTCAAAAAAGAAAATTATATGAAAAAAAGGGTAAAATTATATCAAAAATTGAGTGCATTTGGCCAAAAGAAAAGTAATACGGAGTAAGAACAGATAATATTTTGTACATGTATGTTTGTGAAATAAAATACGTGTAGGATACTTGAGCATACATCAATGCCTGGGATAATTACTTTGCAATCTCGTGCTAAAAACCACACTTAATATTTCACATGAAACTAACGAACACAACATATTCGTTACATGTGTGACATAAACATTCTACACTGTAACAAAGTATATTACCATTGGGTCGTTGTTCAAATAGTATCACTTCCTTATCGCAACAGTAAGGACATTTGAAGAAATAGAATTAGGGTTCAATCTTAATTTATGGCTAAAGGTTCGTGGGACATGTGCTCGTTGCCTGGTCTAGGTTCTTGAAGAAGGGTCAGTTGACACTGAGAAAAGATGCACGGGGTTAAGCACTACAACATGCTAGGCAAATTGGCGAGAACAATTTTTGTCCTTTGACGAGCACATGTTGTAAAAAGGTCCTCGCCGTATGACAATCGCTAAAATTATTGGCTAGAATAAAGATTGGCTTTTAGCGACGACTAAGTGGGGCCCACACATATTCTTAGTCAAACTTCACAGCCCGGGTCCCGGTTTCCACAGCCTTTTGGCGAGGACAAATCCTCGCCAACACCTTTAACAATGATTAAGTGGGGCCACACACTACAAGAATTCTGTTAATTAGCCACAAACCAAATTTGTGGGTAAAAGACATATATTCATGGGTAATTAGCTAATACCCATGAATTACCCACAAGCCTCTATACATGGGGAATACCTTCGAGGCTAATTTTGTACCCACAAAATATTCAAACAGTGGGTAAGTTTACCCACAACATTATGGGTGGGTGATTGTTTTAAACCATGAGTAATCTTTTTGTGGGATTTCGTAAATTACCACATGAATACCCATATACATTGTTGTGGGTTTTACATGGGTAAAATTTACCACCGAATACAATAATACTGTAATATAAATTATTTGTAAATCTATGAGAAATATGAAAACAAATACATATATAATCCAAAAGCTAAATATTTTATTAATACCACATTCGGTTACAATCAATTAGTTTGACCCACTTTTCAATTACACTAAAGAAAAACCACAAAAATCTATAGCTACTCTTTGGAAATTCAGTAAGCAAAACATAATCGAAAATCTTGTACATGTTACAACCCGAGGAACATTCAAGAGCCATCTATCAATCAAAACATCTTTCTTTGCCGTTGGACTGCTCAAACATGATGCCAACTCTCTCTATGATTTGGTTTACTGATCAATGATGTTCATCAAACCCTACACAATCAAATACATGTTGTTTAAATATGATCAACCACCATGAATTTTCCAAACTAAATATGCAAATAGTTAAGAATCTAACATGAATAATTTAAAATGGGAGCCAATAGAAGAGTGACGACCTACATGTTTAGTGATGAAGATTCTTATGGAGTGATTAAACTTCTGCAATATTCAATAAGACTATCATCACTTTCTACTTTTATTTACAACATTCTATGTGTGTGAGTGAGGGGCAGGCCAAGAACAATAAAAAGGTCAAAATGTACCAAAGATGATGTTCATGTTAACGGTTGAGCCATTTGTTCTACCAAGATATTATCGAAGCATCCATCATGGCACCCCGCACCCTTAAGCAAGGATGACTGTATACACAAACAATTAAACATCAAATTAGGCATACTAATAAACTGCTAAAAAAACAAACATATGGAAACAGGAGTTGACCTGAACTAAAAGTTATGGTTATAGCTAGTAGAACGCTTGATTGTCCTTATAGTGAAGTAATTGAACAAAGTTTAATGTTTTTTCATGATAGACTTAACTCTGATTCAACAAAAGACAACAACGTATCCCTTGTAAAGTCAATAATCTACAAGAACAAGAACAGTAGAGTTAGTTAGGAATCTAACTATTGCTAGGTGTCAAACTAATAATGGCTAAGTCTAAGTCCATGAGAACACTCTAACAATGGCCTTCATCCCAAGCACCAATGTTCTTTGTAATTGCCAAGTTTCATAACTAGTTTTAGTGAATTTAAATATAATGTAGCTTAACCTGTTGAATAAAGAATTAAGAAACATTATGACTAATTTCAAGAAACCGTATACTCAATACAGTATAAAACTCATCCAAAGTATTAATAAACTTGTTTTGCGGATGTAGTCTCCTCTACTATGCTTCCAGGTATATTGACAACCTAAGACAGAATATGTCATGTATGTTCTTTTTTTCTTCTTTATTTACAAGGTGAGCAAATTTTCAAGAAATGAAAAACTGATATAGTTAACATATAAGAAATATTAGACCATACAACCCCCTTGTAATATCTCAGTGCGTGTTGCATAGCCTCACTTGATATATCCATGCTAATGGTAATATTCTGAATCAACGTATATTACAAAAGAACAATACGTTAGCAGATAGAACATGTTAAAGGTCAAACATTTTAGTCTTCATTGTGAGGATATGGATAATTAAACATTATCGTAATTCATTGAAAATCATCTATATATAATGCAATTTTACTCAAGAACATAATTCAAACTTGGTTCAGGAATTACACCAAACACTTGTTGGGCATTATAGGTGCTTAGTTCACAAAGATATAGAACAAATGCACTAATGAGTTCTTAAAATGCTACTAGCCTACTCTTATAAATATCAAAACGAGATAAAAAACTACATTCTATGAATAATAAACTCAATTATTGTAAAATATTATGGGCTTATGGGTTTATATCTATTCATCCTAATCTTGATTATCAAGTTAGGGTTTTCCTATAAATACCTCCTATTGTAACATTATGAATACATCTCAATAATAAGATTTGTCTTCCTCTCTTATTCTTGTGTTCTTGTTCATTACATTTACAACACGTTATCAGCACGAAAAGCTTTGTTTTTAAAAATACTCCGTATATGTTGACGACAAGGAAGAAGAAAACTGATTTGATTAAGGCTCACGGTTCAGGGAGTAATTTGGTTTGGTCAATTCAGTTTTTATTCAAGTTCAGAGTTCCATTCTTTTCTTTTTTTTATACTTTTAAGTCGGTGAGGTAAATCTTGAACCATGTTAAATACTAGTATTATATACAGTATATGCTTGTTTGAACAATAAAATAAAAACACTAAACTGACGCGTGAATTTACTAATTAATGATTCATAGTATTTGTTAAATAAAAAATAAAAAACCACTATGATCTATGAGCATTAAAATAATAATACCTATTTATGTGTAAATTTGTTTTGCAAGTAATCATGTTACTTGGCTCGCATAAATCGTCTGCACCTATGTAAATTAAGAATGAATTATTCTTGCACCAAGTGATTTGCTATTATGTATGCCTTGATCTTAAGACTGGTTTAATATTATAATATACGATGCTAGTATGTAGAATTTCGCATAATGCAAGTGTTTTTTTTTTTTTTTAATCTTAAGATTTTACCTATTATTTTTTTTAACCTTGACGACATTAAATATGTATAACAAAAGAATTATGTCGAAAGTAACTATAATGCCTTGGGGCCATGCTATGTTTAGATATAAAGGTAATGGTTTTTTTTTTTTTCAAAAACGCAAGTTACTAGTACGGGCATCGATCCGGATAATGTAATACGAATTATCATTACTCTGATATGCATGACTAGAATTTGTGGCCTAAAACTACGCTAGCGTTTAAACTGCTTTACGTTTTTTTGTGGTTACATAAGGAGTATCATGTTTTATTTTATTTTTGATCTCTTATATTCTCCTGTCGTTTACAAGAACAATAAACGTTCTATTGTGACTAAATTAAGAGAATCACAATATCATAACCTCATGTTATGTTTAAAAAAAAAAGTAAGAGTATGAACCTCAAGTTCTACTACGATGAACATAATCAAATACATAACCTCAAGTTATGATTATAATGTTCTATGATGATTCTCTCAAGTGAATCACAAAAACATCGCCTCATGGTATGTTAAAAAAAAAATTAGAACTTCAAGTTCTAATCTGATTCTTTCATAAGAATCAATATCATAACCTCATGTTATGAACGAAAAAAAATAATTAGAACCTCATGTTCTAATTTGATTCAATGTATAGAATCAATAACATAACCTCATGTTATGTTTGAAAAAATAAAACCTCGAGTTTTATTATGATTCCCTCAAGAGAATCAAAAGACATCATAACCTCATGTTATGATTATTATAGAACCTCAAGTTCTATTATGATTATGAAAATGAAAATACAATAACCTCAAGTTATTGTTAAAATGTTCAAATATGATTCTATCAAGTGAATCACGATAACATAACCTCAAGTTATGATTATTTTTGTTTAAAGCCTAATGTGCTTTGATGATTCCCTCAAGTGAATCATAATAACATAACCTCATGTTATGTTTTTTGAGAAAAAAAATGGTATAAAAGAAAAGTATTTTTTTTTCTTCTAAAAGCTCGCTCTATTGTATGCACCTCATGTTGCAAGAAAAAAAAGTGTAAGCGAGTTAAATCTCGCAATTTTCAGTGTTAGATCTGAACAAATAAAATTGTGATACTGATGAAGAGATGTTTAAGAAAACATTCTCTATTTTCAAAGTCTCGAACATGCTTCTATATTAGCGATATCGAGAACATGGTTTGAAAAGTATCATGAGATATTGTCAAATTCTCATATTATATAAAGAAAAGCTAATGAGCTTTCGACGAAAAATATAAAAGTAGTTCAACTATTCGTCCATTCCTTAAAATGAATGTGACAATGATGATGATATTTATCATGGACGTGGTCGATTAAATAATCGACATAAAGATCTCTATTCCCTTAAGTGAATGTGATGAATTGATCAACATAAGATTTTCATTCCCTTAAGTGAATATGATAATCTAATGATCCACGCTTATAGATCATTTATCATGGTCATGGATATGGTCGAAGTAATATGAAAAATGACCTATCACTACAAGTGGTAAAATAAGAACGGAGCAAATAAAAATGTCATGTATAAAAAAAAAAAAGTGTGTCAAATGTATTACACACCATCTTCATAGATGTTAGAATCTATGCTAATAAATTGTGAGATATACATGAATGCTCCAAGTTGATATGCCTTCTATTATGGGTTCCTTGATTAAATTTAATTAGTACTAATTTTTCAATAAGTTAAATGAAATGTTAGAAATATTGATTTTGTTCACATGTTCGATTTGAAGTTCTCAAACATCAAAAAAAAAAAAAAAAAAAAAAAAAAAAAAAAAAAAAAAAAAAAAAAATTGTTCCTAATATTTGTGTGGATTTTTATGCTAAGATCTATTTTAACTGTAAAATGTTTTAAGAGAACCCCGTTTTCTTCGTGAGGATCTCAAAAGGGAATACTTGACGATGAAAGATTCGTTAAATTATGGTAAGATCTCAAGGATACATTACCACACAAAAGCAAGTAATATTCCCAAAAATCTCGCTATGATTGTATGTACCTCAAGCTGCATTAAAAAAAAAGCATAAGCGAGTTCAGTCTCACAATTTTAGTGTTAGATCTGAACTAAATAGAAAATATATAACGGTGAAAGATCCGTTAAATGTATGTCAAAATCTAAAAGAAAGATTTGACCATCATAAGCAAGAGATTCTTGCATATGCGAGCACACTTTTCGCAATATTAAGTAGTACATCTGAATGATGAAAAGAAAAAATGCGATGAAATTGTTAATGCCTCGAATATACTTATATATCGAGAACGATGCTTTGATATAAAAGAAATGGGAATGTTTGAACAAACACGATAAACCCGTTTACTAAATTTGCTCCATATTGTCGTGTTAAAAGAAACTGGTTGGCAACCTCAAGTTGCAACATAAAGATCTTCATTCCCTCAAGTGAACGAGATAAAATGATCAATATGAGATCCGTATTCTCTCATGTGAATGTGATAATGTAACGATAAATGGTTAAAGATCATTTATCATTGTAAATGCTATGGTCGAGGAAGTATGACAATGACAAACCACTAGTAGTGGCGAAAATACAATAAAGAAGGAGCAAACAAAAAATGCTATTTATGCAAAAATGCAATGTGATGTATATGAAATACAAGTGTGTCAAAGATATTACACACTATATTCATAGATTTAAAAATCTATGCTAGCGCATTTTGCTCCACAAAAGAAATATAAAATTGTCATGAGAAACGAAGTTAAGTATTAAAGATACATTATATTCTTTTATATCTTCCTCGACATGCACTATATAAAGATTAGTAAAAGCTAATCATGCCATAAACTTAAGTTTATGAGCAATAATAATTATAATATGTTTGGCATGACCAGTTACACCATCCTGAGTCATTAATGATGCGAAAGCTATGGAAGTATAAGATTCTTCAATCAAATGTTATAATCTCTCAAAGAAAGTTGATTATTATTCTATCAACTAGAATGGGGATTGAATTCCTCAATGTTAATGGAAAGAAAACAAATGGATATATGTAAGCATACAAATCCATTGTATGAACCATTTAGAGTTTAAAATCGATGCATCGTCTAAATGGTCATTAAATCGCAACCTCTAGTTTGCATGATTAATAGCTCAATGCGAGCCTAACATTCCAGAGTAAGTATTTCATCATGAAAATGCGATGAATTACTTCTAAATTCTGAAATGAAACTGAGAGAAAAAAAAAATTTTGTTGTTGTATGGGGCCATATTATAATATGCACAACAACAAAATTAGCATCATGCCAATATGTTATTATAAATCCTCCCTTTTATAATTGGTTTTGGTTATAAACCAAACATATCCCATTATTGTTTTTTGTGTGCAAATTACTCCGCCTAAATGCACATATATGGGATATAGAAGATGGATAATTCCTTCAGGAGGAGAGAAGTAGCTGTAAATTCAGAATGAATTATCATATTCTGTTGATCCTTGAAAGATTTTTTTTTATGAATTGATTATTCAATGGATAATCTAATAACCATAAATAAACATTGGCCGAAAATAATATTTCAGCTACTCATGCTCTATTTAGAAGTTGTCCCTCAAGGACATATTTTATTATGACATGCCTCAAGCATGGTAGAAAAATCGATTCCAAATAAAAGCCTCGATGAAAAATATAGAGCATGAAAACAAGATGGTTGTTCGAGGTATAAAAGACCCCATGATAGTCTCATAAGGAGACACTAGACATGAAGGTTCCAAACGAGCCTCAAATAGCTAATGAGATCTCACTAATTCTATGATGTCTAAAGTCATATGGAATCGAAACAAAAACGACGTCGATAAATTTGTTTGCTTACCATATAGCGCTTGGTATTATGCATAATGAGGATCATAAATCATATATTATTCAAAAGTGCGCTCAACGAAATGATTGGCGAACATGAAAAAAATGAAATCTCGTGAAAATACGAGAAGTATTGGGACAGGAAGTCCATACACATGATTGTGTAAAATCTATTGGATATACATCAGTCTTTGTGCACAAAAGCTCTGAAGTTATGTCTTTTAAGGCATGAATTATGAATAAATAAATTCACAAAAGAATAAGTTGATTATTGAGAGACAAATTATCTCGAGGTGGATGTAAATATCTTATTGATATTTTATGAGATAAGTATCTATTTTTCCTTAAAATTGGGTTTATTAGAGCTCTCGTATTCTATAAAGGATATGTAATGTCTTAAACATGGCTTACAACTTCAACTTCTAGATACGATTAATAAAGTTCTCAATAACTTTATTTGATAAAGTTGAATGAATCCATATATGGATCAAAATGATTTTGGACGCATATTATATAAATTGCTTCTGCACATGTCTCAAAGAAATAATTAGTCCTCAAGTACCATACATAAGTACAATTGAGGTTTGGATGCCAATTTTGTAATTAATATGCGTCACGAGATTGTATTTTTCTCTTTTAATATTTGTACATGCATTGTATACTTTCCAACCAATTGATTTGATATTGGGTGGGAAGCTACACATATATTTTCTCATTTTTGCAGGACTTATTCGTGACATCATCAATTTGATGGACTTCATTATAAAGTTGTTGCCAACAAAAGTATACGAGCAACTCGTTTAGAAGATTAGCATGCGATGCTTGAAATATAAACATTAAATTGAGGAGGAGGAGCATTATACTCACTACACTCTTTTCCTTCATCAAGTTTTTTTTTATCCCATTGGGTTTTTCTTGATAAGGTTTTTGATGAGGTAGTCTATGAAGTATGATGAACGATGAATATCTAAGGAGGAGTATTGTAAAATATTATGGGCTTATGGGTTTATATCTATTCATCCTAATCTTGATTATCAAGTTAGGGTTTTCCTATAAATACCTCCTATTGTAACATTATGAATACATCTCAATAATAAGATTTGTCTTCCTCTCTTATTCTTGTGTTCTTGTTCATTACATTTACAACATCAATAAATATAAAATGGTAACCTGTATAATGGTAAACGAAGTCAACCCCCTGTGTCACAAGTAGTTCGGGTCATAGTGTGTACATAGCATCAACTCGATCATTAATGACATCAAATATCAAATACAAAAGTATAAATTTAAAATAAGATATACCAGAGAAGGACGATACCTCTTCACAAACATTATCTTGATATGATCTCGATGTTGAGGAATTAATAAGATAACTTGTTATGATCTAGTTGATTGGCGAAGCAAAGATTGTTGTTGGAGTTTTGAATTATCGAGAGTGGTATAGATTGAGATGTGAGTGGCCAGTTAAAGGGCGGTTGGAAATCTAAAAGGTTCAGATAGAATTCAATTTT
Source organism: Chrysanthemum seticuspe (assembly GCA_019973895.1). Classification (NCBI taxonomy): domain Eukaryota; kingdom Viridiplantae; phylum Streptophyta; class Magnoliopsida; order Asterales; family Asteraceae; genus Chrysanthemum; species Chrysanthemum seticuspe. Next base: position 95,664,918 of record BPTQ01000002.1, on the reverse strand, counting down.
TTTTGATGAAGAAGTGCGGGAATGTGAAACTGGTTTGGAGGTAAATGAAAAGGTGAACTACTTATGGCCCGTTTGGTTAGGGGGTATGGTAGGATTTGAATGATAGAAAATATAAATCATCTTTGGTTGTGAAAGTGGGCCCAAAATTTGGAAATCAAGAATCAAATATTGATTCTTCTCATTTCACATAATTTCGACTGATATGAAAAAGGTATCACAAAAAAAGTACATGTTTTGATTTTTGATTTTTGTCTTTTTCCAATTCTAGTGGTCTCCAACTTCACTACTATTCACATTTCTTTTATATATATAACTAAATTTGTATATAAAATAAATTTATAAATTACTACCTCCGTCCTTTATTTATAGTCCATCTTTCCTTTTTTGGTCGTCCCAAAATAATTGTCCATTTTCATAAATAGATAGAGAATATAGATCAAGTTTACCATATTACCCTTAGTTGAGGTTATTAGTACAAACTTTAAAAAAGTTAGAAATTAATTGGTTAAGGGTAAAACTGTCTTTGTGCAAAAAGTAAGAAAGAGAAAGTTGTAATGATGATGTTTTTCTTAAACTGTGTGTTTTTTGTCTGTGGACAATAATTTTGGGACGGAGGTAGTATTTATTTTCTCTCTCTTCATTTAATTCAAAACTCAAATCCAAATCCAAATCCAAATCCAAATCCAAATCTGAATCCAAATCTTAATCCTAAACCCATCTACAAACCAAACGGACCCTTATTAAACTAATTATATGTAATTATGTATTATATAAATATGATTAAAAAATAACATATATATAACATGAGAATATGTAGTATACAAGGTTTTAGATAGCGTGACGTGGGACGTGACGGCATAGTCAAGCTTCGCTTCTTTTGACACAATAGTATATTAAAAAAAAAAAAAAAGCAATGTTATAATAATATAATTAAGACTAAAATACACCGTTGGTCCTTAAACTTGGCAGGACGCATCGCGATGGGACAAAACTCGGCCTTTTCATCGCCACAGGTCCAAACCTTGGCCGTTAAATGCCAGATTCGTCCCTTGACCAATAACGCCTATGTCAACGTCTCTTTTCTGTTAGTTATTGGAGGGTATTATAGTCCATACACATTTATAACTCAACTCAGTTAATTCTGAGAAACGCTTTACCGTATACCATCTTAATCGTTTCCCTCATTCTTCACACAACCCTCACTCACACTTTAACAATGGCAGACAAGGAGCTTACTTTTACAGATGTAACTGATGAGATGGTAAAATACGTGAAGGCAAAATATGGGGATACTTGGTTAAAAGAAGATGAAATGTCTGATGAAATGTTTGATGATTTATGCAGATTTGCGAAAGAAGCTCAAGTGATGAAAGGTTAGTCGGGTTTTTTTTGTATTTGTGTTATTGCCATTTTAAGGGAGGAGCATAAATAACTCCAATTTATTTGACAGAAATACGAGCAGTGTCAGAATCTGTCAAAAAGAGGGATTATAGCAAGCTAAAGGTATCTGACGATATGGTTGAGTATGCCATGGCTACTTATGGGAATAAGTTGGATATAAGAGATGACATTGCTGATGTGATACTTGAAGACTTGTGGGAAAAATATGGGAATAAGGAGTCTGAGAAAGGTTAGACTTTAGAGTTAATGTTTACAAGCTAAGAAAGTTGTAATAGGTGAACTCTGATTCTTTCTGTTTTGTCTATCTTTCCAGATACTAATATGAAAGGAAATGAAGTTGATGTCATCATTATTTTAGACACATCTGATGATGAGTGTGGGAACATGTCTTCTAAGACCACTAATTTGAAAGGTTCCACTTCCGAAGCTTACAAGGCGTCCAAGGCTTCCGCTCCCAAAGTTGTACTTGGTCTTGTAGCGGCTGTGGGATGCTCCGACACAAATAGGAATGAGTGGTATGTGCCTCCCCCTAAGGACCTCAAGTCTCCCCCAATGAATAAAAAGCCTCCCATCAAGAAGTTCACCTATTATTTTTAGTTGTTGATGTAATGAAGATGTATATTTTTTGGCTGATGATGGTTACTGAAAACGATAGTTGTTAACATGTATATTTTGCTTCATATGGTGTAATTAGGTGGTGGTGTAAGTATATTTTGGATATGTTGTTTTCATTTTGTAGTTTGCACTTGCATATCCAGTTTAGGTGAAATTGATTTTTAATATGTTTAATTGAAATTGATTTCCAAAGAAACTCAACTAGGTTTCGACAGAAAACAATTTATAAAAATCTGTTAATAATTAATCTGATTTTAACAAAGTGTTTTTAAACTCGGTTAAACCGAATCTGTTTTAAGACTGTGGGAAACGGTGTACACTTTTATTTATGAAAAATCAGATTATAATTACAATAAATAATTTAACAGAAATAAATGACAGTAAATTAAATAACAGACAGAATGGGCAGAAGTAGAAGACATACTCTATAACGATATATAAAAGAAAGCAATAAAAGGTCATGGAACGAGGCTCGTGTTTAACACGATTCCCTTAAAACAGATTTGCCGTCTGTTTCCCAGGATACAATGTCCAAAGCTGTTGTACAACCGGACCTGACAACTTGCCTGAAAGATCACGGAAAGTTGTGCGTTTTCTGAATGAAGGTGTTGCTGGAAAACGTGAATAGGAGCTCTGTATTTTCCTGTGTTGAAAACTTAATGAGAACAGTTTATTTTATAGCGTAAACGTGTGTTAGAAATTGTATTAGAATAGTCAATGGGCTCGTGGTTTGGACTAAGCTAAATGGTTAGAAGTTAAGTTAAGCTAGCCTTTTATAAGTTTATGTCATCCAAGTCCAATCCAAGTCCATGGCCAAGCCCATTAGGGCGTTTTGTATTGTAGTATAAATACCCCTCAAATGTGTCATTTGAGGGGTGTGCTTGAGTGTGTAAGTGTGTGTTTTCTCTTTGCAATACAAGTTCTTTTCATCTTTATTTCTCTCTACACATACACGACATACATCTTCAAGTCACCACTTTCCTTGCTTAATCTGTACGCATACGTGCTTGTGTTTTACGTGTTATACTTATGTGTTAAGGTTGGTAACGTGATAAGGTTGATAAAAACAAGGTCCTACATAATCAATATTTTAAAACTCGGATAGACATGGAACCAGCTCGGAAACCGGGCAGGATGTGGTCGGGTTTTTGTTTGTTTGAGAACCGGATTGAACCGGTGACTTTTTGTTGACCCGGTTTGACCGGTTCATGACCTTTTTTAGAAACATCTAGCAAAACCTATATGTTTTTTCCATAAACATTTTTTAGTTTAATTGACAAGTTGAAGTGATGAAAATTAATGTTAGTTAAAATTTACTGTAACAACAAATTCGAGTTAATTAACACTAATTCAGAAACACTAACTAAAATAGCATGCTATAACTTAGAATTATAAGTTGATTATTTTTGCAACTCTTTGCTACAATATTATAGATATTTAACTTAAAAACAAAGCTTATCGGAAGGGTTTCAATCTCTTTCATCGTTTCAATTGAATGTAAAAGTAAAGTCGGATAAATTATGGGATAATGCAATACAATATTTATATTTATACTATATATAATAGAAAAACGGTCAAGGGTGAAAAGTTTAAAAGTTGAATTGTTGAAATTGGTCAAATGAGAGAGAAATGCATAGGGTAATTAATACTCTTATTAAAACACCTCATTACTTAAAAGTACAATAATTTATTTACATTGTACAACCAATTAAAAGAACATCTACTAAATTAAAAACAACAAATTAAAACACCCCTTACTAAAAAGTACAATAAAATTTTCATAACGTACAATTTAAAGAATCAATAACATAATCCAAAATATAAAGTAATTAAACACACAAATTAATGATATTTTTAAAACACTCTAAAATGAAAAGTACATGTTATTATACACATTATACAAATTAATAAAACACACAAAACTTCATACAAGCTAACAAGTTGATAGTACATATAATTTTGAAAACCGAACCGGGCTGGACCAACGTGTTCAACCGGGAACTGGTCGCCACCGGTTCGGCTAACCAATTAAAGCCACCCGAAAACGAAAAGAGAGGACCCGTTGAATGATACAAACTGGTGAATCAGGTCTCATCGTGATCTATTTCTGCGGTTAATCGTCATAGAGTACCCGCCGCCAATACGCGCGAGTACCCTGCTATATACTATATATAAAGGAAAAACCAAAAATTAAAAAGTGAAAAGCTGATACTAAAAGTGAAAATGTTGAAGACATATATTTCAAAAGTAAACTATTAATACACATAAAAAACCGGGTTGACCCGGGACGCTTTAAACCCGACGGGTTGACCCGATTTAATTTGACTTGTTTTCGACCCAACATATCGGGTTTACTCGGTTTAAATGACTTGTTTTTTTGACCGGAACGGTTCAACCGGTTGAACCACCCAGGTCGAAACAGATTTCAAATTTGACAAAATTATATGAGAAATAATGAAGTAGTAGTGGAACCCGTGACAAATTTGAGATAACTTCATATTTTTGTTTAGAAAAATGATATGATTATTCATAACATAAAATGGAAGGAATCATTTACGTTTATATATAAATGTAGCTATGATTGATAGGAGGAACCTACTACGAAATTATCCAGAGACCCGAGAGTCTACGCCGGTGAATGACAATCTGAAGTTTTGGAATTAATATATGGGATATTTCCTAATCAAAGATTGCGATGGTTTGAAACTTTATGGTTTTGGAACTACTTGCTCCAATAGTTAAAATAATATCCATAGCTATTATTATTTCCAATATCTTAAAACCCAGTTCTTTTATCGATTCGGTTTGGTCTCCGGTTCAACCGTCGAGTTGAACCGATTCTCTACATATGTATATATATATTTTTTATATTTAATACTAGACGAGTACCCACGTTTAGCGGCACGGTGTCTAGTTTTCTGCAAAATAATTATTATCGCTAAAGATAATAATTATTTGTACTCCAAACAAATAGCTTTGAACAATGCTTAAATATCTATGCAAATTGATAGTACAAGATAATCTTGGTGATATTAAATTTGTAAGGTTACAAGTTTAAAAGCCACACACCAAATAATAAACGTTACACATGTAAAAAAATATATATATATAGTTATCACTGCCTAAATTACTGACAAAACAAGAAAAGACGGTCACACACGTTGGCTATACCTCTGAACTACAATATAATATTGTCAACTACATAATACCGTTACTTTTTGTAATGCTTGAATCTATTATTAATAAAATCTTAATAACTTAAAAGTTAAAGCAATCCTATTAGAAATATACTACCACACTTAGATCGACTCCACATAATTTTCTTGAAAACTGTGTATTTCTGCTGCTATGCAACCAAGCATCAGAATTATAGTTATTCGAAAATGATTCTCTGATGCTACAAATACAGCTGTTGAAAGAAACTTATAGGTCGTCGGAATTTTGCAGAAAACTAGACACCGTTGCTGCTAAGCGCAGGTACTCGTCTAGTACTACCTCCGTCCCATATTAAATGTCCACTTTAAACTTTCAAAGTCTTTTATCATTAACTTTGACCTTAATATTTATCTTTGTGTTATATAACACTTGATGCAAAATATATAAATGAATTGGGTTTTAAATGTATTTTCGTTGACATAATTTTCATCAGGTATTATAAAACACATACAAATATATAAAGTCAAAGTTAAAGAAAAAAGACTCAAAAAATCAAAAGTGGACATATAATATGGGACGGATGGAGTATTAAATATAGAAGAAAAAAATGACGAGGGAGTATTAAATATAGAAAAAAAATATACTTACGTAGAGAATGGTTCAACTCGACGGTTGAACCGGAGACTAAACCGAATCGATAAAAGAAATGGGTTTTAAGATATTGGAAATAATAATAGCTATGGATATTCTTTTAACTATTGGAGCAAGTAGTTCCAAAAGCATAAAGTTTCAAACCATCGCAATCTTTGATTAGGATATCCCATATATTAATTCCAAAACTTCAGATTGTCATTCTCGGCGTAGACTCTCGGGTCTCTGGATAATTTCGTAGTAGGTTCCTCCTATCAATCATAGCTACATTTATATATAAACGTAAATGATTCCTTCCATTTTATGTTATGAATAATCATATCATTTTTCTAAACAAAAATATGAAGTTATCTCAAACTTACCATTTTTTACTACTAGTTATCCTCCTTTCATCAACTACATTGGGTTCAGTTCCAAAATACGCCAAGACAGGGTGCAAAGATACATGCGGGAATAACGTGACGATCCCATTCCCTTTTGGAATCGGAGCGAACTGTTTTCTCAACCAATGGTACAATGTTGATTGTAACTCCTCGACGCCATATCTATCTTCATTCAACCAGCTTGAAGTGTTGGATGTCGACTTGGGAAATCAAACAGTCACTGTTAAAATGCAAAAGTTCTCTAATTGCAGCCAGACGACAAAGAGTGTGGATCTTGGTGGCAGCCCCTTCCTGTATTCCAAATCACACAATAAATTTATTTATGAGGGGTATTGTGGTAATGCTGTCATGATGGACAATCATGGTAGTGTGCTCACTGGGTGTTCTACTACGTGTAGCAATGACACTACTACCATTATCAACAATACAAATGCCAAGTGTTATGGCATCAATTGTTGCGAAACAACAATTCCTCATTATTTAAAGTCATACGACATGAGTCTCATGGGTTTAGAAAGGCAGCTGGATAGAGATGGAGCTTGTGGGTTTGCCTTCTTGGTGGAAGACTTATCATACATTAATAAAAACTTTTCTAGCCCATCTTCTGTTCCGACATCACTTCTGTGGACTCTATCAGAGCTTGATTCCAATGTAATTAGTTGCTGTAATGATAGACCAAGAGACAGACTCAAAGTGGATCTAGGTGATGGTACACCAATGGATACATGGAATTGCTACTTTCATGGCGAGCCTTATGTAGGAAACCCTTATTTAAAAGATGGATGTTCAAGTATGTAATTCTGTACTTAATTAGTATTGTATTTGTATTATTTTGCTTGTTTTTGAACGTTCGTGTGTTTGTTTGTTGTCTAACATAAAAGTTAACTTTCTCTTACAGCTCCTTATGATTCGGAGTGTGTTGCATGTAATGAGAATGGAGGCGACTGTTTGTATGACACAGTATATGACATTGATGGCTTAGTTCACAACAGATGGAACTTTACCTGTAACGGAGCCGAAAGCGGATACAAAATGTCCCTGGCTGGATTTATAATTATGGGTAAATGCCTAGACTCTATGCCAGTTATATCCCGGACAAGGTTTTTTTTTTTTTTTTTTTTTTTTTTTTTTTTTTAATTGATTTTTTATTATTTTATTTTTTATTTTTTTCAATTTATTAATCTCTGACAGAAACTGCTAAACCTTTAAAAAAGGCTTACCCGACTAATTACCCAACTTCAACCGAAAATACAGTAAACTATTAAGCTAGCTTTTCAAATAAGCTTACTGAAACATCCCCTAATACTTAATTTAAGGCTGGCAAGAACTTGTGCAAGAAGGCGTAGGGGATAAATCGATTACTGCTTAATTATATGTTTGTTTTTGTTGTTGGTGTTTAGTTTCTTATAAATTAATGTAGGCTCTATATCTAGTTGTTTTAATTCTGTATCATAAGTAAAAGATTGGACTATCAGGTCGCCATTTGATCCCTAATCCATTGGAATGGCTATTTAATTTAGGAGTTTTCCATTTTGTATTGACTTGGTTCAGGTGTTAGCCTAAACGGTGTAATATTTCTATGGGCAATCATCTGCGTATTGTACAAAGTTATCAAGAAAATGAAATCCAAAAGACGAAGAAAGAGGTTTTTTAAACGCAATGGTGGTTTACTTCTAAAACAACAGCAAGAAGCCGACCCGTCTTTGGTTGATCAAACCATACTTTTCACAGCACGTCAACTGGAGAAGGCCACTGACAACTTCAGTGACAATAGAATTCTTGGTCAAGGGGGACAAGGTACAGTCTACAAAGGTATGTTGGTTGATGGAAGGATTGTGGCAGTTAAAAAATCACAAATTGTAGATGAAAGCCAATTAGAGCAGTTCATCAATGAGGTGGTGATTCTTTCACAAGTCAATCATAGGAATGTGGTCAAATTATTGGGATGTTGCTTAGAGACCGATGTTCCTCTACTAGTTTCAGAGTTCATCTCAAATGGAACATTGTATGATCGCATTCACTGCGAGACTAATGAGGACCCAATGTCTTTGAACATGAGACTGCAAATTGCTACAGAGGTTGCAGGAGCACTTGCTTACTTACATTCAGCCACATCCATTCCAGTATACCATAGGGACATCAAGACGGCTAATATACTTTTAGATGATAAATACAGGGCAAAAGTTTCTGACTTTGGAACTTCAAGGTTCGTATCAATAGATAAAACTCACTTAACTACCTTAGTCATAGGTACATTTGGCTACCTAGACCCCGAGTATTTTCAATCTAGCCAATTCACAGAAAAAAGTGACGTTTATAGTTTTGGAGTTGTTTTGGTTGAGCTTTTAACCGGAGAAAGGGCAATCTCATCAACTAAATTTGGTGAAAATAGAAGTTTGGCTACCCACTTTATGCTGGCTGTGGAAGAAGGTCGTGTTATGTCTATATTGGATGCAATGGTTATAAAAGAAGGCACTAGAGATGACCTCTTGGCAGTATCTAACCTCGCAATACGATGTCTGAATTTCAATGGAAAGAATAGGCCAACAATGAAAGAAGTAGCTGTAGAGTTAGAAACCATAAGAACGTCGCATATTCCATCTGCGGTTCACACTAATACCGAGTCAGTGACATATGGGCATGAATTATCGATGCTATCTATGGGGAATCAACATCAACATTCGTAAGTTCCGATGAGTACATCACTGAATGATGCAAACAGGGCGGTTTTTTGTTTAATAAGTTGTCATACAATATATTGTTACATAGTATGAATGTGCAATTACATTTATGCCCTCGCACTTCATATATTCATATCCCTGTTTCTCTCTACGCGTTTTCATATCCACCATTTTTACCGTCATCGTGGCCATACTTCTATTACCCACGCTCTAATTAATATGTATATTACGCTTATATATGAAGTCTCACTTCCGTTCTTGTTGCTATTCAATTGTTTAATAATGAAAAAACTCTAGTCTATGAACGCTCATATCTTGAAACTACCATTGACATTAGAAAGTTGGTTTATAGATTCATGAGTGTGATCGAGATTGGTTAAGTTTTAATATGATAGGGCGATGAATATTGGTACCGAATCGAAAATATCGAAAATCAAACTGTATTGGAACCGAACAAGGCTGAAACCATTTTTTGTTTAAAACCAAACCAACCAAATGAATTGTGGGAACCGACGCACAGTAACCCGAAGACTTAAGCACCCAAATGAATTAAGGAAACTGTATACCCGTACAATCTGATATGAGTTTGTTTATTACTGTATATTAAACCGGTCCGTGACTTGGTACTTGTGTATGAGTTACTGTGAAATTAAACTACAAAGTCTCTCATTGGTAAATATTATTTATTCTCTTGATTAACGTTATTGTTTGTGATTACTCGTGGTTGGGCAGATTCTTTGCTCAAGAGGTTCTGTAAGATCTTATAGTCAAGAGGTGTTTAAAAGTTAGCATTCAAAGTGTACTCTCTTAATTATATTTCTAGAAAGACTAGCAAGGTTAGGATGAAACTAATGCAACGATGATGTAAAAAAATGGTGGTTATTAATATAACGAGAAGAATCGGGTATGCAGTGAAAAAATGAGTAGATAACGTAGAAGGTTATGGATGTAATATCACTTTCAATTGCCGTGGAATTATAAATTTAAGTCGTAGATTTATCAGCTCCCAACGATTAATGATGAAAAGATCTACAAAGAACCTCGGTCTCGAAAACAAATAATAGCTTAATTGTAGAAATAATATATAGGACATGTTAAGTTTTAGAAAAACCTCGTGCGTGCACGGGACTTATAACTAGTATCATATACAATAAGATTGGAAAATTTAAAAACCTAAGATGGTCTAATAGATCCGGTGTATTTTGCATTTACCTTAAACCATTCTTGATTTGCATCATTATGAAAAAAGTGGGATGCACGCTTATAGTAGTCAATGTTTTATCATCTTTGTAAAATTATTTTACTTTACCTTTTTTAATTTCATAAAATTATGTGTAACAAATGTGCTTTCATATTCTAATTCTTAAGGCAATTCATTTGGACCATATGCAATAAAGCTGTCTAAGTATTGGCCGTAATATGAGGTTATGAAACATGAAGTTATGGCACGGGTCAAAATGGTTCTATGATACCAAATAAGAGTGACAACATGGGAATGTCACCCAAGTTGGGTAACAAGTCAGAAGCCGGAAATTTATCGTACAGGCAAAAATGGGTAAGGATGTAATGCGGAGTTGTCCCCGAAACACTTCTCGTCCACTGAACTTAGGGAGACATCCATGACGATCTAAGTTTTCACATATAGTACATTTGTTTATATCATGAAGTGGTACAATTATGATATTTGGTACATTAGGTGTTGGATATTTTAGTGTAATTGGATTAACTTGTTTGACCAATTCATCATAATAAGACATCATTTAGGTTTGGAGGTGCGGAGTGCACACCTACTTGTAGTTATTATGATCTTAGGGGCGAAGCCCCTAAGGGACGGGGGTCCGGGGGCAGCGCCCCTGGTTGGGGTCGAGCTGCCAGGTCAGCTTGGAAAATTTTTATTTCCACTGTAGTTGCTATGTAAAAATTGCTGCTGAAGTTGTATTTCTGCTGAAATACAATGGTTTCTGCTGAAATACAATGGTTTCTGCTGAAGCCATTGATTCTGCTGAAGTGTTGTTCCTCACAGATTAATATTCGGAAACTGAGGGACAAAACTTGTCAACTTGGAAACCCTAAAACTGCCATTGACAGTTATCCCGTAACATGTTATATACGGTTTGTTTGGTCATTATCAATATAACGGTTCATTATATCTCATACACAAACATACAGAAAATTCTCAACTCTGAATTGTATCCGATTGAATAGTTTGGTAGAACCGCCAAATTGATTCGATCTGAAAGTGTTCACACGCCTTTCAGAGTATTAAGTATATCCATTGGTGTTCGTTATTGCGGTATATCCCCTACAAAGATCGAATCAATTAAGATGACGAACCCTGATTCTGTGAAAGATCTGAACAAGACGTTTGCAAAGTTGGAGAAGTTTTCTGGGCAGGATTTTCGTAGATGGCAAAAGAAGATGCATTTTTATCTCACGAATCTGAAAGTGGTATATGTTCTGAGTACCCCTTGCCCTGAGGCTGTTGAGAATGAAACGCTGGAACAGACTCGTAATCGTTCAAAGTGGGAAAACGCAGACTACATATGTCGTGGTCATATTCTTAACGGTATGTCTGATTCATTATTTGATATTTATCAAAACGTAGAGTCTGCAAAAGAATTATGGGATACCCTAGAAGCCAAGTACATGGCAGAAGATGCGTCTAGTAAGAAATTCCTAGTTGGTAATTTTAATAACTATAAAATGGTAGACACTAGGCCTGTCATGGAACAGTACCACGAATTGCAAAGGATATTAGGACAGTTTGCGCAATATGATATGAAAATGGAATGTTTAAATTAAATTTGGATGTTTCGTTTGTTAATAATTCTGTTTGCATGGCTTCTTCTAGTTCTAGCAATAATTGTGGTAAATCTGAATTATGGCATGCTAGACTAGGACACGTACATTACAAGAGAATGAAAGACATGTCAAAAATGAGTCTAATACCTGCTTTTGAATTGAATGGTGAAAAGTGTAAAACTTGTGTGTTGACTAAGATAACTAGACAACCTTTCGCCAAAAATGTCATTAGAGATACTAAGGTATTAGAACTTGTACACAGTGATTTGTGTGATTTTCATTCAACTCCATCACTTGGTAATAAAAAGTATGTAGTTACTTTTATTGATGATGCTACTAGATATTGCTATGTTTACTTGTGTCATACAAAAGATGAAGCTCTTGATAAGTTTAAAATTTATAAAGAGGAAGTAGAGCTTTATCATGGTGTGAAGATTAAAACACTTCGCACTGATAGGGGAGGTGAATATTATGATCCAGTATATTTTCAATCTACTGGTATAATACATCAGACCACTGCTCCATATACCCCACAACAAAATGGTATATCTGAAAGAAAGAATAGGACATTAAAAGAAATGGTTAATTCCATGATATGCTATTCTGGCCTAAGTGATGGATTTTGGGGTGAGGCTATGTTGACAGCCTGTTATCTATTAAATAGAGTTCCTAATAAAAGGAACAAGATAACCCCTTATGAACTTTGGCATAAAAAGCCACCAAAACTGAGTTATCTCAGAGTTTGGGGCTGTAGAGCTGTGGTAAGATTGACTGATCCTAAAATAAATAATATAGGTCAAAGAGGTATAGATTGTGTATTCACTGGCTATCCTGAGAATTCTAAGTGCTATAGATTCTATGTCATAGAACCTAATGATTATGTATCCGTGCACTCTGTAATTGAGTCACGAGATGCTGATTTTGGCAATGAGGATAGGTTTACATCTTTACCTAAACCTGCAGACATGATTGCAAGTTCTAGTAACTTTGGTGCATCTGACCAAGTGACTGTTTCCCCTCCTGAGCCTTCTGAGCCTAGGAGGAGTGTAAGAGCAAGGAAAACCAAATCTTTTGGTGGCGATTTCCAATTATATCTGGTAGAAGGATCAAGGAATGAAATTCAATTTCAATATCAATATTGTTTCAATGTTGATGATGATCCTAGGACCTATAAAGAAGCTATGGCTTCAAGGGATGCTGCATTTTGGAAAGAGGCAATCCAAGATGAGATTGACTCTATTATGCACAATAATACTTGGAAACCGTCTGATTTACCACCTGGTTTTAAACCATTGAATAGTAAATGGATCTTCAAAAGGAAGATGAAGGTGGATGGAAGCATAGACAAGTATAAAGCCAGATTGGTCATCCAAGGCTTTAGACAAAAGGAAGGTATTGATTTCTTTGATACTTATGCTCCTGTTGCTAGGATTACCACCATTAGATTATTATTAGCACTTGCGGCTATACATAATCTTGTAATTCACCAAATGGATGTTAAAACAGCCTTTCTGAATGGTGAATTGGATGAAGAGATTTACATAAGACAACCTGAAGGTTTTGTCATGCCTGGTAACGAAAATAAGGTATGTAAATTGGTTAAGTCTCTTTATGGCTTGAAGCAAGCTCCTAAGCAGTGGCATCAGAAATTTGATGATGTTATCTTGTCTAATGGTTTTGCATTAAACCAAGCAGACAAGTGTGTATACAGCAAGTTTGATACTTCTGGTAAAGGAGTAATTATTTGCTTGTATGTTGATGACATGTTGATCTTTGGTACTGACCAAGATCAAGTTGATGCAACAAAAGAATTCTTGTCCTCTAAATTTGAAATGAAGGACATGGGGGAGGCTGATGTGATTCTTGGCATTAAGATCATACGTGGAGAACATGGAATTACTATCTCTCAATCACATTATATTGAGAAGATGCTAGATAAATTTAATCTGAAAGATTGTTCTCCTATAGGTACTCCTATGGATCCCACAACAAAACTTGTGCCTAATAAAGGTGTTGCTGTGAATCAACTTGAATATTCAAGGGCTATTGGATCTTTAATGTATGCCATGATTAGTACTAGACATGATATAGCCTTTGCTGTTGGAAAGTTGAGTAGATATACTCACAATCCAGGTTTAATCCATTGGCGTGCAATTAATCGAGTATTTATGTACTTGAAAGGAACAATGGATTATGGTTTGACTTATAGTGGATTCCCTTCTGTTCTTGAAGGTTATTCAGATGCAAGTTGGATTTCCAATCAGGAAGATCATTCTTCCACAACTGGTTGGGTATATCTACTTGGAGGTGGTGCTATTTGCTGGGCATCTAAGAAGCAAACTTGCATAACTGATTCAACAATGGAATCTGAGTTTGTGGCATTAGCAGCAGCTGGTAAAGAAGCTGAATGGCTAAGGAACTTAATTTATGAAATTCCATTGTGGCCTAAACCGATATCATCCATTTCTATCAGATGTGATAGTCAAGCTACTTTGGCTAAGGCATACAGTCAAGTGTATAATGGGAAGTCTAGACACATAGGTGTTAGACATAGCATATTACGTGATCTTATCACGAATGGTGTGATATCTGTGGTGTTTGTGAAAACACAACACAATTTAGCCGATCATTTAACCAAAGGGTTGAATAGAGATCTCGTGAAAAATTCGGCTAAAGGGATGGGATTAAAGTCCATCAGAAATCTCTGATATTAAGATACCCAATTCCCATCTAGTATGACGCTAGGTGCTGAATTCAATGTGGAAGGCTTAATATTTAGAGATTGGAACACATTAGAAGATTCATCCCAAGGTATGTGTTCAGACCTACAAGTTAGGGAGGTTGAATGAATATATTCTTAATAGCTTTTTTGACAAATTGCATTGTAGGTGCAAGACTAAAAGAGCTACCTATATGAGCATGAAGTTTAGCCGCTTCAAGAAGCTGGGACTTGGCTTTGACATGCTTATGAAGGATAAGGACATAGGCTAGTAAAACATATGTCAAGATAGAACTACTATGTATGTAAACTTTTGTGTACATTATCTTCGTGTATTCATATTGAATTCCCAGGGTTCAATCCTTAGCGACACCCTGGTATTCGAATATTTGGAATGTGTAATGTAATAATGTGAAATTCAATCGTCACGACATTTCATTTATGCAAAAGTTTGATTGTTTGAGATTACTTGTTTTAGTTAATCAAGGATTGCACTAAAATAGGGGAGGAATGTTGGATATTTTAGTGTAATTGGATTAACTTGTTTGACCAATTCATCATAATAAGACATCATTTAGGTTTGGAGGTGCGGAGTGCACACCTACTTGTAGTTATTATGATCTTAGGGGCGAAGCCCCTAAGGGACGGGGGTCCGGGGGCAGCGCCCCTGGTTGGGGTCGAGCTGCCAGGTCAGCTTGGAAATTTTTTATTTCCACTGTAGTTGCTATGTAAAAATTGCTGCTGAAGTTGTATTTCTGCTGAAATACAATGGTTTCTGCTGAAGTTGTATTTCTGCTGAAATACAATGGTTTCTGCTGAAGCCATTGATTCTGCTGAAGTGTTGTTCCTCACAGATTAATATTCGGAAACTGAGGGACAAAACTTGTCAACTTGGAAACCCTAAAACTGCCATTGACAGTTATCCCGTAACATGTTATATACGGTTTGTTTGGTCATTATCAATATAACGGTTCATTATATCTCATACACAAACATACAGAAAATTCTCAACTCTGAATTGTATCCGATTGAATAGTTTGGTAGAACCGCCAAATTGATTCGATCTGAAAGTGTTCACACGCCTTTCAGAGTATTAAGTATATCCATTGGTGTTCGTTATTGCGGTATATCCCCTACATTAGGCTCCTTGAAGATATACATATTCGGTTTTGATATTGGTACATCACTATATCAGGCTACCTAAAGACATGCACAACAGGCAAGTTCCGTGCTTATGTGGATTTACTTTTAGAAAACACGTCTTGACATACGTATATGTGGGTGCATTCAAGCAAGGCTCCTCAAGTCAGTAGTGTTTTACTTCTGATCTTACATTTTCACATTAGAGTGTCGATCGATAGGTTTTAGTGGTATCAATGTGTCAAGGTTTGTTAAGTTGTTTCATGAGTTTTGTTGGAACTTTTATTTGGTTCAGTGCCCCTATAGTAGCAAATTTTTTATAGTAAACATTTTGAAAATATAAGTACAATATCTTCTAAAATGTTGACAATTTTAAAATTAGATATAGTTGAATTCCCAAGCAAGGAATTAAAGCAGACCGCTCAAGGCATGACTAAAGTTAACTTTGAGACTGAGTTCTGTTACTTAAAAAAGCCAATAAGTAGTAGTTTGTGTAAGCTTAAGCTTTTTGTCTGAAGCATTGTCGAAAAGATCATCTGACCCATAAAACACCTATAACTCTTTAAAATAAGCTTACACAAACACATTTAAGATGCAGTTTGGGTAAGCTTAAGCTTATAAGCTCCTCGGGCAACACCCCTATAATGGAATAATTTATAATTTGTTATTCGATTCTCAGTCTCTCAGGCATCTAGCACGGGTCAAACGGGTTAGCTGAGAAATCTGTGTAGTGTGCTTGCTTAATCCGTCTATGTGATCCAACAGTGTGTATGATATGTATCTAATCATACAAGTTTATTATCACTAGAGAGACTGCACCGAATGGTTTCTATACCCCCTACTTCTAGCTCAATGAAATGGATCAAAACTAAAAAATTTGCTCGATATTTTCTCACAAAAACTTAACCTGAATCACATTATCCCAACTAATATGTTATTGTTATTCAGAAATTAAGATTTGCATATAGTTTAGTGATCTACGGGTCAATTCCTGTTACGGTCAGATTGCATTAAAAGGTTCCGGTTTCATTCAACTGCAATTCCAACAGCCAAGATTACAGATTTAATGAAACAGGTTAGATTGACACAACACATTTATAGTTGTTAAGCGCCAAATGACATATATAAACCACAAAACAACCATTTCATTTTCATACGTCCCAGGAAATTTAAAAACCGATCAAAGCAAACATGCATATATATTTCCACAAAGTGTTAAACTACACACATAAAATAGTCTTGATACTAGATTCTATAATACCATAACATGCAAAATATGAGATGCACCAAATGGCACTTCAAGTTAACTGTCAACATCAGTCATCAAAGTGCTAATATCTTAGCCATCTGGCACATGATTCGTTTTTGACAGCACATTAAAGCCAGAACTCAAAACATGTAGAGCACATACTGATAAGTTTAATATGATATCCAAGAGAAACTAACTTAGGATTTTAGTTGGTGCGCGGTTTGGGATTTTAGTTGGAACGAAATTTGGTGGGACTATTGCTGGAGGCGGTGGTAATGCTTCAGGTGTCGCTTCCTTCATTGTTGACGTTTCTGTCATTAAAACCACACATAACCAATGTTAAGACAGTTTAGAAGCAAATAATACAATTACAGAAATCATTACTGACATTAAAAAGGAAACATGTTTTTTTCAGCTAAATAATACATATATCATATCCTGTGCTGAAGTAAACCACAATTGATATTCTTATTTACATAGTACTGGTCATAAGTCTACACTTACCTTATGCTTTTAATTCACATCTTAGCAAGAAATACTTTATGCTTTACAAATGTTAACAAATACATGTATATTTTCTTAAAAACAACTGCAAATAAGACTAGTAACAGCTAATTTTTGCTAAACACACGTACTTGTCATCAAAACAACAAAATCAGCAAATCCAGAATACACATACTTTATGCTATTCACATTTTGACAAAGAAAGAATCCAACAACCAAGACTATTCAAATAACTTAGGTGAAGTTCTTGTAAGCTTATATAGCAGGCTTATGGCTTATTTGGTTTTTGGCTTAAGCTTCATAAGCTCATTGTTTTGGCTTATTTTGAATTTTTCTTGGCTTATACAATCTTTTTATGAGTAATAAGCTGATCTAAACCAAAAAATTTTAAAATAAGCCACAAAAAGTGAGCTTATGATTTAGAAAACATAAGCCGAAAACCAAATAAGCCACACACCCTCTATACTCCTAAAAAATAGACGTTTGATTTTAGAATAAACCCTCTTATACGTTTCTCACGTGGTTTTTTTCTCCGTATTGTTAACGAGTACTATTTCCATAATGGGGTAGGGAGTGTGAATGGGTATATAGGAATTTAAAATACCACGGATCTTGTCAATGAAATTCTGGTAGCGACCTTTGGTAAGGTCAGAAATATCTCCTTGGATTAAATTGTCGTTTGGCTTTTGCACTCGGTGATTTTTGGCATTTGATCTGCGGGGTTCTTTTGATCGGTTGGATTTCCACTGATACTTATTTTGCTCCCATCCCGAAGAGTAAGACATGATGTCTTCAGTGGCGTGACTACAACCGATCGATAATATAACTACAAAGAAGGAAGTAAATTGATCATTAGGTAACTTAACCAGTTTATACAGCAATCAAATGCATAATGAACACATATTTGCAGAAAATTACTCGATACACAGAGAATGAACTGTCATGATGTCGTCATCAAATCAACAATCCGTTAAATATGACGATAACAAAATAAAACAGTTTATACATCAATTAGCATTATTATCAACTCTTCACTTTCATAACTCACATCAACTATCCGTAACAACAGAGATTAAACAATCACGTTAACGAACTACATCAACAATCAGTAAAAACATAGATTAAACCGTTACAATAACCAACTACATCAACATTCAGTTAAAACTCAGAAGTAACAACAGATATTAAACAGATAAGATAACTAACTACATCCATGATTAGTAAAAAACATTGAAACACGTTATTATCAACTCTTCACTTTCATAACTCACATCATCTATCCGTAACAACAGAGATTAAACAAGCACGTTAACTAACTATGTAACTAACATAGATAAATCACATCAGAAGAAACAACAGATATTAAAAAGATACGATAACTAACTACATCCATGATTAGTAAAAAACACAGGTATTAATGGCGTATTTCTGACATGAAGACGAAGAAAGCAGATGGAGGCCGCTTAAGAGCACCAGGAAACACATAGATTATACTAGTACGATATTTACATAGTTAACTGGTCATAAGTCTACACTTGCCTTATGCTTTTCAAATTTTAACAAATACATATATATTTTCTTAAAAACAACTGCAAATAAGACTCGTAACTGCTAATTCTTGCATAACACACATGTCATCAAAACAACAAAATCAACAAATTGAGAATACACATACTTTATGCTATTCACATTTTGACAAATAAAGAATCCAACAAACAAGACTATTCAAATAACTTAGGGGCTGTTTTTCTAAGCTTATATAGCGGGCTTATGGCTTGTTTGGTTTTCGGCTTATTCTTCATAAAGCTAACTTTTTGTGTGACAAGCTTTTACGAGCTTATTATGAGTGACAGGCTTTTATAAACCCAAATATTTCAAAATAAGCCACAAAAGGTGAGCGTATGTTTTATGAAACATAAGCAGAAGACCCAAAATAAGCCACACGCCCTCTATATAAGCTTAAACAAACACCCCCTTACTAATACATACTTGAAACAAAAACCACAACTATTATAGATGCAACAAAAAACAGGTAGTAAAAAGTAAACATAACATATTATTTAACCCAAAAGTCAAAAACCATAGAATATTAGTATGAACGAACACATGTGTGCTTACAGAACATCATTTCATCATCTAAAAATTATCAGTATGTGTAAAAACACAGGCACGCATACATACACAAAACAAGAAACAAATACATTCTTGCTTTTCATTTGAGCAGAAAACCCAAAAATAAACATGAACTATTTAAAATAAAAGAAGACATTAAAATATAAAACCATTAATCTTTTTAAACAAACCAACATAAAAGCATACTTTATTTATTTTATAAAATAAACAGAAAAATAAATGTTAAAGAAAACAACATAAAAAACACTGTTTATTTATTTTATAAAAAAGACAAAAAAATATTTTCAAAGAAAACAACATAAAAACATACTTTGTTATTTTATAAAAAGTCATAAAAAAAAAAAAAAAAAAAAAAAAAAAAAACAACAACAAAACCACACTTTATTTATTTTATAAAAAATTACAAACTTAAAAATATTTGTCAAGAAAACAACATAAAAACACTGTTTATATATTTTATAAAAAAATTTAACATGAAAACATATTTTCCGCTTATATAAAAACATACATTCTCTTTATAAAAAAAAAAAAGTACTTGTTCTTTTTCTTTTTTCAAAATAAATCCACAAACAAACACATAAAGCAAGATATAAAGACGAACAAAATAGTCACATTTTTTAACCAAAAGAACATACATTCATTCATTTCAAGAAACAGATATATGCAATGCAACCTTTAAAAGAAAAAGATATATACCTTAAAAGCTTGCTTTTGACAATATTTCTTTGACTGAAAAAATGAAAAACACACACTAAAACACAAAGTGACGAAACCCTATAAAGAAAGAAAGAGAAAGTAGTGTTTGATGGAATGGGTTATGCTGTATTTGTATACTGCTGCATGCTGGTGCGGTGATGGTTGTAGCATTTTCTTGTCATCTAAGAGCATCCGGTGTGGAGTTAGTTGTGGCTCGCCGTGGGTGACGTGGAGCGCCGCCGTGGCTCGCCGCCACACCGACCCTGATCGTTGTGGCTCGCCGTGGAAGTGAAAATCGTGGGGACGACGAGGCTTGCATCTGACAAGCATGGATATTTAATAAATGGAATCAAGGTATATATGAATGTTACTGAGGTGTGTTTGTGTGTGTAGTGTGTGTTTGTGGTAGTGGTGGGTCCCAAATAAAGAGGTTGAGGTTTGTTATGAGTGAGGAGGGGGTTTGTTGTGGTTAGTTGTGGAAAAATGGGATGCTGATGTGGCGCTGAGGTGGCACGACGACGAAGTTAACCCTTGTCACGACACCTGATGCTCTAATAAACACTTGACGCGTGTCCTTGTGCTTTTCCCTCTTTAGTTGGTTGATTTACCTCATTTATCCTTTTTGTTTTTACTGAGCTGTGTGTTGTGGGATGATGTATCATGTATGGGTTACATCATTTTATTTCATAGACCACTTTATACAAACTGTATAGTACATCATGCAACACTGTAATGCACAAATTGTAATGAAAGTATAAAAAATTTTGATGTAAATATCAACACTCATCATGTATGGGTTATTTGATCTTCACAATATTATTGTGTGAAGGCTACGTTTTAGTGTGTGATTTACTTTTTTCATTTTTGAACTTTTAGTTTTTATCAAGGTAGTGGTAAATGGCAATAGTGATCACCAACTCGGGGTTACTTCTGTTTTCCCTACTCAACTAACATCATCATAAACATAGTGTAAGATTAGTTTTTATGGTCACCTTTATCATCACTTCTACGTCAACATCACATCACCATTCAACATACCATCACACTATCGTCACATTTTACCTTTTATGGGCTATCAAACAAAAATATTAAAAAAATGCCCGCTTTAAACATACCTCACAATATATATAACCCACACTCAAAAAAAAAAAAAAAAAATAGAAA
This sequence comes from Chrysanthemum seticuspe, assembly GCA_019973895.1. Classification (NCBI taxonomy): domain Eukaryota; kingdom Viridiplantae; phylum Streptophyta; class Magnoliopsida; order Asterales; family Asteraceae; genus Chrysanthemum; species Chrysanthemum seticuspe. Next base: position 95,643,624 of record BPTQ01000002.1, on the reverse strand, counting down.
TGATGCAGACCACCATTGTGGGCAAAGGTGATAGTGGAGGTATTTTATGACATAGATGAAACTTGAATCATTTTGTTGAAGGGGCCAGAACGTTCATGATCTATTTTTAAGGATGCCAAACTACTAAAACAAAAGCTTAGCACTAAGTTATTAAACAAAATACATTAAGGACAAAATTTTTGGAGGGGCATGGCCCTCCCTGGCCTTCAAGAAGGTCCGTCTATGTTTATGGGGGATCATGCGTGATGAGGGTGTAAAGGTTAAGCTTCACCCTCATATACGCAAATATACCCCACAAAACATTCACACACAAACTATAATTTCTCTCTCAACACACAACACGGTCATCTGACTAATCGAGTTCTCCACAAAACCAAAGGACAACGCGTCGTTAAGGGTGTCGTTTATAAATTTATTGCCTCTCGCCTTGCAAAAGTTATTGGCACCATTCTTGGTCCTAATCAATCGGCTTTCATTAAGGGTAGGCAAATCCTTGATGGTTGTCTCGTGACTAATGACATAACTCGTATGGCCAAGCTTGAAGAGCAAAGTTTTTAGCTTTTTAAAGTGGATTTCGAGAAAGCTTTTGATAGCGTTAATTGGAAGTTTCTCCTGGAGGTTATGAAGCAAATGGGTTTTGGCTGTAAATGGAGAAAATGGATTTCCCCATGCCTTTCGTCGGCTTCTATCTCGGTTCTTATTAATGGGTCCCCTTCCAATGAGTTCTTTATGGAGTGTGGGCTTAGACAAGGAGACCCTTTGTCTCATTTTCTTTTTCTTCTCGTTTCCGAAGCTCTTCAAGTTATCATTCTCAATGCTTGTGATAAAGGAATCTTCAAAGGGGTGTGTCTTGCGAATTGTGGAAAAAATATTTCCCTTCTGCAATTCGCAGATGATGCCCTTTTCTTTGGAGATTGGACTAGGTTAAACGCTTCCAATCTTATTAAATTCCTTCACTGTTTTGAATTGGGTTCGGGTCTTAAAGTTAATTTGGATAAAAGTAGACTTTTTGGAGTTGGGATGCCGGATAATGAGGTGATTTCGGTCGCCTCCTCGCTTGGATGTGCTCATGGGGTTCTCCCATTCATCTACCTTGGCCTCCTTGTTGGTAGAAAAATACGCCTAAGTAATGGTTGGTGATGACATATAGCACGTATAGCAGGCCTATCGAACTTAGCTCGTGCTATACGCACTTTGGGCCCAGGCCCAACAAAGTAAAACAACCACAAGTACTGGATTGCCATTAAGCCCAATAACAAATTGGCTACGGTCCGGACACAAAGACACACGCAGAACACCCAGCAGATCAGACACATGACCGTGGAAGGCGATCTGTATCCGCAACTACGATCATTGCGGAACCTTGCCCGACAAAGTTCCCACTCCGGCCACTAACAATTATAAGCGAAATACTAGGAAACCCTAGCATTGGACTCGCCTATAAAAGGAACTCTCTAATACTCTTACAAGGTATGACTTTCTCACACATACTAATACACACACTCCAATATTCTCTGACAAACATGAGTACTTACTCTCTCGCTGGAGCTTAATCGTGGGGTCCGTCCCTACGGTAAGGCTAACGGTTTACTTTCATTTGTGCAGGGAATCATCTTATTATTTGGCTTAGTATAGATCCAATCCACTTACAACTTGTTGGCCCGACCTAACGCAGATTCTCAATCCATATCCTAACCAATCACACTTTTTGTACTAAAAAGTTGACGCCATCTGTGGGACCAGTACACAACTGCGTTCTTGAAAATACTCACCATGAGCAATCAAACAATTCATTTAGGTTACATAAGAGGTATTGCAAAAGAGTGAATAATCAAATAATTCATTCAGGGTACATAAGAGGTATTGCAAGCCCGGTACCGGGAGAATAACCCACAAATATTCAACAAAGATTATTATAATAAACATACCAGTATGAATTTAAAGTAATAACAAAGCACAAGTTATAACACAAGTGCGAAAAGCCGTACCAAAAAGGTTGCATGCAACCACGACACATTTAAAAAACATGTTTATGAAACGTAAATATTGTTCAGTTACAAACATCCGCTATAAAAAGACCACACATGGTCGCGGCATAAGCAAAACTAACGTACAAGGTCACGTTCCGAAGTGGTATCAATTTTTTTCTTTTTCAAACTCGACTGAAGAAGCATCACATCTTCCAGGGCCCGAATTACCTCTGTCGTTACCTTGAACACCGATATCCACCACCTCATAGTCATCTGTCGAAATAAGTTCCGTAGGCACAGTAGAAAAAAGGGTTGTTGACAAAGCAACAGTGGTCACGGTGGCGGCTGTCTCACTATTCAGGAGAACCTCCGTACCTGATAGGTTCCCCGATAGATAAGGGATCAACCAAAGGATTATAAACATCCACAAGTGCAGATTTTCGTGCAGCTAGGTTTTCCCTAATCTTCTCAACCCTTTGATGAGAAACACTTAAAGAAAAAGATAAAAAGGTATCGCCAATAATGATATTATCCTAAGCATTATGGATAGGAACAAAAAGTTGTTCCAGATTAGGTTGCAAATCATACATGCTAGGAACATCCGCGAGGGGACTTCAAGACGAAGAAGATTCATGATATCTCCGATACAGGCATCTTTGTGAACCTTTAGGGCAACCAACAAAGAGAAATCCTGATCACGGAGTGTTTGCAATGCGGGATTATAATTTTCTTCCGCGGAAGGGTTATAAACGACAACATTCAAAAGGATCTTATTCGCCTTCCCATGTGAATACCAGCTGCCAAACCATCCTGCATCCCCTTCTCAATAGCACGACTAAAAGTCGCCCCAAAAGCCGTAAGATATTCCTGAGAGTTCATACATTTGGTATTGACAAGCTTCATATCATGTGTCAATAACCAACGGCGACCATATATAACAATAAGCAGATAAGGATAAGATATATCATCAAGATGCAGGGCCAACGCCGTAAGGTCAGTGTCCAGCTTGGTCACTTTACCAACAACTTCATCCATCTGAGTGTCCTGAATCTTTTCAAACTTACCCCTTAAGTTCTCAAAACTTGAGACTTGACTACGAAGCTCAGAACACGAAGCCTCCAATGTGTGTACCTACGACAAAGAAAACATACAACAGATAAATAAATAAATAAAAAAAGAGAGAAATGGGAAGGAAAGAATGCGCAAAACATCTAAAATGCATACCTGACCCACAAGACTGTCATTCTGAGACTTAACAGTAACGACCACAGCATTCAAATCTGCAAGCTCACGTTCCTTGCCCTTAGCGTAAGATTAAAGTTCCGCTAACTTCGCATTAAGAGAATATCGTTCTCTCTCAAGCATAGAGTTCAACTCCTTCAAAGAATGTGCCTCAGCAGTACGGGAACTCTCAGAGGCCTCCAAAGCGAAAACCCGGCTACGGAGGCGAATTACCTCTACGGCCTCAGGCTCCACCAATGTTAGTTTAGTCTTCAGCCTTGCAATCTCTCCATCCTTTTCCTTTAATAAATCAGCTTGCCGGTCATACTTAGCAGATAACCGCCTTTTCTCCTTAATGTTGCACTCGGCACGCATTCTCACTTCAGCACCTAAACATGTTTGATGAGCAGATCTAACATTAAACTCCGAGAACAGTTGGTCATGATCCATGCCGCGAACTGAAGCAAAAAAACCCAGGAGGAGCAAACTCTTCAACCATTTCATGACACTCGATAGGGTCATTGAGGTAGGAGCCTTTGGTCATGCTCCATCTCGAAATATAAGTCTCGAGCAAACGGCTGGAGTCCACACTAGTTGCAGCACAAATATCCCCAATCAAAAACTCACTAACAGAAAGGCCAGAAAAACCACTGGTATCAAGATGGGTACCACTAGTGGATAAGGAAGCATCAAGGAACGAAGAAGGATCAGCAACCTTTTCTTTTCCTTTTTCTTTCGAAGCTAAGGTTGTTACGCCCCCAAAACTGAAGAATTTAAACTTTTGAAATGACTTGAATTTGAAACAACTTATATTAACATTTTGTTGACAAACAAGAACTGGAAACAATAAACAAAAGAAACCAAGAAGTTTTCTTGTTTTGGATTGAAAGACACTAAAAAGGGTCTTGCTAATGAGTGGACGCCGTCGCCTACACTACGCGACGCCGTCACTCTTTAAAAGGGGTGTCAGATTATGAATAAAACTAAAAGCCCGATGGCTCAGAAGATTTATAACCCGACGGGGTCATTTTTTCTCCAGACACCGTCACTTTGTAACTGGGACGCCGTCATAACAGAAACTTAACCTGACGGCTCAGAGGAATTTACAACCAGATGGGGTCACAAGGTTTGTGACGCCGTCTGGGGACCAGACCTACACTTTTCTAGTGTAGAAATTCTGCACAACACACATAACTTTACTCTTAAACCTTCATACTCATAACTAAGGGTTTCAAATGACCCAACATAACATAAAAGGTTTTTACCATTCAACCTTTTGACTCAAACTATCCAAAACAAATCAAAGGACATTATGCCAAACATCATTCTTCTACAAATTGACTCGCTACTAACAAGAGTTTGACATTAGCATTTGAAATCCATTTAAGCTACATACCAAGAACATAACCATAAGACCAAAAGTAAAACGACCATATGACCCGAAAATATACCAAAACGAGACTTGACTCTTCGGGGCTTCCAACTTTCAACACCTTTGGTCGAGAAGACTTCGATAAATATATGCTTAAGTGTAATCCATCTTACACCTGATTCTTACCCTTATGTTCCTTGCCGGAACCTACAAAACATCATCAACTATAACATAAGGGAAATGCTTAGTAAGTAAGTGGGTTATATGCTTAATAAAACTTTAACTAAATAATAATTTCTTGGGGAATCTATAACATAAAACATACCTTAATTGCATAATTAAGGTACTTTAACAATTAAAAGCTATGGATCCAAAGCTACTATAACAAGCTCCCCAAAACTATAACATACAATCAATTAATCATAATTAAGCATAGCAACACAAAAACCCACTACACTTACCTCAATCCCACAATAGGTTTTCTATTGAGATTAAGTCACAAGCTCCCTTAAGCTTCCTATACAAAAATTAGTCTTAATTAGAGACTAGAACTAGTAATTTCATGAATTGGTGACTTTCTATTACTACCTTCAATCCTAGTAACCAAAACCCTTATCATAAAATTTAAGGAATACACTTACTTGATTAGGGGAATTGGAATTAAGAGCCCATTAGCCTTATTAATCACCACTTCAAGGTTAAACTGAGCTAAATTGATGGATTATTGGTTTTCTTCTTCTCCTTCTTCTCTTCACGTTACTTTCTCCTGCAACCTCTCTCAAGTTTTCTGGATAATTCTTCCAGCAACTTGATTTTTATTAAGTTTAACTTTGCCCTATTGGGAATTCCAGTCCATCTATTTTCCAATTTCATATATTGGTCACTTATGTTTCTACTATATTGCATATGCATAAACTATAACTTACAATTAGTCTTCGCAACTTAAATATAAAATAAAGTACTAACGCCTATATATATAATGATAATACCTCGCCAGGATACGGGTGTAACAATTTACCCCTCGTAAAATTTGATTTCGTCCTCGAAATCTATGCTTGAAAAAGTTGAGGATACTTGTTCCTCATTCTTTCTTCCGTTTCCCATCTAATACTTGTACCTTTTCAATGTCTCCATTGCACCTTCACCAAAGTAATTTCTTTATTTCTAAGTTGTCTTATTTTTCTTCCTAGTATTGCCTCCGGTTCTTCTTGTGCTATTAAATTCGGATCTATCTCTATATCGTCCAACATAACCACACTAGTTTCATCCGCTAAACATTTTCTTAAATAGGACACATGGAAGGTATTATGAATTCATCCCATCTCTTCAGGAAGTTCCAATACGTAAGCCACTTCCCCAACACGTTTTAAGATTTTGAAGGGTCCAATGAATCTTGGACTTAGCTTTCCTTTGTGTTTAAACCTAAAAACACCTTTCCACAAAGAAACCTTGACCATTACGAAATCTCCAACTTTAAATTCAATTGGTCTTCTTCGATTATCGGTGTAGCTTTTCCATCTATCTTGAGCCGCTTTGAGTCTTTCACGAATCATCTCTATTTTCTCGGTTGTTGCTAGTACTACATCCGTACTAGCCAATTCCCTTTGTCCAACTTCATCCCAACACACCAGAGTTCTACATTTTCTACCATAGAGCATCTCATAAGGCAACATCTCTATACTAGCGTGGTAACTATTGTTATAAGCAAATTCGACTAAAGGTAAGTGATCATCCCAATTTCATCCAAAGTCGATTATACAAGCTCGTAACATATCTTCAAGAGTTTGAATCGTTCTTTCACTTTGCCCATCGGTTTGCGGATGAAAAGCCGTGCTCATATGTAACTTTGTACCTAATTCTTCTTGGAAATTTTTCCAAAATTAAAAAGTAAATCTTCCATCTCTATCGAAGATTATAGAAATGGGTACTCCATGTTGCGCAACTATTTCATTGGCATAAATCTTTGCTCGCTTATGAACGGGCATATTCTCTCTAATTGGTATACAGTGTGCGCTTTTCGTCAAACGATCTACTATTACCCAAATTGCGTCATGCTTTTTGGTCGTTCGTGGCAACTTTGTAACAAAGTCTATCGTAATCTTTTCCCATTTCCAAACCAGTACTTATAAAGGTTGCACCTTGCCATATGGTTTTTGGTGTTCGGCCTTAACTTTAAAAAAATAGACATTTCTCAACATATTTCGCGCAATCCCTTTTTATGCCCAGCCACCAATAGTCTCTTCTTAAATCATGATACATCTTGTTAGCTCCTGGGTGAATAGAATACTTTGATTTCACTATGAAAGGGAATGTAAATTCTTCCGTATCACATCTTAATTCCACGACTATCTTTCTCAAAATGAGGAATATGAGAGGTAATACACTCTCTTTCCCAATTATCTTCTTTCAATGCTTCCCTTTGAGCTGACTTAATCTTGTCGAAGAAATCGGACATGATGATCATTTGTAATGAATTTATTTGAGTAACTTCACCTTGGTCCTTAAGACTTAACGCGTCTGCCACAACATTTACTTTTCCCGGGTGATAACGAATCTCACAATTGTAATCTTTCAACAAGTCTAACCACCTTCATTGCCTCATATTCGGATTCTTTTTATTTAAGAAGTATTGAAGACTTTGGTGATCGGTATAAATTATAAATTCCACGTCGTAGAGATAATGCCTCCATATTTTTAACGCGAAAACCACGTTGTAAATTCAAGATCGTGAGTCGGGTAATATTTTTCGTGCTTCTTCAATTGCCTCGATGCATAGGCAATTACCTTACCCCTTTGCATAAGAATACAACCAAGACCGGAATAAGATGCATCGCTATATACCACCATATCTTCAGTTCCTTCCGGTAAAACTAAAATCGGTGCCTGATAACGCTCAGATTGTGCATTTTTAAGTAGCGTTATGTGTGCTTTTATATCTATTATTTGGTTATATTTGCGTGATTATAGTGCTTAAACACATCAAAAGATGTTTGTCTAGTGTTTATAACCAAGTGCAGGGAATCGGAGGAAAATAAAGAAATGTTCAGCAAAACAAAGATTCCCGTTTCAGTAATACTAAATCAGTATCTTAAGGACCTTTGAAGACCTTAGTGATTGAAGAACCGAGTTCTACAAGACATAGTAAAGAAAATATCAAGTTTCCGTATCTCAGAAGATCCAACCGGATCCGGTTACAACCGTAACCGGATCGGTTGGAAAACGGCCAGAATCAATGTTTTAACCATCGCCAGCCGATCGGTCGCAACCCGCAACTGGATCGGTTGGCTAGTTGTTATTGAAGACCAACCGGATCGGTTGGTCGTATGACCGATCCGGTTGGAGAAGCTGCAGTTGCCAAATCTTCATCACTAAGTTTCCCCTTTGCATCCAAACGATTCTATGACCTTCTCTTGGTGTATTCTAGTCCCTTCCTTACTCCTTGGAGGCCAAGTTCAGCAATTAATACCCTAGGCCTTGGAATTAGTATAAATAGAGGCTAATTGTGAGCATATGAGACACACCTAAAATACCAATCTCTCTACTCATCAAACAACACCTTAAGCTCTTAAAATTCGTCCTTAGAAGTCCAGAGAAGTTTGGAGATCCAGAAGTTCACCATTTGGAGGCCAAATCACCAAGAAGTCCACCTCAATACTTTGGGAATCATTACTTCATCATTTGTAATCTTATTCCAAGCATTGTAAGACTTTCAATCATGTTTTCTAATGTTCAAAGTTATGAGTTTATGTTCATGTTTGCTATGAGTGGCTAGTTTCTTTATATACTTGCTTAAATGATGTTGATTATCATATGATTAGTAAGTGATTGTGTTAACATGTTTTAATTCAATTTCAAGTTGATTCTAAGACCCAATTGTGCTAAAGTTTCATAGTGACATTTGTTAATCAAGTTTGGCTAATTGATAGTAATCGTTGTGGTCGAAAGGACTTATTGTTATTCAACTAGTCATAATATTTTTGTCTATGGATGATTGTTTTTACCTATTATTCTTGATTACACAAAGGAACTAAGGTGTGGTTGTAATAGAAACGCTTTTTGATTATCAAATTGGATTGGTTGGAAACATCTAAATGGTCGTAAGATTAGTTGTTGAGAATCAATTGTAGCCTTTTGTCTATGATCGGTTACCTTTTGTATTGACCATTTCTTAAGCAATTTGATGAACAAGTGGATGTTTTTGTGTTTAAGTATGTAGACTTATGAAACTTGAATTGATCTTGAATTGATTGGTTAAACTTAATGCTTGTTTTTATAAACTAAAATCTTGACGAAGGTTTAACTTGTAAGAACAATAGATTAGTTTTCAACTAATTATCACAACCAACATGTTAAGAGGTTAACACAATCACATTAATCTATGATATGAAACTAGTTTAAGAAAGTGTAGTTTTTAATCATCTGAATTTCATTATATCTATTTGCTTTGTTATATGTTTTGGATAGACTCCGTTAATTCAAACTTGTGCTTAGATTCACTCAAATCCCTGCGAACGATCCCGACTTACCTTCATAATCTTGCTATAACGGACGAGTATACTTGCTCGTATGTGTTATTGGTAATATTGGTAATTCACCTTTTATAAATTTAAAACTTGCACCAACCGGGCACATCAAGTTTTTGGCGCCGCTACCGGGGATTTGATTGTGTTTCAACAAGTTTTTGAATTTCCCAAAGTCGATTCAACCAAAAAAAAAAATAATAATAATATATTTTCTCATAAACCTTAACCGGATCCGGTTGGCCCTCAACCGAATCGGTTACGAGTTTGTTCATCACTCAGCTGGTCTAACCGACTCGAGCAGCGGGAATAGAACTAATTACACCTCTTACCAACCCCGAACGTTTGATTCAAAGAAGAAGAAGAACACTTTTCATACCATTGGAAATTCGTGTACCAAGAGTACCAAACCCACCATTTGATAACCTCATAGAAGCCAAAGTTATTTACAACCCTTTCACCAATTTACCTTTTCCCATGGCGGACGATCAACCCATGTGGGGAACCAACCGAACCGTAGCACCAACACCCGAAAGTGCTATTGATACTGTCAATCTTGGTGACAACTTCACCGTGAAAGGACATCACCTTTCTATGATCAAAGACCGACAATTCGATGGCCGTGCGCGGGCCGATCCGCATAAGCACATTACCGAATTCATCGAAATTTGCGGCATGTTTCGTTATGGCGACACCGATGTCAATGCCATCAAACTCAAACTTTTCCCATCATCACTTGCCGGAGATGCTAAAGTATGGTATAATGAATTAACCCCAGGAATCATCAATACTTGGGAGGAGATGAGGCAAGCTTTTGTGAGCCGATTCTTTCCACCTGCCATGTTTGATCGATTAATGGGAGAAATTCGTGCTTTCAACCAAAACCCAAATGAATCACTTGTCGAAGCTTGGCTTCGAATGAAGGATTTGCTTCGTAGTTGTCATGGACATGGACTATCAAAAGGAACCATTATCCAAATCTTTTACCATGGACTAGATGAAATCTCTCAAGGCATCCTTGATGCTGGAGGAATTTTTCTCTATAAAACTCCCAGCGATGCACATCAATTGCTCGAAGATCGAGTACTCCTCAAACTTGATTGGTCCAAAGATTCCAAAACCAAACCTCTCCGAAAAACTGTTGCTTTTGTCGAAAACACCGATACCCAAAACTCATGGAGAAGATGGAAGCGTTAACCTCAAAAATCGACTCGCAATACAAAGATATCAAAGATGAAATGAAGGAAATGCGAGACGGATGCAACAATTGTGGAGGAAATCACCCCTCGTCCGAGTGCGACGATAAACCTATGGGTGGACCAAAGGAAGGAGAAGCAAGTTACGCTCAAGGAGGATACCGTGGAGGAGGATATCGTAGTAATTATTACGGTCAAAATTTTGGAAATTGGCAAGATCGCCGACCAAGGGATGACAACCGTGACTCTCAACCACGAACTGACGATCCACCACAAAATCTCGAGAAAAAGATGGAAGAAACCGAATTCGAAAAAACCATGAGAGAATTCGTGGCTGGTCAAAAATCCGCAAATGATTTTATCAAAAATCAATTTTTCAATCTCAAAGCCAAAGTTGAGCAAGGACAGAAAAATCATCATGAATCTATCCAAGATCTTGAAAACAAGCTTGGCAGACTTTCTGACCAACATTCCTCTAGACCATCTGGTTCATTGCCAAGTAACACTCAATCCAACCCAAAACCATCAAATGATAAAACGTACCGTCCACCACAAACAAGAAATGAGCATATCAATGTTGTTTTCACAAGAAGTGGTCTCTCGTACGATCCACCACCTAATCCTAATGCCCCTGTCACCATTGATAGTGAGGATGAAAACGAGGAACCAAACACAACTCAAACCACCAAAAAGAAAAACATTCCATCCGTCAAGGCATATACACCAAAAATTCCTTATCCTCAACGCCTAAAGAAGGAAAAGATGGAAGAGCGTTATAAAAAGTTCATTGAAATAATCAAAGAGGTTAGACTCAATGTTCCACTCGTTGATGTTATAGCCGGAATGCCCAACTACGGGAAATTTCTAAAAGAACTTCTTAATAACAAAAGCAAGCTTGAGCAAATATCAGCAGCTTTTCTTAACGAAGAATGCTCAGCTATAGTTCAAAACAAAATCCCACCAAAGCTCGGAGATCCTGGGAGCTTTCTTATTCCATGTACTTTCGGGAATAATGTTAAATGTGATGCTCTGGCCGATCTTGGCGCAAGTATCAATTTGATGCCTTATTCACTCTATTCCAAGTTGTGCAACAACAGCCTGAAACCAACAAAAATGAGTATCCGATTGGCAAATCATTCCTATCAATATCCTGTGGGAATCGCTGAGAATATGCTTGTTCAAGTCGGTAAATTCATTTTTCCCGTGGACTTTGTGATCTTGGAAATGGAAGAAGATAGTAAAGTTCCACTCATTCTAGGAAGACCTTTCCTAAATACCGCCGATGCAATCATCAAAGTGAAAGGAAAAGAACTCAACCTTGGAGTTGGGGAAGATCGAATCACTTTTCTAATCGATAAAGCAATGCGCTACCCACATTCTAGTGATGACACTTGTTTTAACATCGATATTATTGATGAAGTCACTGATGAGGAATTAGATGCATTACTGAACGAATCTGATCCATTCCTGACTACTTCTGAAAAAATCAATGAAACAGATTTTGATAAAGAGTTTGATGATTTCATGAAAGTAGAATTCGAAGGAGAGAACTCAGAAGAAGAAGAAATAGAGGAAGAGGAAGAAAATTTCAAAGAAATAACTTTCAATGACGAAATGCGAATTAAATCCTCTATCGAAGAACCACCCACAGATCTCGAACTCAAACCTCTCCCAGATCATCTTGAATATGCTTATTTGGAGGAAAACTCTCTTCTTCCAGTAGTCATATCTTCATTACTCGAGGATAATGAGAAAGAAAGTTTAGTTTCTGTCCTCAAAAATCACAAACAAGCTTTTGCTTGGAAAACATCCGACATCCCAGGAATTAGTCCCAATTTTTGCAAACACAAAATCAATTTTGAAGAAGGGATTAAACCTGTGGTAGAACGTCAACGTCGACTCAATCCCAACATGAAAGAAGTTGTTAAAAAGGAAATCATAAAACTTCTCGATGCTGGAATCATTTACCCAATTGAGGATAGCCCTTGGATAAGCCCTGTACACTGTGTTCCCAAGAAAGAAGGAATGACGGTTGTAACTAATGAGCGAAATGAACTAGTTCCAACTAGAACTGTCACTGGTTGGCACGTTTGTATTGACTATCGTAAGTTAAACAAAGCCACCAGAAAAGATCACTTTCCGCTCCCATTCATGGATCAAATGCTTGAAAGACTAGCAGGAAATAAATTCTTTTGTTTCCTCGATGGATTTTCAGGATATTTCCAAATTCCCATCGATCCTAACGATCAATAAAAGACCACCTTTACTTGTCCTTTTGGAACCTACGCATATCGGCGTATGCCTTTTGGTCTTTGCAATGCACCTGCGACTTTTCAGAGGTGTATGATCGCCATATTCCAAGACATGCTAGAAACCTCCATGGAAGTTTTCATGGATGATTTTTCAGTCTTTGGAAACTCATTTGAAGCTTGTCTTTCTAATCTCGATAAAATGCTCGAAAGATGCGAAGCTGCACATCTTGTTCTCAACTGGGAGAAATGCCACTTTATGGTAACCGAAGGAATTGTGCTTGGACACAAAATCTCTAGTGCCGGAATGGAAGTAGACAAGGTAAAGGTCGATGTCATCTCAAAACTTCCACCACCAACTAACGTCAAAGCCGTTAGAAGTTTTTTAGGACATGCTGGTTTTTACCGCCGATTCATCAAAGATTTTTCCAAAATATCTCGTCCAATGACGAAACTTCTTGAGAAAGAATCTATCTTTGACTTCAATGCTGGCTGCATAAAAGCTTTCGAAACACTGAAATCTCAACTTACTAGTGCTCCAATCATGGTCTCACCTAATTGGTCACTACCCTTCGAACTTATGTGTGACGCAAGCGATTTTGCTGTTGGAGCTGTCTTAGGCCAACGCGAAGGAAAACATTTTCGGCCTATATATTTTGCTAGAAAGACACTGAATAGTGCCTAGCAAAATTATACCGTCATCGAAAAAGAATTACTGGCGGTCGTTTTTGCATTCGACAAATTCCGATCATACCTCGTGCTCTAAAAAACAGTCGTTTTTACCGATCATTCAGCACTCAAGTATCTGTTCACCAAGCAAGACGCTAAACCACGTCTTATTCGATGGATTTTACTACTCCAAGAATTTGACATCGAAATCAAAGATAAGAAAGGAGCCGAGAATCTTGCTGCTGATCACTTATCTCGTCTCGAAAATCCTAATCTTGAGGAATTAAAAGAAGAAGAAATCGATGATTATTTTCCCGATAAAACTCTCATGACCATCGATGAAACGGACGATCCTTGGTTTGCTGACTTTGCGAATTACCTCGCCGGAGGAATTCTCAGAAAAGGTCTAACTCATGCTCAAAGAAGCAAATTCTTTTCAGAACTCAAATACTATTTTTGGGAAGAACCATATCTTTTCAAAATGTGTCCCGATGGGATGATTCGAAGATGTGTTTCTGGTTCCGAAACCCGAAAAATTCTTGACGAATGTCATCATGGCCCAACTGGGGGACATTATGGTCCTTCCACCACAGCTAAGAAAGTTTTTGATGCTGGATTCTATTGGCCAACAATATTCAAAGAAGCACACACACTTGTTCAAAACTGTGACGCTTGTCAAAGAACCACCAATCTCTCTCGGAGAGATGAAATGCCATTAACAAGCATCCAAGTGTGTGAAATATTTGATATTTGGGGAATTGATTTCATGGGACCCTTCCCTAAATCCCACAAATTCGAATACATTCTCGTTGCTATAGATTACGTGTCCAAATGGGCAGAAGCTGAAGCTTTACCAACAAACGATGCTCGTGTCGTCGTTAATTTTCTCAAAAAGCTTTTCGCTCGTTATGGAATCCCTAAGGCATTAATAAGCGATCGAGGAACACATTTTTGTAATCAACAAATGGAGAAAACCATGAAAAGATATGGAGTTCATCATCGATTTGCAACAGCCTATCATCCACAAACCAGTGGTCAAGTCAAAAATAACAACAGAGCTCTCAAAAGAATACTAGAAAAAACAGTGAAGGACAATCCTTCAGTGTGGGCAAAGAAGCTTGACGATGCTCTGTGGGCATTTCGTACAGCTTATAAAACACCAATTGGCACAACTCCTTACAGACTCTTGTATGGGAAGACTTGTCATTTGCCGTTCGAAGTTGAACATCATGCTTACTGGGTTCTCAGGAATTGTAACACCGATCTCAAAATAGCTGGAGAGAAAAGATTCCTGCAATTGCACGAACTCGATGAATTAAGACTCCAAGCTTATGAAAATTCCAAATTGTATAAAGCCAGAACAAAAGCTTATCACGATAAAAAGCTACGAATTCGAAAAGAATTCAAAGCCGGAGATAAAGTTCTGCTTTTTAACATGAAATTCAAATTCAAAGCTCCTAAGTTACAACCAAAATGGTTTGGACCCTATGTCGTTAAACATGGATATCCATCTGGGTATGTCGAACTCTATGACAAACAAGGTGGAAGTTTCATTGTTAATGGACACCGAATCAAGTTATATTACGACAAGGTGCAAACGAAAGAAGTTTCAGTTGCGACAGTTTCCTGCCGACACCATGAGAATGAATTCGAAACTATCACCTTTGTAGCACCATTTCCAGGAAGAATCCCACAAACTGTTTCATGGAAACCATCTGCTGAGTTCGTCTGGGACGATATTGAAGCTACTGGTGAAGAATTCATGTATATCCCCGAACTTTTCAAAATGTTCAAAGCTGCCCTTGCGGCTAAATAAATTCGGGAAGATTCGAGTCAGGCTGATGACTCGGTAATAAAACAAGTGCTTCTTGGGAGGCAACCCGTGTGTTTTGATTTGCGATGGTCACTTCCCAAAGTTTAAACCTGCGGTTGAACTTAAGTGTGTGTGGGGGGGGGGTGCAATTATTTTAATAAAACCTTTTGTTTGTTTATAAGATTGTGTGCAGGTGATGATTTCTCCAGTGGACGCTAGGAATGAAGAAAGATTTTAAGCTGATACACTCATTGACATATCTGGTTTCATCTCTATTTTCCCTATTTTTATACTTTGAAGTTCGTCTTTCATTGCGGACAATGTCTAACTTAAGTGTGGGGGGTGAATAGGTAAAATTAGAGTTTTCATGCTTAAATTTTAAAATTTTGTTTGCCCTTGTGATCTAGTTGTTTTCACACTTTTAGGATTATCTATTAGAATAACTGGATCATTCCACTGGTAAAAACTGGTAATATTTGAAACTTCGAGATGTGTTCCGATTACTATTGCAATCCATTCTGGGATCGATAAACATTTGCTAGCACATATTATACCCTTTCCACTAAATTGTGAGGATTTGAACCTATTTTTTTTTAATAGCATACATCTTTTATGCTTGGATCTTTTGCTATGAGTGTGCCGGTGATTTTATTTATTCTAGAACTTGTGCTTGTAAATCATGACCAGACCGCAGTGAGATTGCATTCGTGCGATATAAGTAAATTCGTGTGATAAAGAGGCACCTTAGGATTTAACCCAAATGGCCTTCCATTTTACATCTATTGATATATTAGCTAGCCACATTGGTTAGTTAACCACCCACATGGACCCATTTGTAGTGCTCATTTTTAGCACTAGATACCCCTAGTTACACCCTCTGAGCCATCCTTTTCAATTTTGCTTCACCCAGAAAATACAAAAAGATTTTACACTTTAAACCTTAGCCTATCCCGTATCAATGTCTAAACGGTTGGTTGCTAGTCACCTGGAAAGTGAAGATTGTTCAAATGATTATGAGTACCACATCCTATGTGATTGATTGAGCCATGGGTTATGTTATGTTCAAAAAAAAAAGTATAAGAAAATAATAGCCAATGAGCTATGATCGAAGAATAATTGTCGTGGCAAAGCAAAAAGCTGTGGAAAGTGGAAAAGAAGAAAGCAAAGCTATAATCGTTTATTTGGTTCGTGGAATGTTCGGTAGCTAGCAACATGGATATTAGACTTGATTTCATTTTTATTTTAACACCAATTTCATAAACATTCCCATGCCTTATCCATACCCTTAACCCTTAGCCATATCATTATAACCCTAATAAAAGCCCTATTTAGATCTTTTTACTTGGTGCTCATGCCACGTCAGTGGAGTTTTGTTTCTTGTACAAGCTTATGGTAATAATCTAATCATGACTGAGTAATGAGTGTGATTTATCTTGTTACTCCCCTAAAAATGAGTGATTGAGTGAATTATATTTCGTTCCTTTTTCGTGAGGTGTTTTGAAATGTTAATCACGCAAGAAAATCTTTGGATATTGTCAAACATCTTGATTTTTCACCTTTATTAAGCATAATTGATGAATCTTCTCTTGTATTTATACTTGGTTGATTTGCATCACATTCTTCATAATCACGATCTTGTACCAGTGAATGTCTTTTTCCTAGATTTGCTTGAGGGCAAGCAAAGTTTAAGTGTGGGGGAATTTGATAACGCTCAGATTGTGCATGTTTTTAGTAGCGTTATGTGTGCTTTTATATCTGTTATTTGGTTATATTTGCGTGATTATAGTGCTTAAACACATCAAAAGATGTTTGTCTAGTGTTTATAACCAAGTGCAGGGAGTCGGAGGAAAATAAAGAAATGTTCAGCAAAATGAAGATTCCCGTTTCAGTAATACTAAATCAGTATCTCAAGGACCTTTGAAGACCTTAGTGATTGAAGAACCGAGTTCTACAAGACATAGTAAAGAAAATATCAAGTTTCCGTATCTCAGAAGATCCAACCGGATCCGGTTACAACCGTAACCGGATCGGTTGGAAAACGGCCAGAATCAATGTTTTAACCATCGCCAGCCGATTGGTCCGAACCAGCAACTGGATCGGTTGGCTAGTTGTTATTGAAGACCAACCGGATCGGTTGGTCGTATGACCGATCTGGTTGGAGAAGCTGCAGTTGCCAAATCTTCATCACTAAGTTTCCCCTTTGCATCCAAACGATTCTATGACCTTCTCTTGGTGTATTCTAGTCCCTTCCTTACTCCTTGGAGGCCAAGTTCAGCAATTAATACCCTAGGCCTTGGAATTAGTATAAATAGAGGCTAATTGTGAGCATATGAGACACACCTAAAATACCAATCTCTCTACTCATCAAACAACACCTTAAGCTCTTAAAATTCATCCTTAGAAGTCCAGAGAAGTTTGGAGATCCAGAAGTTCACCATTTGGAGGCCAAATCACCAAGAAGTCCACCTCAATACTTTGGGAATCATTACTTCATCATTTGTAATCTTATTCCAAGCATTGTAAGACTTTCAATCATGTTTTCTAATGTTCAAAGTTATGAGTTTATGTTCATGTTTGCTATGAGTGGCTAGTTTCTTTATACACTTGCTTAAATGATGTTGATTATCATATGATTAGTAAGTGATTGTGTTAACATGTTTTAATTCAATTTCAAGTTGATTCTAAGACCCAATTGTGCTAAAGTTTCATAGTGACATTTGTTAATCAAGTTTGGCTAATTGATAGTAATCGTTGAGGTCGAAAGGACTTATTGTTATTCAACTAGTCATAATCATTTTGTCTATGGATGATTGTTTTTACCCATTATTCTTGATTACACAAAGGAACTAAGGTGTGGTTGTAATAGAAACACTTTTTGATTATCAAATTGGATTGGTTAGAAACATCTAAATGGTCGTAAGATTAGTTGTTGAGAATCAATTGTAGCATTTTGTCTATGATCGGTTACCTTTTGTATTGACCATTTCTTAAGCAATTTGATGAACAAGTGGATGTTTTTGTGTTTAAGTATGTAGACTTATGAAACTTGAATTGATCTTGAATTGATTGGTTAAACTTAATGCTTGTTTTTATAAACTAAAATCTTGACGAAGGTTTAACTTGTAAGAACAATAGATTAGTTTTCAACTAATTATCACAACCAACATGTTAAGAGGTTAACACAATCACATTAATCTATGATATGAAACTAGTTTAAGCAAGTGTAGTTTTTAATCATCTGAATTTCATTATATCTATTTTCTTTGTTATATGTTTTGGATAGACTCCGTTAATTCAAACTTGTGCTTAGATTCACTCAAATCCCTGCGAACGATCCCGACTTACCTTCATAATCTTGCTATAACGGACGAGTATACTTGCTCGTATGTGTTATTGGTAATATTAGTAATTCACCTTTTATAAATTTAAAACTTGCACCAACCGGGCACATCAGTGCCTCACATAATTTCCTTCGTAAGGTAGAAAAAGCGTCATCTTGCTCCTTTCCCCACACAAAAGGGACATTCTTCCTTGTAATTTTAGTTAGCGAAGATGCAATTTTGGAGAAGTCTTGTATGAACCTACGGTAATATCTCGCCAAACCAAGGAAACTTCGTATCTCTCCTACATTTCTTGGTGCTTGTCAATTCATTACTGCTTCTATCTTTGACGGGTCAACCTTAAGACCTTCCGGATTAACAACATATCCAAGAAATTGGACTTCTTGTAACCAAAATTCACATTTTGAAAATTTGGCATATAATTTTTCCTTTCTCAGGGTCTCGAGAATTTCTCGTAAATAGACCGCATGTTCTTCCTCGCTCTTCGAGTAGATGAGAATATCGTCTATAAATACGATGACATACTTGTCCAACATTGTCCTACATACACGGTTCATAAGATCCGTAAAAACCGTAGGTGCATTCGTAAGGCCAAAAGGCATAACCGTAAATTCATAATGTCCGTAACGAGTTTTAAAAGCTATCTTAGGAATTTCTTCTTCTCGAACCTTCAATTGATGATAACCCGAACATAGATCGATCTTAGAGAACCATTTAGCACCTTGAAGTTGATAAAAAAGATCATCAATTCTCGGTAATGGATACACATTTTTCATGTAACACCCCAACCCGACACGGGTCCGAATGTCACAGTATGGAGTTATATAAGAACATACTAATAAAAATACAGCTGAAGTCTCTTATTAAAAACATAAAAAGTCACAAAACATATGACTCCCAAAAGATCCAAAACATAACAACCAACTAAAAATGAAAATGCCCAAAATACTAAGTCAAAAGGTAGTCTACAAATGCATAAATCCAAGTAATAAGGGTTCACTAAGGTAGGTCTTCTAAGCTCCTATTCTCACGCTCTTTCCCAAAATCCCTGCTTCCAGCTAAATACCTGCCGCATGGAAAGAAAATGCGGTTGAGCTAACGCTCAGTGAACAGATATAAAAAATAACTAATATTAAGACCATCAAAAGAAATACGTAACGAATTATGTCAAATCAAAGAAATGGAAAAGAGCCTGCTGAGAGAAAGTCAGATGAAACAAAATACAAAACGCATATGAAACAAATACTGAATTAGAGTGCATAACAATATCAAGCAATATAGGATCAGAGTGCATTGCCCAATTTCCTAAGCATGACACATGAATATGCCAAATAATCATATCACAATCATAACCCAAGTCATATACCGTCAATTCATAAGTTGTACATGGAGTAGCTTGCTCACAATGCACCAAAATATGATGGGTGTAAGAACACGCACCGACCAATCACCAGATACATATACAGATTCCCTAGGATGCATCCATACGCTCCCTGCAAAACATATCATATATGTGCCCTGCTCATGACATGTATTGATACGGAGTGTTCGGGGTCGAGAAAACCTCCTTTTCTACGAGCAAGCTTTTCAACCCTCTAGGCAGTGAACCTAATCGTTGTAGTGTAGTATGGGGTAAGCCTCAGGGATTGATTTCGTTCTCTAGAGGAATAGGAATGCTAGAAAGAGATATATGACGAGAAGGTGGGGTTGCGGATGATTCTTTTTATGTTTTTTAGAAAGCAAAGATAAATATATCGGGGTATATGATTGGGGGTGGTACTTCTACCAATTTATCTACTTTACTAATTATCTAATTTAACTAATTAACCTATGGATAGTTTATGTTAGTTGAGGTGTGCTCGTATGATGATTAAAAATGTGTTCAATTAGATACTATTACTCCCTAGTTATCTTTTATTGGTCGGTTGAATTGTCACTTTGATAAGGTTTTAAAATGTACCTTTTTGAGGGGTCGTTTAAGCCCTTATTTGATCACTTTTGTATCCGTTATTACTTAATATCGTTCCTTTTCACTTTTTAGGTATCTTGAAGGCAAAATGCTGGAATGACACTTATTCGGACGAAAAGGCGTGAATATACGAAGAAAATGGCCAAAGTCAAGAATCGAGACACTCAGGCTGCTGGAACTGAAGGGGACGGCGTTAGGCACAAACTAGCGACATCGTCGGACAACTTTTGTGACGGCTCAATAGCCAAATTGCTCATTTACAAGTGACGACTTCAGGTTTTAAAAGAGTAGGGTGTCGCAACTCAGACGGCCTAGATTTGATCCAGACGACGTCAAAGACTGAAGGGGATGGCGTCACAAGCATAAGGTGACGCCGTCGCAAGACTAACGTGGCCAAGACGAAACCCTAATAACGACCAAATCAAAGGGTAACGCCGTCGCATTTGTAATCTTATATATAGAATCCGAATTTTTTAGTTTTCAGTGTGTAGTCTTTTGGAGTAAAAACCTAAACCGAACCAAGGCTGTCTTGTACAGTATTTTAGGGTTCCATACCCTATCTTACATCAATATAAGTGTTTTACTTCATTAATTCAAGTATGTCTTCAATTAATTGTGTGTATGCTTGCATGTTTCCCATGTCCAACTAATTTACTTGTGTGTTTGCTTAGGGAATATGAAACTTAATTATTGAATATTGATTGGTTGTCTCTTATCTTAATTGTTAATGATATAGTATTGCGATAGGTTATCCGTTGTGTAGTTAATACTTGATTAATCTTTGTGAACCTTAGCTTATAGTACCTAGAGTCATTGTAGGCTAAACCATCCGAAGAGTACCTTAGTGTTAAGTTTATAAATCCTAGAGATTTTGTAGGCAATAACCTTTGGTAGTTTCAAAGAGTTAGGGATAAACGCATACCCTACGACCTTAGACACACAACGTGATTAAGAATAAGGATGTGACAATTCAACCATCAATAGGAGATAATTAAGGAGTAATAAAACCTAAGTAAACACATCTTTAAATCATCATACGAGCACACAATAATTAGACATAGACTACCCACTAGATTATATAATTAGATAAGTAGAGTAATCGGTAGAAATACCAACCCCCTAAATCCAAACCCCGAGATTCGTACCTTTCCATTTCTTAAAAAACATAAAAAGATAAAAAATAATCTTCCTCAACCGCAAACTTAGCGTACTAACTTCTCACTAGCATTCCTATTCCCCTAGAGAACGATATCAATTCCCGTGGCTTACCCTAATACTACACTGTTAATACAAATAAACCGTAAAAACGTTTATTAATATTTTACGATCTCTTTGTGTTTTGTTGATAACAAATATAATGTTATCTTAAGTATAGTTATAAGGATACATGTTATTTTTGCAAAGCATTTACATATAGCCATTTAAATACAAAAATGTAGTAATTTAGCATTTGTTGTAATAGTTTATTAGGATGGGTAAAAACCATAACCCATGGATCATAATCCATACCCAAGTTGGCTAGATACAATATATACTTAGATACATTAAATCTAAATAAAACCCATGGACCAACCCATAACCCATGACCCATAACCAAAAAACCCATGGGTAAAGAGGAGCGTCCCACGGATCCCTAGGATTACACTAGACGGATCCCAAGTGGGAGGGATCCGTGGAACAGAGGAGAAATTTGCCTATAAATAGAGAGCCATTTATTTATTCTAACTTACCCATCTTCTTACTAAATCTCTCAAACACTCTCATTCTCTTTTAACATATAGATCACTTGATCTAGAGAGTTGTTCTTCTTTCTTTCTATTGTGATCCTCATATAGGTCCTTCTCTAAGGCGAGATCACGAGCATTCTACAAGTCATCCAAGCAAGGGGTCCTTGATTGATTTGTCACTCCGCAAGATTTCTGTAGCCAAGATCTTGTATTTGATATTTCACATATTTGTTGTGTAATAGTCGTGTTGGTTTGGTCCACCGTGCTACGGACTCGGTATCTAGCTTTGTACCGGAAAAAGTGTAAGCAACGTTGTTAAGGCTTCTCCGCCAAGTGAAGGAGTTTGTTGACATAGTGCTTGAACTCTCGAGTAGGTGACTCGGGGAGTGGAGTAGGGCAAGGAAGGTGTCCTTGTAGCCGAACCACTATACATCGGTTGTGTCTTTTCTTTCCCTTCGCTTTACTTTATTTACTTTCTTTATCATTAGATCTATACTTTCTCTACATCCATAAGATCTCACATATTAACGAATCTAAAGTTTTTGAAACTAACTTAAAATCGGCAAAACTATTCAACCCCAAAAGATGATAAAGGGAATATAGTTAACATACCTCATGATAAATTAAATGATGAATTAAAGAAAAAGCTTTCTAAAAATAGTGAAGCAAAAATGGTTTTATATAATGCTTTACCGAAAAAGGAATCCGAAAGAATTTCTATGCTTAAAACCTCTAAAGAAATTTGGAATTCTTTAGTTGTAACTCATCAAGGCAACCAACAAGTTAAAAATAATAAAATTGATTTATTTGTTCAACAATATGAACAATTTTCAATATCGGATGAGGAAACTATAGATCATTCATTTGCTAACTTTAATACTATTATTACATCTTTACAAGCACTTGATGAATCTTTTTCTAGCCGTAACCATGTTAGGAGATATCTAAGGGCACTTTCATCGAAGTGGAGATCCAAGGTGACGGCGATCGAAGAGTCAAAAGATTTGACAATCCTCACCCTCGATGAACTCATAGGCAACCTAAAAGTCTACGAGCTTGTCCTTGCTAAAGACTCCAAAGCCTCAAAGGTGAAAGAGAAACATAAATCTCTTGACCTTAAAGCCAAAAAGGCTTCAAGCGATGAAGAGAACTCCTCTTCGAGTAGTGACGACGAGGAGTACGCTATGGCCGTAAGGGACTTTAAAAAGTTCTTTAGAAGAAAGGGAAGATACGTCAAACAACCGTATGACGATAAGAAAGGCTTTCGGAAAAGCAAAGAGGACGAGAAGCCAAAAGATGATCGTACTTGCTTTAAATGTGGGGACCCAAACCACTTTATTAGTAAGTGTCCCAAACGAGATGACCAAAAGGCGTTCGTGAGCGGCACGTGGGGAATGAGCGACGAGGAGGACGAAGAAATTTGTCTCATGGCAAATGACGAGGTATGTCACGAATACTATAGTAGTTCATCACTTGATGACGACTCATTGCATAATGAATATGACAAACTATGCAATATTAGCTTAAAACTAGTTAACAAAAACAAGCTTTTAAAGATTCAAAACCAACGTTTAGATAAAGAAGTCATAGAATTAAAAGCAAAACTAAAACGTTTAGAAAAGGGTAAAATAGCAAGTGGTGAATGTGAAATTTACGTTCATCTTTAAACACTCGTTGATCATCTAGATTCTAAAATTGCTAGAATGAGTACGAACACTTTAGATACGATATTAGATGGTGTTAAAACTGGTAACAACCAAAAAGGTTTAGGTGTTCAACAACTTGATCCATCAACTAGTGAAAGTAAAGAAACAAAATTTGTTAAGGCACTAGAAAAACCAACCACTGTTGTGGCGGATCCCACGGATCCCTTGATAAGGGAACCGGCTAGTGTACAGCCAGGGATCCGTGGATCTGCTGTAGCAAACAGTAGCAATAACGTAGCTTCTTCATCTAGAACTGAGTTTGTTATAGTTAATAGGAAGAAACCAACTCATGTCACCACTAGACAACCACCTCCAAAATATAATCCTACTTTTGCAAGAAACAAAGCTCCATCTTTTTCAAAACACAATCCATCTAGGAGACCTAATAACGTTTATCCAAGAAGTAACCATCAAATGGGATGGAACCCAAATATGCAAAATGGTTTTCCTTTTCAAAACTTTGCTCCATGGAATGCATACTCATCTTATCCATACATGTCTAACATGAATGGAATGTTTAACACTAATGGACCCATGAACAAATGGGGACCAAACTTTTGAGTTTATTATTGTCTTAGGTATGCTTAAAGGTCGACCTAGACCCGGATGAATGGGTCAAGGATAGCGGGTGCACGAGGCACATGACCGGCAATAGAGATCTATTCTCCACATATGAATCCTTCAATGGAGGTAATGTGGTGTTTGGAAATAGCAAAAGTAGAATCATCGGTAAAGGTACGATTTCTAACAAATCTCTAACCATTAACGATGTGTGTCACGTAGAAAACCTAAACTTTAACCTCTTAAGTATAGGGCAAATATGTGATAAAAAGTGCAATGTACTTTTTACCGAAACCGGTAGTAAGATATTAAAAAATGGCATAACCATAGGAAAAGGAATTAGGAAACGTGGAGTCTATGTCATTAAAATCGGTAATGAACCTAAAGACAAACTACGTCTTACCTCTATGGATGATACTTCGACCTTATGGCATCGAAGATTGGGTTACGCCAACATGCGACTTCTTCAATCGCTATCATCCAAAGATCTAGTAAGAGATCTACCTAAGTTGAAATATGAACATCACTTTTGTGATGCTTGTAATGTAGGAAAACAAGCTCATTCTAGTCATAAAGCTAAAAACATGGTGTCTACAACTAGGTGTCTAGAATTACTACATATGGATTTATTTGGTCCATCCGTTATCCAAAGTTATGGAGGCAACTACTATACTTTGGTCATAGTGGATGACTATTCTAGGTATACATGGACAAAATTCTTAAAGAACAAAACGGAAACCTTTAATTATTTTGAAATATTAAGCAAAAAGATCCAAAGACAACTAGGAAGTCCCATAGTGTCTATTAGGACGGATCATGGTAGGGAATTCGATAATGAAGTGCAATTCGGAGCTTTTTGTGATGCTAATGGTATTACTCACAACTTCTCGGCTCCACGCACTCCACAATCGAATGGGGTAGTAGAAAGAAAGAATAGAACCCTACAAGAAATGAGTCAAACCATGCTTAATGAGCAATCTATACCTCAAAAGTTTTGGTGCAATGCCGTTGATACTTCAACGTACATACTCAATCGAGTCTTAATTAGACCAATCTTAGGAAAAACTCCATATGAGTTACTTCGAGGCAAAAAGCCTACGTTAAATCACCTTAGAGTCTTTGGTAGCAAATGTTTTATTCTTAACACTAAAGATTACCTTACAAAATTTGATCCTAAATCAACCGAAGGTATCTTTCTAGGTTACTCTCCAAATAGCAAAGCTTACGTCATATTAAACAAAGAAACAATGAAGGTAGAAGAGTCATTAAATATAAAATTTGATGAAAGTCCACCCAAACCCTCTCCACCTCTTGTCGATGACGAGATTATAGAAAGTGAAGCTATAGTAATAAAGAAAAAGATAAATGAAGAAGAAGAACCTCTAAGTGATGAAATAATAAACATTAAAGAGTCCAAAGATCACCCCGTAGATAAAGTCATAGGATAGCTAAACGAACGAACATTAAGGTCTCAAGTTCAAAACCAAAGTAGCTTGTTTTGTTTCGTTTCAACCTTAGAACCTAAGAATACACAAGAAGCCATAAAAGATGAGAGTTGGGTAATTGCTATGCAAGAAGAACTAAATCAATTTGTTTCTAATGATGTTTGGACACTTGTCCCTCCACCTAGTAATCAAACCATAATAGGAACCAAATGGGTTTATAAAAATAAATTAGATGCAAACGGAGTAGTGTCTAGGAACAAGGCTAGACTCGTTGCTCAAGGGTATAACCAACAAGAGGGAATAGACTTTGATGAGACCTACGCCCCCGTGGCTAGATTATAGTCTATAAGAATACTTCTTGCGTATGCTTGTGCTAATGATCTAAAGCTTTATCAAATGGATGTCAAAAGCACTTTTCTAAATGGTTTCATTAATGAAGAAGTATATGTAGCTCAACCTCCTGGCTTCATCGATTTTGAAAAACCTAAACATGTGTATAAATTAAAGAAAGCCCTTTACGGTCTTAAACAAGCTCCAAAGGCTTGGTATGATAGACTCAAGTCATTTCTAATTAAACACAACTATACCATGGGGTTAGTTGACAACACACTTTTTACTAAGAAAAGAGAGTCACATATAATCATAGTACAAATATATGTAGATGATATTATATTCGGATCCACTTGTCAAGACATGTGTGATGATTTCTCTAAAATCATGCATGACGAGTTCGAGATGAGTATGATGGGAGAACTTAGTTTCTTTCTTGGTCTACAAATAAAACAAGTAGAAGATGGTATCTTCTTCAATCAATCTAAATACATAAAGGAGATGTTAAAGAAATTCGGTCTAGAAGAGTCGAAACCAATTAGGACTCCAATGTCATCCGACACCAAACTCACAAAAGATGAAGACTGCGAATCCGTAGATAATACTAAATATCGTGGCATGATAGGTAGTCTTCTCTACCTCACGGAAAGTAGGCCGGATATCATGTTTAGTGTTTGCTTATGTGCTAGGTTTCAAGAAGACCCTAAAACATCACACCTAGAAGCCGTAAAAAGGATATTTAGATATATTAAGGGTACAAAAAAATTAGGATTATGGTATCCTAAGGGCACGGGAGTAGAAACAATTGTATATGCATATTCTGACCATGCAGGTGATTACGTTAATACAAAGTAAAAACCCGTTTTCATTACATCTCATGTCTTTTGAATGCTAAAGGGGACACATAACTAATATGTGTTTTCGGGTAAATTCATTTAAGCAAAAATGAATTAGGAGCATTGATAACACTAAATTACGTACTTATGTACTAAATATGTGTTTTCAGGTTATCTCAATAGGATGCTTTTCTACTTCTAGTTTATTTTTCTTTTTCTTTTTAGAGGTCGAGATAACCGTAACTCCAAATAGTTTGCATATAGGCACACACTAGGCAAAATGTTTCCAAAAAGGAAAATTTTGTGCTGCCTGCATCACCAGACCCACAGATCCCAGCCTTCATGCTGGACGGATCCCTCAAGGGAAGGATCCGTGGGATCCGTGAGACAGAAGCTGTTTTTATCTTCTATTTTTCTCACTTTGGATGAAAAATCCACATTTGTTTTATTTTTGGGAGTATGCTCTTTAATGCTTGTGTTCCCATGATCATATGCCTTAAATTCATATCTAATCATTAGATTTTAATCCATATTTTGGGTCAAGCATTCATTACAATGCTTTATTTTTCTATATATAGAACTCCCAAAATGCTTGCATAATCCATCTCATCCTCACAAACACAATACACCATGTCATCCACAAACCCTTTAGATGAATCACCTAGTACAAACAATCATCTCCATGAAACTCAAACCTTTGTACTTCCACCTTCCAAAATACCAAAATCAAACTCTAGGATATCCGCACGGATTATCATCCGATCATGTTGCTTAGGAAAACCATCATATGGCTCATCACCTTCAACTAACTCACCACAAGATACTTCCATTATAGCACCTCCCTCATCCCCAACGAGTTCACCAACTTCATCACCAAATCATTCATCACCTAAAATCACTCTTTTGGAACTCCTTACGACTCCAACAAGATCTCCACAACCAAAGCAAAAAGAATTAGCCTTTTTGACACCTCCAACTTCTCCAAACACAATATTCAATGATCTTGAAACATCACCACCTTTAGCTCTCATTAAACTACAAGAACATCTAGGTTCTTTTCCACCACCACTTCCAATCATTCCGGACTTTGATCCGTATTTTCCTATTTTTCCACCACAACTTCCGCAACTCACAAATCAAAACAAACCGGAAGATTTCCGTACTCATTACCCACATCACCTACATTGTGAACATTGCCAATCAACTAGGGAAATTGCAATAGAAGTTAGGGAAGAAATGCGATTCATACTCAACCTCATTTTTGATCGCATCAATACCATTACACATCCAAACCTCCATCCATAACCTTATGCAAGCATGGAAGGAACCACTACTACTACTTTCTATTTTTAGTACTTTTTATTTTGAAGTCATTTTCAAGAACAAAGTCTTGTTCTTATTTTACATGCTTGTAGGTGGCATAAATACCACTACAATTTGTTGTTTTATTACAAGGCCTTGTTTACATACCTTGGCTCCCAATCTTGATTCTCGGCAATCACAAGATTATTTAAGCATGTTACTAACCTTTCTTTTTGTAGGATTTTTATTTTTCTTCATTTGACGCCCCAAACTAGGGGGAGCTACAGTCAAGGGAGAGTTAGCAATACGTGGACTTATTTCTCCACACTTTTATTTCTTCCAAGGGTTAACTTTTTGTTTCGACAAAAGGAGGAGAAGAAGTAAAACTTAGGCGCTTTCAAAACTTACATCTATTCTTAAGTTTTACTCATCATAACATTATATTTTGTCATCAGCAAAAAGGAGGAGATTGTTAATACAAATAAACCGTAAAAACGTTTATTAATATTTTGCGATCTCTTTGTGTTTTGTTGATAACAAATATAATGTTATCTTAAGTATAATTATAAGGATACATGTTATTTTTGTAAAGCATTTACATATGGCCATTTAAATACAAAAATGTAGTAATTAAGCATTTGTTGTAATAGTTTATTAGGATGGGTAAAAACCGTAACCCATGGACCATAACCCATGGATCATAACCCATACCCAAGTTGGCTAGATACAATGTATACTTAGATACATTGAATCTAAAGAGAACCCATGGACCAACCCATAACCCATGACCCATAACCAAAAAACCCATGGGCAAAGAGGAGCGTCCTACGGATCCCTAGGATTACACTAGACGGATCCCAAGTGGGAGGGATCCGTGGGATCCGTGGAACAGAGGAGAAATTTGCCTATAAATAGAGAGCCATTTCTTCATTCTAACTTACCCCTCTTCTTACTAAATCTCTCAAACACTCTCATTCTCTTCTAACATATAGATCACTTGATCTAGAGAGTTGTTCTTCTTTCTTTCTATTGTGATCCTCATATATGTCCTTCTCTAAGGCGAGATCATGAGCATTCTATAAGTCATCCAAGCAAGGGGTCCTTGATTGATTTGTCACTCCGCACGATTTCTGTAGCCAAGATCTTGTATTTGATATTTCACATATTTGTTGTGTAATAGTCGTGTTGGTTTGGTCCACCGTGCTACGGACTCGGTATCTAGCTTTGTACCAGAAAAAGTGTAAGCAACGTTGTGAAGGATTCTCCGCCAAGTGAAGGAGTTTGTTGACATAGTGCTTGAACTCTCGAGTAGGTGACTCGGGGAGTGGAGTAGGGCAAGGAAGGTGTCCTTGTAGCCGAACCACTATACATCGGTTGTGTCTTTTCTTTCCCTTCGCTTTACTTTATTTACTTGCTTTATCATTAGATCTATACTTTCTCTACATCCATAAGATCTAACATATTAACGAATCTAAAGTTTTTGAAACTAACTTAAAATCAGCAAAACTATTCAACCTCCCTTCTAGTTTTCCACATACACTACAATGATTAGGTTCACTGCCTAAGGTGTTGAAAAACTTGCTCGACGAAAAGGAAGTTCCTTTGACCCCGAACGACGCGTGTAGCGTTATCAAGTTTTTGGCGCCGCTGCCGGGGAATAGAATAGCTAGTTAGGAGTCCACCTCGTTTAGGTTTCCTTGCTTGATTCCTATCAAGTAAGCTTTTTTCCATTTTTTTAGCTTCCTCGTAGTCTATCCCCCTTCTTCGTGACCTTTGTTCGTAAACCCCATCACTTTTCATCATAGAAGGTGATAAACCACCACCATTCATCAACCTACCACCCAATAACCCGCCAAGAGCCCATACTCTTGGTGAATACTCGAGACCAAGCCACCTAGGCTATAGGAACACCATTGAGCTTCCTAACCAAGCCCAAACTATGGCCCTGCGATCCGACACCATCCGGTTGGTCCAAAACGGATGTGCATTCCATGGACTTCGTTCCGAAGATCCTAATCAGCATCTTAAGGATTTCCTTAAAATTGTCAATTCCATCGACCTCGATGCTACTACTTGGGAGACCATGCGTTTGCGTCTCTTCCAATTCTCTCTACGGGACCAAGCTAGTTATTGGCTTGAGCAACTTCCCGCCGGCTCCATCTCAAGTTGGGATGATCTCACCTCTCGTTTCCTTGCTCAATTTTTCCCACCGGGGAGAACCACTAAGCTTAGGAATGAAATCTTGATGTTCCAACAACGTCAAGGTGAATCTCTCTACGAAGCATGGACTCGATTCAAGGACTTACTCCATAAAGTCCCTCATCACGGCATTGATCTTTGGCTTCAAGTCCAACTCTTTTTATGATCATGTCAACTTCCCCACTAAGCGATCCATTGACCTAGCGGCCGGTGGAAAACTTAGTAATCTCACCGCGGAAGAATCGTGGGGTATAATAGAGGACCTTGCTCTCTATGACAACGAAAGTTGGAATGACCCCCGTGAGTTGCCCAAAACCGTTAAGGCAATCTCCTTGCCTCCCCTTGACTCACAATCTTTCGACCGTAGGATGCTCGAGCTTGAAGATCAAGTCAAATTCCTAATGAGCTCCTACAATAATCCTAAGTCTTCACGCCAAGTGAACAAAGTTTCTTCCTCATGTGAGCCATGTAGTGATCCTCATAACACTCATGCTTGCACAAGATTCCCCGAACAAGCTTCCGTTGACTACGCATCCTCGCGTACCAATGGAACGGGAGGAAGATTCCCTACAACACCCGGACCTAGGACTTTTAATGACGCCCGAGAAGCATGGAAGGGCAAACCCGACTTCTATTGGGGACAAACCAAAGAATTCATATCTAATGATTTCTCTTGGCCCCCATCTTATGGCCCTAGCCAACAAAACATAGAAGGGATGTTGCAAAACATAGTCACATCCCAAGAAGCTCAAATAGCTAAGCTCTCAGAACGTTTTAACCAACAACAAGCCGATATGGATAGGAAGATAGATAACCTCATGAAAGCCATAACCAATAGTGACAAGAAGGTTAATGCTATATCAACTCCCGAAGCTCCCGGTTAGAGATTAAGGACCCAAGTAAGTTAGCTAAGCATGTTCAATTCGTCAATACCATCACCTTAGTGAAGCCCAATAGAACAAATGACGAAGCGAACCAAGAAACGGTACTTGAGGTTAGTGAAACTCCTAAGGATGAAACAACCGAGGAAGTAGGTGAAGTAGGCAATGACTATTTCAATAAGTTTCCTACGGAAGAAGAGCTCTCTCGCCACCCACATTTAGTACGAGACCTCCGTCACATGTACGTTAGGAAAAGCCCTAGGATCAAGTTTGGGAACCCTTGGAATCTTAACACACCATGTTGCATAGGACACCTTTTTGTGGCGAAAGCATACATTGGCCGCAAGTCCCCAATAAATATCATGACTAGCACCTATTATGATTGGGTAATTGATGTGTTACGTGTAGTGCAAGTTTTAAAAATTTATAAACACGATTTAACCGTCTAATTCTATTAACACATACGAGCAAGTATACTCGTCCGTGATAGCAAAGTTGGGTAAGTCGAGATCGTCCCAAGGGATTTTGTGTTTGAAATTGTTTTGATGAAAAGATTCCAACAAGAAAGCTTGTCAAGGCTTCCTCAAATAGTGATGTTTATAGTGAAATTCAATAATAAGAAATATATATACTTGTGTGTAGTCTATAGTCAATCACAAATAGTATTCATGAAGGTTTGGTGTAAACTTTTGATGTGATGCACAAATCATAAGCAAATGATCCCCAACCATGGTATATGTTTGTAAAAATCATTCTAAGAACAAAAACATATAGGTAATCCTTTCGGTCCTTATCCTAATGATTATCCTTTAGAAAATCCATTTGTTTGCAACATGTTCTTATTAAACTTGTTCTTATGAATCTTTCGACCCTTTCGTGATGAAAATGTTCCTAGTCTTGTTTTAATAAGCAAACATGGTGGTTGTCAATCACCATATCCCCATACTAGTTTGTCACTCAACTTTTTGGAATAAAACACAAAAGAAATCCTTTCGGTCCTTTTTCTTAAAACATGTTTTATCAACAAATCAAACCAAGACTAGTATTTTTCCAACAAACTTATTTAAACAAGATCATATATACATGCATCACATATGAGAACACTAGTATGATTAACTACATCCCAACACACAATTATATCCCAAAACTACTTCATGATAATAATAACTAAACACAAATCATAACAAAGTAATTCCAATAATTCAAGAGAATAGAAATCCATAACAAAGTTCAAAGAATACCTAAACTTTTGCGATTACAAGAATTAGAATTCGTGGATTGTAGCAACCACGCGCCTCCAATCACCTAGATTCACCGTATAACTCCAAAATACCAAAACTATGGATGAGAATTGTTCCCTCCTTGCTCCTGGACGTTTTTTTAGTAAGAACTAAGCTTTTGGGCTGAATAAAAATGGTTGGTACTAGTTTTGATGTAAACTAATACACTTTTGGTTGTGTCACACCTAGTAAACTAGGACTAGGTTCATTATATAGCCAAATAAACTTGCTCAACTGGCCAAAAACGTTCCCAACAAGTTAATATCAAGAAATGATCGGCCTCCAATGATTATGGGGAGTTAAGGCAACAATAAATGAAACTTTGTGTAACTGCGGCTCATGCAACCGGATCGGTTGCGCCGGCAACCGGATCGGTTGCTATCTGACCATTTGCCCAGTCGGATCGGTTACGGGTTATGACCGATCGGCTGGTTTGTGCTGATTTGACTTTTGTTGACTTTCTTGTTTATACGCTTCATTCTTTGCTCTCGCTGATGATTCCTAAGGCAAAACTTGATCTTTCCTTGCTGTAGATACTTAAAAATCATTGTGCTTCCCAATCATTGAATCCAAAAGCTTCCTTGCTCGACTTCCTTCCTCGAGAATCTTCCAAATGTGCATAAAAACTTTATTTCTTCATCATTCGTGATACCTGGCTACATATACATACACAATACGCATCTTTTGCACTTTTGCAACAGTTATGAGTAAATATAGCCGATTATCATGCACAAAACCAACAATAACGCTACTAAAAACATGTTCATTTTTGGCGTTATCAAATTCCCCCACACTTAAGTTCTACTCGCCCTCGAGTAGGTCTAACATTTGCAAAGATTGATTTCAATGGTCTTGACACCATGGTTCCAAAAATGTAACAATCATCCCAAAAGAGATAATCATTGGTTTGCTTTAATATGTGAAAAACTTTCAAAAATGAATCAAACACTTTAGATAACATAACTAGAACACCTCACGAATGATTTTAAGAATTCACTCAACACTCATATATTGGTGGGTATATGTAAATCACTCAATGCCTAGTCATGATCAATGTTTTTTACCATAACCTTGTACAAGTATCAAAACAAAGAAAATAAATTCATCAAAGAGGGCTTCTATTCGGGTTATATCGTTAAGGCTAAGGGTTCATAAAGGGTATGGATAAGGCATGTGATGGTTTATGAAATTGGTGTTAAAAGAAAATAAAGTCAAGTCTAAACCTCCATGTTGCTAGCCATCATACAAACCACAATCCCGTAAATGATTATTTCACCTCTTCAAATATCGATCTCCGCAAATATGTATAACTCAATTTAGCTCATTGGCTAATCAATATCCTTCATATAGCTCATTGGCTATAACCATTTTTTTTTCAACAAGGTTCCCCCACACTTAGTGTAAGCATACACCACAAAAAAATTGAGAAAGACGTCTCTTTCATCTTTGGAGAATGGTACGCACTATAAACAAAGTGTAGCTTCTTCATAATCATCAAAAACAATCTAACATTCCAAACAACTAGCAACAAACCAATAGACATGACAAGGGTTGGCTAAAGTTTGAAGTGTAAAATCTTTTTGTATTTTTTTGGATTTAACAAATGAAAAGATAGGCTCAGAGGGTGTAACTAAGGGTATCTAGTGCTAAAGATGAGCACTAACAAATGGGTCAATATAAGGGTGGTTAACTAACCGATGTGGCTAGCTAATATATCATTAGATGTAAACGGAAGGCCATTTGGGTTAAATCCTACGATGCCTCTTATCACTTGAACAAATTTTTATCACTCGAGAGTGATTTTAACCGTAATGCATAACTAGTACAAGTTCTAGAATCGACATAATCACCGACACACTCATAGCAAATATAAAACAAAAGATGTGTTTTATACAAAAAGAAACCTCACAATTGCGTAGAAAAAGGCTATAATGCGTGCTAGAAAATGCTATCAAATCCAAAATGAATTACTTTCGTAATTTGTTTCAAATCCAAAAATTTTCAAAAACCTCATTTTACCATTGAAATTCCCAAGTTATTTTTTAATATTTATCAATAATGCGTGAAAACAACTAGACCATCAAGGGCGGATTCCTTCTAATTACTTGCATCCAAAAGTTATCTAAAAATTAAAAGTGCGTATCATTTTTCCTATTTTCTTCCCTCCCCCATACTTAAGTTTTGCATTGTCCTCAATGTAATAAAATGAACTTCAAAGTAAAGAAAATGGAAAAAAGAAATAGTTAAAAGATACCACGGGATAGAATATGCAATACGCATATTTGGTCATAAGAAAGCATGTGAGTTATCCAACTCCAAATATTTGACCATCAATAAGCTTCCGACACATCCATCCTGCAAACAAAAACTGCAACACACAATACACAAAACAAAACAAAACAAAACAATCCAAAACAAATGCTACTAAAAACAAAATAAAACCAAGCAAAATATGATAATCATCCTAAAGAAATAGTTAAAGAGATAGAAATAATATTGTTTAACATATCATAACCATCGTCTTTGAAACCACAAATCACGAATGATCCACGATCACTCGTCGTCCTCGCTCATCTCGTCACCTTCTTCATCATCATACTCATCATCATCATCACTCTCGATAAACCTCTTCATCGATGCTAAATGCTCTTTTCCATGACAAATCATCGAACGAATCCCCATCCGCTGGATACACATAAGATGTTCGCATCATTCTTCTCAACTCCTCTTCACACTCATACTCCGCAAACAAATCCCAATCAATCACCCTCAGAACCAAACATGTCCTATTTTACAATTTCGATAACCTTTCCCGAAAAGCATGCTTCTCCCCGTCGGTGAGATATTTGAACTTTAAGTTGGCATTTGCTTTCGTCTTCAAGCTATACTTGACTTTCTTACTCTCATTCCTTTGACAAAACTTTGTAACAATCGGGTTCATTGGAACTGGTCTCGAGCTTGAGCTACCTACAACAATTCTCGGTAGAAATCACAAATATAAGACAATATAAGAGTGTTAGAACAAACGGAAAGGTTCATGTAACCCTCTAAGGTCCACTTCAAAATTTCAAAAATTTCCAACACAGAACCTGGAACCGGATTCGGTTGCATAGCAGCCGAATCGGTTACTCCTTTTGGCCAAATCCAACCGGTCGGTTGTATTGCGCAACCGGATCGGTTATACAATCTGCATAAGGCTTTTGCCTTTTAAACCATTACTCACTCGAATTTTCAAAGTCCAATCCACTCCTAGACTACATTCTAACATCCTCAATGATTTCTACATCCTTGAATTACTCTAAATTCACTTTTCAAACCTCAAATCATCACACATTCATCATCTTAGAACTCAACTAATAAGAACTATATTCTTCAATTACTAGTTCTAATCAACAATGTGGCATCAATTACTCAAAAAAACACATCATCTACCATTAGGAATCACCAATTGCAACTGAACTTGATTCACTGGCACAGCCTAATTAAATCCGAAAATTCAATCATCTAATACTCAATCCATGTTGAATCAATCACTACAATTCTTTTTGCAATGCATTCCTATATCAATTACCCACTTAATCCAAAAATATAACAACTTAATTCGAATTATAACAAAAACCCCCAAATTAGTGACCTAATATGCAATTCAAATCGAATGCTCTAATTAAACCTCAATTGAGTTAATTGAATGTAGATGCTTACTTGTTTGGGTGCCATGATGTTCTCCTACAACTTAAACAATCTTCAATTAGCTTCTCTTGGACGAATTTTGCAAAACCCAGCTGGAGAATTAGTGTGTGTGTATGTGTTTTTCTGGAAAAGTGAATTTTTGATATATATACTTGTATGCAACCGGTTCAGTCATGGACACAACCGTTTCGGTATGCATTTTTCCAAAATTTGCATTTTTCATATTACTTAGGCATTTACCTTCCAAGCAACAATTTTTTTTACTCAAAAATCCTGTTAAAGATGCACACACATTCATCCACCATTTGGAAATTTCAACAATCATCCATTCTTAAAAACTCAAATCATCATACTTATGAACTAAACCAAAACTCAACTAAAACTCATAGTCATAATGCATTAACCAAATAACCTCAATCATAAAAATAAATAATAAAAATGTAAAACTGAAATGAGAAACAAAAAATCCTAAATGCATAAAATTAAAAAGAAATAGTTCATGAAATTCAAGCAAATAATTGCTTGTTTATTATGGTCCCTTGTCTTCTCCTTAGAATTTCTTGAAATACTCTTGTCTTAGGATGTCCTCACTTTGAAATTTCCTGGTCAACTCACGGTATGTTTCAAAAGTTTTGAACTTCCTTATGAATCTTCTTTCGTCTGGACATAGTATATCGAACTTAACATGCCATTCTCCATCTCCATTTTGTCTCTTGTAAATGCCCGACCCCTCGGGTCTCCATTCCAAATTCTTAAGTTGCACCGGTAAAGAACCTAAGAAGTCGGTCAACTTCTTGTAGACTAGTATGTTTTTGAATGGGTTATAGAATGCTTCCACCGCTAATGCACGTTCCATTTCATCCTCTATATCAAAATAAGGCGGAGCTAATGGTCCATACATTGGGTTTCCTTGGTTATCCCATCCCACTTCGAAACAAGTCAAATCATCATTCGCTTCCATCCATTCTAACTCCTCCATAAATTCCAAAGTTGGTCCTCTTGGTTTTGGATAGTATGTTTGCTTTGAAATCCCATCATCAATAGTCATTGTGCCTCTTCTCATGTCTATAATTGCACCACAAGTTCGTAGGAATGGTCTTCCTAATAGAAATGGTAAACTCTTGTCCACCAGAATATCTAGGACAAGAAAATCGGCCAAATATGGTTGATAGCCAATTTGCACTCTCACATTCTTCACCTCTCCCATTGCTTTAGCTTGAGAATTATCCGCCATAGTAAGCTTAGAATGATTTGGTTGTGGATTACTTAGACCTAAAGTGATAAACAATGGGTAGGGCATAACATTAACACTTGACCCCGTATCGGCTAAGGCATAAACTGGTGTAGTCCCATTCACTTTTATCGGAAACAAAAAATTCCCCGGATCCTTCTCCTTCCGTGGCATGCCTCTAAACAAAATTCTATCTCTTTCCTCCTCCGTTAGATTCTTATCTTCCAACCTAGCCCTTGCTAGCATCACCGCATCCAATTTCTTATGGTAGAGCATGTAATCTTGAAGTACCTCTATAACCGGTTTCTTCTCATTAAGCTCAAGAAACTTTTGTTCTAGGTTTTCCAAAATTGCTTCTTTTTGTTCGTCGGTTAAGGGTTTGAAAGTATTTGTAGTGGGAGGTGATGATGGTGTGTAATCATTTTTGTTGGTGGTTGTGGTTGGGGTTAGTTTGTTTGATGGAGTTTTCTTCCTATTTGCCTTCCCTATCTTAACTACTTCCACATCTTTCTCTTCCATGTTGGCACACAATTCTACTAGCATCTCGTTCACTCCTTTTCCTTCTTCCAAATCAGTTATATTATGTAGGACCTTAAATCTATCAACCTTATCACAAACCCAATATGTATATCACGTTAACACAAACACAAACTATGCGTGAAGATGAAAGAAAACAAAGATGAGAAAGATGGTGACTTGATGTTAAAACCGTGTATATGTGAAGAAGGATGAAAACAAGAGAGATGTTTATTTCAAAGGAAAAACACACACACACACACAAGCACACACCTCAAATGACTCATTTGAGGTGTATATATACTACACTTTACTAGATGCCCTAATGGGCTTTCCATGGGCTTGGATTGGGTTGGATTAGACAATAACTTATACAAGGCTAGCTTAACACAACTTTTAGCCATTTAGCTTAGCCCAATCCAAGAGCCCGTTGACTATTCTAGCACGATATCTAACACACGTTACAAAGTTCCTAAATGTGAATGACCATCACTTCTAATAAAAATAACATGGCTAACAATCTCCCCCTAAGGGGTGGTTACTCAAATGATGCTCCACTTGATTAGGTCTTTACTTTTCTCGAGCTTGAACTTTGTGTGTAGATATAGAATAGTCTCGAATCTTTGTTCCTTCATGCTTTGTGATCAATTCATGTGGTTGTCTGCCGTTGTCAACTTCGTTGGTTTGGTGTCTCCACGTCTTTCTCCACCATGCTCACACTTCTATTTGTCTTTTGGTTACCAATGATGTGGTTCTCGAGTCTTTAAACTTTGTAGATTCTTTGACATTGACGAAGAATCATCTTTCACTATGAGTAGCCTTTGATTTTGATGAGAACTTTCATGTGTTGTTGGTATGAGCATGTGAAGTATCTGCACGATCAATCCGCTCCAGAGCTTTCATAAGAAGAAAACATAAAACAGGTTAGTAATAAGCGGATTCCGGCACTTACAAGTTTGAATTTTGAGGGTGTTAACAACATAGAGTGAAAACACGTCTCTAATTCTCACAAAGGCCGTTCCTGAATTGGAGTCCCACAAGTGAGATAACACGATATACCGAAGTACATCTACAGTTCAGATGAGTCGCTGAGGTACACCAAAGCATCACCCCACGACTGTAGACCGTTTGAGACACACTAAGCATAATCCACGAAGAATTACCGAAGTGACCTGCTGTCAGGGCTGTTTGATGTTGACCCTGGCAGGAGTTTCCATTCAATCACTGAAGATCACAAATGTGAAACTTCTCATAAATGTTCTGGCAGATTGCTAAGATCTGCGTAGGACTCTAGAATATATCACTTGTGTCCTTATTGATGAACAACAAGCGATGTCATGACATGTGTTCCTATGAGATCTTTTGATGAATCTCGTGGCTCTAGACTCAATTAGTGCATTTTGGTTTTCCTGAGCGGAGACTAGGGAGAGGGTCTCCTTCTTCAATACCAACTAACTCTAAGAGAAAGTCGATAGATTATGTAGGGTTCCCAGTGAGAATGAAACAAATCCCTTTTGAGAGGAATTGAGTGGCTAGAAGGTTTAGTGCAGTGCGTCACTGGGTCCATGACGTCTTTGTCTTCAATACCAGTGTCATCTTAATAACAATCAGTAGTAGATGAATTGAACCCGGTTTCTGCCCTAAGGTTGAATATAGAGGGCTATTTCTTTTCACCCTTTCTTTTACATTTCTTTTTAATTCTTCAACCCCTTCTTTCTCCTTTCTCACATTACTCCTTTTTTCAATCATTCCTAAGGACTTCTAATACTAACTATTTGTGATGTCCTTGGGTAGATCCCTCCAGCTCTGGCGGATCATAGGACGAATTTCCTATCCTTAGTCACCTTATAACTCCATGACTGTCCCATGTTGCCATAAAACCATTTTTCTTGAAAATCTCACAGAGTGTTTATGATAGAAAACATGTTTGAAACACTCCGAGAGTTTTATATTTTCAGAAACACTCCCCCTTCACATGTGCTTATAAGTTTTGACAGAAATCTGCACATAGACGGTAGAGTTCGCACTTTTTGAATTGATCGGCTTATGATAGACAATTCCCCACGAGACACGGTTATGTTGCCTAGTTAAAGAGTTCCATTGTCAGTTTTTAAGTGACAACTAGCTCTAATAACTAACTTGAAGTTGTAAACACTCCTTGAAAAGAAGATTAGACCCATGAAGGTGCATATCTATCACAAGTTTCTCGAGATGGTACATTTACTAACATTGATTCCTGTCAATTCGTTAGTTCCGTCTGAGTCGAGCTCATTTTGAGATTCAAACAACGATCATTAACTTTTTGATCACATTTTAATCACGTCTCCTCCCCCTCAAAAATAGCATATTCGTGATATTTTTGATATCAACGGATTAAACAACATTTTAGAATCTTTTGGGGAGACAAACGGATTTTTTTTAAGCATGAATTTGGAACATTTTTGTTTTATACTCCCCCTTTAATAAAGCATAATCAATTAAAGGGTTTTAGAGGGAGTTATCTTGAGCACAAAAAATTTTGAAAGATTTTGAAAAATCTGTTTGCACAATCTTGAAAATGTGCTCAAGTTGATGATGATTTCTTACCATTTTTAAATGTAGTGCACTGAAGCGTACACTTGATTTTTCTATAAAAGCACGAGTTTTGATTTGAAAAATAATCAAAAGTCATCATTTTAGTCCGGGTTTCGTACTGAAGTATACGAAAGCCATTTTTGAAGAAATTTTGAGATACGACATGTTTTGAAAAACATTAAGGAACTC
Source organism: Chrysanthemum seticuspe (assembly GCA_019973895.1). Lineage (NCBI taxonomy): Eukaryota > Viridiplantae > Streptophyta > Magnoliopsida > Asterales > Asteraceae > Chrysanthemum > Chrysanthemum seticuspe. Next base: position 95,602,837 of record BPTQ01000002.1, on the reverse strand, counting down.
TCGCTCAAGCATCTGTACATACCCGTATCATTGTTGAATGACATTTCTAGAAACGTACAGAATATCGATTATACGAGAGACATGTCGTGAGAAGAATATTTTTGGATTTTTTGATTTTCTATTGTTTTTGAATTTTTTGAAAGTTTTATATTTTTATATTTTGTTTTTGATGGTTTTTCAAATTTTGTATTTTGTTTTTCAAAAATACTTACAGCGAAGCTTTTTGGAAAATCATTTTCAAGAAGATTCGAGAAGACGTTCTAACTCCTCAGGGGTTAGGCTTCGCATTCCAATTCGTCGAACTAAATCGTTAAACCTTTCTTTTGGAAGGGCTTTAGTAAATAGATCGGCGAGTTGGTAATCAGTCTTCACGAAGAATAATTCAACAGTACCATTTTCGACGTACTCTTTGATGATGTGATAGCAGACGCGGATGTGCTTAGTCTTTGAGTGATGAACAGGATTGCATGATATGGCTATGGCACTTTTCGAGTCACAATACATAGGTATTTTATCGAAAGTAAAGCCATAATCTGTGAGTTGTGTTCTCATCCATAGAACTTGAGCACAACACGCAGATAGAGACACATACTCAGCTTCAGCGGTTGAAAGTGCAGTGCAATCTTGTTTCTTTGAAGACCAGCTTACTAACTTTTCACCTAAAAATTGTGCTCCTCCGAATGTACTTTTTGCTGTAACTTGATCACCTGCGTGGTCCGCATCTGAAAAGGCAATTAGATCAAAGCCGGATTCCTTCGGATACCAAAGTCCCATGTGAAGGGATGTCTTCAGGTACCGAAAGATCCTTTTAACCTCTTTGAGGTGCAGTTCGGTAGGCTTTGCCTGAAACCGTGCTAATAAGCAAACAGCAAAATGAATATTTGGTCGACTAGCAGTGAGGTACATGAGAGAACCAATCATGCTCCGATATTTCTTCGGATCAATAGGTTTCCCAAACAAATCGGCTCCAATTTTTGGTGAAGTTACCATTGGTGTTCCGACCGAATCACAATTATCCATACCATGATTTTTCAAAATCTTAGTTGTGTATTTAGCTTGTTTATAAAAATTCCACGAGGGGACTGATGTATTTGTAAGCCAAGAAAGAATTTTAGTTCCCCCATCATGGACATTTCAAATTTGATTTTCATGAGATTTTCAAAATGTTTTGAAAGATTCGGATTAGTGGACCCAAAGATGATGTCGTCCACATAAATCAGAACAATCAAAATGTCGTTTTTGCATTTTTTGTGTAAACAAGGTAGGATCAACTGTGCCTTTGGTGAAATTGTGTTGGATAAGGAAAGAGGACAGTTCGTCATACCACGCTCTCGGAGATTGTTTTAATCCATAGATTGCCTTTTTGAGTTTGTAGATGTAGTCTGGATGTTCCATGTCTATGAAGCCTTCTGGCTGACTCACGTACACTTCTTCTTTCAGAGTTCCATTCAAGAACACGGTCTTAATGTCCATCTGATAAACCGTGATGTTTTTGTGAGCTGCATAGGCTAAGAATATCCTGACTGCTTCAAGTCTAGCTACCAGCGCGAATGACTCTTCAAAGTCTATTCCCTCTTCCTGTTTGTATCCTTTGGCCACAAGACGAGCTTTGTTGCGAATTACAGTCATCTCTTCATCCCTTTTGTTCTTCCATAACCATTTAAGATCAATGACGCGAACGTCAATAGGTCTTGGAACCATTTCCCAAGATTCATGTAGACGGTATTGGAGAAGTTCCTCCTGCATTGCTTCTATCCATGCGGGATCTGCCATTGCCTCGCGAATGTTCTTTGGCTCGATATTGCTAATTGAGCAAAGGTAAATGCATAAGTCGCAATCGGTGGCAAGTTGGCGTCTCGTCTGAATTGGCCTTGACGGTTCACCAATAACTTGTTCAATTGGGTGGTCTTTTGTCCACTTCAGAGTAGAAGGATACTGTTGGTTATACGTATGCAAGTTAGATGGTTCTCGTAAGCATGAAGATGATTCAGCTGATTTCGTAGCAAACGGATTTTCAAATAAGTCTTCATCTAACGTTGCATCGTTATGGTTTTGGTTTTGCTCATCAACTGCTGGTAGAACGGGTGCAATAACTGTAGTAGATGTAGATGATGTAGATGGAATTGGTGCATTGGTTTCGACCATTGTTGATGCATCTTCTGTTGGTTGTGGTGGATGATTTTGAGCGGGTGCAGCGGAATGATGGTTTGATGCATTTGTCGAAGTTCCACCATAGTATTCATCGAACATTAACTCGAAGAAATTCTCCCATTCTTGTTCTTTAGGATTGTCAAGCGTAGTTGATTGAGCTCTTTGAGGTACGAGTCCTAAACTGATGTGTCCAGAAGTCTTCTGGTTTAGTACGGGTTCTAGTGCGAGTCTCTCAGAAGCCATCTGTGAAAGTTCGTCAAACTTCACATTCATCGTCTCCATGATCCTCCTAGTTCTTCTGTTATACACCTTGAATGCCCTCGAGTTATCTGAATATCCAATGAAGATTCCAATATCACCTTTAGCTTTCAATTTACCTAGATCTTCTCTGTCATTCGTCGGATAGCACAAAGCGCCAAACACGTGAAAGTAAGAGATATCCGGTTTTCTGTTGTTCACAAGCTCATATGGGGTTTTATTGAATCTTGGATGGATTAGGGATCGGTTCTGAGTGAAACAAGCAGTGGTAACCGCATCAGCCCATAGAAATAACAGTGCACTAGAATAAATTAGCATTGTGCGAGCAGCTTCCACAAGAGTTCTATTTCTTCTTTCAACTACCCCATTCTGCTGTGGAGTTCTAACAACTGATGTCTGATGTGTAATTCCAACATCTTCAAAATAAGATCTTAACTCCTGATTTGTGAATTCAGTGTCGTTGTCTGTTCTTACAACCCTTACTGGAGTTTGAAGTACTTGAATTCGTTTCAGAAAGGTGATGATGATGCCTGGTGCTTCGTCTTTTGACCTCAGAAACTTAACCCATGTATATCTTGAATAATCATCGATGATAACAAGAATATACTTTTTCCCATTAATGCTTTCAACTCTCATTGGGCCACATAAGTCCATATGCAACATATGCAACTTTGCTTCCGAACTAGGTATGGATTTGGGTTTATATGATGCTCTTTTGCTTTTTCCTTGTTCGCATGATGGACATAAGTGATCCTTGGTGTATTTGAACTTTGGAAGTCCGTTGAGGATGTTGTCTTTGGCAAGATTGTTGATGGTGTCGAAATTGAGATGGGATAGCCTTCTATGCCACAAACAGGAATGTGTTCCAGATGCTCGTGTCATAAGACATATTGGTGATGAAGAGGCCATTTGATTGATGTCGATAGCATACAAGTTTGTATCACGATTCCCAGTTAAGAGATCAGTGCCATCCAAGTTTCTAACGAAGCAGGCATTTTTCCTAAAAGCAACCTCTAAATCTGCATCACAGAACTGCCCAACTGAAAACAAATTGTGTCCCAACCCTTCGACATAGTAAACCCGAGTGATCAAATAATTTCCAAAAGGTAGATCTCCATAACCCATGATAGCTGCTACATGATCATTTCCGAAACGAACGGTTCCCATGAATTTCCAGACGAAGTTGATCAGCAGCTTCAGATTCCCGGTTATGTGCTTGGAGCAACCCGAGTCGACGATCCAAAGACATATTTCGATAACCTGCCAATAACAGAAGAAGAAGATTTTGGAAACCGTTTTGATTTTGGTTCCTTTGGGTTAGAGGTAAAATCCTGATCACACTCAAAGAAGTTCTCTACTGGGAAAGTAGGCTCATTACTCATTCTACCATTCTGGAGTGTGAAAGTTCTACCCGTAGGTTTCCAAATGTCATCCCTATAGTAAAGACTATGCTTCTTATCAGTAGTGTAAAACCTAAGTCTTGCAACTAGTCTTCTTATGGGTTTAGCATAAGTTCTTCTAGGAACGTTCTTCTGAATAGGGTTAACAATCTCATTCTTAGAAACACAATCATCATGAACATTAGTTAAAGATTTCTTGCAAGTTAAACAAACAGATTCAACAGATTCATTAAACGTAATAGAGTTCAAAGGTTCATTACATTCAGATGAAATGTCTTTCTTATTACAAAGCGGTAAATTCCTAGGGTGTTCTTCTACTTTCTTCTCATTATTCAAGCGACTACTCTTAGAGGCAAGCGAGACTCTATTGTTCCTTGTATTGCTCTTAGGCTTTAGTCTGCTACTCCTAGAGGTGCTTCCTAGTCCTGTAGAAGGTAAGACACACTCATTAGGATTCACATTGTTATCTAGAGAAGTGGTTTCAGCTGTCCTAGTCTCTTTAGAGTGCTTTTCTAAACTTATGTCGTTTGTTCCATATGGTTTAGATGTGGAGGCAGACGCATTAGTGGTACTCATCTTAAAAAGGCCAGGTGCTAAAACTTTTGGTTTCTCTATAACTACTTTTCCTTTATCAACATTTTGTTTAGGCAAGGCAGGTGGAGTGACTGGTTTTGATAAATCATTTTTCTCATTGACTTTTGGAGGAGGCATAGAAACAGACATTTTTGGTTTGAAAACCGGTTTGGGAACATTTGCTTTCTCCTCAGTCAATGGTTTGGTAATCTTAGTATCCACTGCCTTTCCTTTTTGACTTTCCAGCTGAGCCCTCAAAAGATCATTTTTCGCTTTCATGTCATTGAAGGCACGCTCATACAACAATTTGTCATACTTGCATTCCTCAGTTTTTCGATCAAGTTGTTTAAAATATGAGACATTTTCTTTTTCAAGTTTTTCAAAGGCTTTTTCATATTTTGAAACAATTGCGGAGGTCTCAGACTGGAGTCTTTCATGATCTTCAACAGAATATGTTTGCAAAATGATGGACATAATATCAGTAGTCAGAACATCTTCGAAGAGAGAGTCATTTAAAGTTTCCAAAACTTTGATTTGTTCAACAGAGTCATTAGCTTGCTTTACCAGGGATTTATGGTCCTTGACAAAGTCAGCTGTTTCTTTCAAAAAGGCTTGTTCAAAATGAATTACCCTACAGTTGATGTTATTCAGCTGAGGGGCAATTTGAGTTTCAAAAAACTTTCTCTGTTCAATATCAAAACTAGAGAACCAGTTATTAGGTATAATAGTGGTTTTAGTTTTAACAGTGTCTTGAAGATCTGCAATTCGAGTTTTCACATTTTCTAAAATACTTCTCGCATCACTTGTGTTAAAAGGATTGTTTGAAGACATTTGTTCAATGTTCGAAAGGGATTTTGAGACAACGACTGGTTGTGAAAATGGTTTTGAAACTGGTGTGGACTCTTTGTTTGAAACATTTGGTGTGATGGAGAACTTTGACTTTTCTTTTTGATTAACAAAAGTAATTCCAGAAAGTTTGTTCCATTTATTATAATCAATAGGTTTGATTTCCGGACCTTTTTGTTTCATTCTTTCTCTACTCTCCTTAGATAGTTCTAACGTTTCAAGAGAATCACGAACAATAATGGGTTCATGTAATGCATTTCCATTGTTTAACACATTCTGTGGTTTCTGAGCTTTCTTGAGGAACGAAGAAGGGTCATTACCAAGTGCCATTTTATGATTAGTATGAAAACGCGGATTTACTTGGTTTGAAAGCATCTTGTTTGTTTTATCTGAATGACCCGTTGTAAGAAGCAAATTGTCCAAAGATTTGATTTTTTCGTTTTTATCAAGAATTTCATCAAGAAGAGAATCTTCTTGTTTTGAAAAATCAGTTATCAACTTCTTCTTTTCTTTTTCAAGATCAGAAAACATTGCTTTTTGTTTAGAAAGTTGGTCATTTAGATCAGAAATTTCCTTGTTTAAAGATTTAATTTTCAAGTGCAAATTCACATCAAGTGTGTCATACTTGAGTTGTAATTCTTTTTCTCTTAAAACAGAATTTCGATAACCAATTTCTAGTTCTGATTCTTTGTTTTTATGAAATTCAAAGGCTTTTGCGTTCTCCTTGTAACTCTCAAGCTCAGCGGTCAATTTTGCATTCGCGGCCTTAACATCGCGATTGACCTTTTTAACTTTCTCAATTTCAATGCCACAGTTGTTGATTAATGATTCAAAATAAGCACGTGTTTCCTCATCAGTCTCAGTATTTTGTGCCACACAGCCTCCACTAGGATCCACATCTGGAGTTTCAGAGTTAGTATTGCTACAACTCGGATTGTCCAGGTATGTATCATAAGTAGGTGCTGGCGTCACAGAATGTTGTTCGTCATGAGTAACCACATCAAATATGACATTGTTATAGCATGGATCAATGATTGGTACCTCAGATACTGCGTTGGCGTCATAGACAGGAGGTGCGTCAGAGTCAGTGTCGTACTTAGTCTCCTGAAGATTTGCCATAAAGATGTAGTTTGCATTGATGTCCTCGAGGTCTTCCAAATCATCCATAATGGCCATGAAGTCATGTTCCTCAGCACTCAATTGAAGTCCAGCTTGTTCTTTTTGTACCAACATGATAGCTTTCTGAAGGTACGCAAGATCTTTCTTTTTCGGCTTAGTAGGAGAATTCCTTGCCATGTGACCCAATCCTTGACAGTTATAACACTTAACCTGATTACCTTGATTCACATTTCCATAATTCCCAACGACTGGAGCTGCAACATTCCCATTCTGATTACCCACTGCTCTATTCCCAACATTCTGCCCATTCTGATTGCCAACATTCTGACCCAACTGATTACCCTGACACGGAACCACCTGATTACCCATACAAAATCCAGTAGCATATCCCTGCTGATTCCCAATAACTCCAACCATTTGTCCTTGATTACCCATATTCAAACCCGGTTGTGCAATTTGCCTGTTGCGAGTGTTTGATGAAATCCTTTGGTTGTTGTTAGTTGGTGTGGAATAGCGACTTCTGAATGCTTTACCCAAAAATGCAAATGCATTTGACAAAGCCTCTTCTTGTTCAATTTGAAGATCAGTGATTCCTTGTTCCTGGTATTGTTGATACTGTTGTTGTTGATTGACTTGTTGTTCTGGTGGATAGAATTGTTGTTGAGGAATAACAGCTTGTTGTTGTGGAATGTATTGCTGCAAGTTGTTGTTGGTGGAAGATGATGAAGCTTGTTGTTGTGTATTTACTGGAGTTTGAGTCTTTGCAATGAGTGCCAATGGATCATGATTCTTTGCCAATCTTTCTTTCCTAACTTCATTCACTTCAGCTTGGTTTTGTTTCAGAAAATCGTTGAGTTGATCAAAGTTCACCTGATGTAAGTCTTTTGTTTGGTTGAAAATAGTAACATATCATCCCCATTCTTCTGGTAGATTATTCAAGAACTTGATGTTACTCACGATAGTTCTGGGTGTCAACTTGTTTCTAATCAGCTCATTCATTAAAGTGCAGAACCTTCCATAGTAGGATTCAATGGATTCTCCTAGAGTGGATGTAAACTTCTCCTATGCAGTTAACAACTTGTTCTCCGTGTCTTGTTGACCAATTTCAGTACCATGACAAAGTCGTCTAACACGTTCCCACATGTCGAAAGCAGTTTCACAACTGTCTACAGCAGCAAAGATGTCTCTTGGTAAACCCAGTTGGACAATATGAATTTCCATATCATCTGCGTCGACTTGTTTCCGATCCTCTTCAGTGTAATCTGATTCTTTTTTAGTACGAACAGATGGTGGGACGGGAGGTATTGCATCAGGATCTCCAGGGACATGGACTTGTCGAGGTATGAAGGGTCCATTCTGAATGGATTGAATCATCAATTTTCCATTAGGTTTGGTCTTGATGTAGCGAAGCATACGACTTGTCCATTGAAGATAACCACCTTTTTCCAACATAGGAGGACGATTTTCGGCACCGGCTGCATGAATGTCTTGTTGAGTTGCCATTTGATGAAGGTATGATATGATAAAGTTGATGTAGGATCGATTCAACGATAAAGGAGTTGTGGTTGATGAAGATTAAGCTCGGTTGTTGTAGTGAAAATTTGCTCTAAAAACTTAAAAACCTAAATAACTTTTGTTCGGAGCGTTTTTAGGACTTGAAGGTCGGCGTGCCAATCTCCTCTTTCTCACGGTCGTTTTGATGGATAGAACGCTGAAAACGGAGTTACGGTTCAAAAGTTATAGCCGTTTGAAGTTATGCTCAAAATCTTACTCGTAAACCAGTTCTTATGCGTAGAAATGAATGCTTATGCGTAGGATTCCTTATGCGTAAAGAGCTTAGGCGTAAGATTCTTATGCGTAAACCTAAGGTTAAACGTAAGTCTTAGGCGTAAACGTTAAGCGTAGAAGTAAAGTACCTTACGCGTAAGAGTTAACTTATGCGTAGAGTGCTTACTCGTAAGCTTTCTGCTTATGCGTAAGAGTTGGTTTAAAACCAAAAATCCTTTACACTGTCACAGCGTAAAAGATATCCGAAAGTCGAAGTGTTCCACACACTTATCCAAGTGAGGGAAGCATCGAGTCACCATTTTTGCATGAAGATTCTTCACCAAAAAGTTATGCGTAGAGAACTAGGGTTTTGACTTTCTTACGCGTAAAAATAGGGTTTTGACTTACGCGTAAGAAATTTCCAATGATTCAACCAATTTCTGATGCACAAACAACCTTAAAAACACTCAAATAACAAGATTGTTTTGATCAAAAACACCCAAAATGCTTTATGTGCTTACGCGTAGAAATGAACAACGAACCAAAAACTAGTTTAAAAATGATGTAAAACACATAAAGTTTCGAACTTTTTTCCAAAACTAGAATCTTTAACACTATATAAACCTTAGACCATAAGAATCTTGAAGATTTAAGTGCAAAAATTAAAGTTTTATGCGTGAATCTTTGAGAACGAAGACTACGCGTACACTACAAAAAATAACTTCAACCAAAACACTCCTAAACCATTGTTAGGCGATTGATACCAATTGTAGGACCTTAAATCTATCAACCTTATCACAAACCCAACACGTATATCACGTTAACACAAACACAAACTATGCGTGAAGATGAAAGAAAACAAAGATGAGAAAGATGGTGACTTGATGTTAAAACCGTGTATATGTGAAGAAGGATGAAAACAAGAGAGATGTTTATTTCAAAGGAAAAACACACACACACACACAAGCGCACACCTCAAATGACTCATTTGAGGTGTATATATACTACACTTTACTAGATGCCCTAATGGGCTTTCCATGGGCTTGGATTGGGTTGGATTGGACAATAACTTATACAAGGCTAGCTTAACACAACTTTTAGCCATTTAGCTTAGCCCAATCTTAGAGCCCGTTGACTATTCTAGCACGATATCTAACACACGTTACAAAGTTCCTAAATGTGAATGACCATCACTTCTAATAAAAATAACACGGCTAACATATTAATCCTCATTTCTCCCATTGCAAAATCAACTTGACACTTGGTCGTGACAAGAAAGTCTCGACCAAAACATACATTGGGTTCATCCGCGTTCCCTTCTTCTAACACAACAAAATCTGTTTCAAAAATGTGACCATGAATATTGACCTTAAGATTTTTAACCATCCTTCTTCCATATGCTTCATAGTCCAAACGTACATGACCAATTTCGTCAAGAACCTTCTCCAAAATGTAGTTTTCTCCATAAGCCATATTAAGCTGCGCGTCCCAAGCACTTATTCCTTCTACGCTACAAGGCGTACCAAATCTCATTAGTGGCGAATCATACACCGTTAAAGGTGATTGTGTGTATACCACAACTCTTCCTTTCTTGGGAAGTTGGACTTTTTTTTCACCCGTTTCCTCCATATTAACCGTATCAATCCCCAAGTCTTTCTTACTTTCTTCTAAGATACCTCCAATCTTTTCCAGTGAACTTCCGGTGTCCTTGACGTTTCATCTAAGGTACGAAGATATTCCGAAATTCCGCTCAAACTATCCATACTAACTAGCTAAACTAGACAAAACAAAACAAAACAAAATCCGAATCATAAGCGTTAGAGTTAGTAAAAACAAGAACAAACTATAGAAACATATACTAAACAAGCAAAGATACTTAACAAAACTAAAAACATAAGTTAAAACTCAAAATCTAAAAATTAGAAAAAATTTACTGAGAGCTCCAACCGGATCGGTTGGTGGTAATAACTAGACCAAATAATCTAACCGGATCCGGTTGCGGGTTGCAACCGATCGGTTAGATCGACAAAAAAAAAAAAAAAAAAAAAAAAAAAAAAAAAAAAAAAAAAACTGAATATTAATTGAGATTAAAAATCATTAAGTGTACTAAAACTCTGAATTAATTAAGACTCTTCATAAACCAATAATTAATGACTTAATAATTAAACCATTAAACTAAAAATTATATTAACTACTCTATTAAAAACTACCATAAAGATAATTAAACCATATAACTAAAAAATTACTATCTAATCATCAAGATCAAAACCTGAATTAATCTAGAACTAATTAACTAATAATAACAAATATAAAGAAAATATTAAAAATCTAAGAAATCATTAAACTACAAGACATAATCTGTAAATAAAATCTAAAATGACAAGAATTACTCTAGGAACTATAACACAAATCACTAAGTAAACTAGAACCATGCAATCAAAAATAAAAAATAACTCTGTAGCTCTAACCGGATTTGGTTGCAGAGCAACCGAATCGGTTAGCTTTTAACCAAATTTTTTTTTTTTTTTTTTTACCAAATTCAATTCCAATACTACCAATCTTACAGAAAATCAAAGTAGAAATAAAATCCCCGTCAACGGCGCCAAAAACTTGATGTGTTACGTGTAGTGCAAGTTTTAAAAATTTATAAACACGATTTAACCGTCTAATTCTATTAACACATACGAGTAAGTATACTCGTCCGTGATAGCAAAGTTGGGTAAGTCGAGATCGTCCCAAGGGATTTTGTGTTTGAAATTGTTTTGATGAAAAGATTCCAACAAGAAAGCTTGTCAAGGCTTCCTCAAATAGTGATGTTTATAGTGAAATTCAATAATAAGAAATATATATACTTGTGTGTAGTCTATAGTCAATCACAAATAGTATTCATGAAGGTTTGGTGTAAACTCTTGATGTGATGCACAAATCATAAGCAAATGATCCCCAACCATGGTATATGTTTGTAAAAATCATTCTAAGAACAAAAATATATAGGTAATCCTTTCGGTCCTTATCCTAATGATTATCCTTTAGAAAATCCATTTGTTTGCAACATGTTCTTATTAAACTTGTTCTTACGAATCTTTCGACCCTTTCGTGATGAAAATGTTCCTAGTCTTGTTTTAATAAGCAAACATGGTGGTTGTCAATCACCATATCCCCATACTAGTTTGTCACTCAATTTTTTAGAATAAAACACAAGAGAAATCCTTTCGGTCCTTTTTCTTAAAACATGTTTTATCAACAAATCAAACCAAGACTAGTATTTTTCCAACAAACTTATTTAAACAAGATCATATATACATGCATCACATATGAGAACACTAGTATGATTAACTACATCCCAACACACAAGTATATCCCAAAACTACTCCATGATAATAATAACTAAACACAAATCATAACAAAGTAATTCCAATAATTCAAGAGAATAGAAATCCATAACAAAGTTCATAGAATACCTAAACTTTTGCGATTACAAGAATTAGAATTCGTGGATTGTAGCAACCACACGCCTCCAATCACCTAGATTCACCGCATAACTCCAAATTACCAAAACTATGGATGAGAATTGTTCCCTCCTTGCTCTTGGACGTTTTTCAGTAAGAACTAAGCTTTTAGGCTGAATAAAAATGGTTGGTATTAGTTTTGATGTAAACTAATACACATTTGGTTGTGTCACACCTAGTAAACTAGGACTAGGTTCAGTATATAGCCAAATAAACTTGCTCAACTGGCCAAAAACGTTCCCAACAAGTTAATATCAAGAAATGATCGGCCTCCAATGATTATGGGGAGTTAAGGCAACAATAAATGCAACTTTGTGTAACTGCGGCTCATGCAACCGGATCGGTTGCTATCTGACCATTTGCCCAGCCGGATCGGTTACGGGTTACGACCGATTGGCTGGTTTGTGCTGATTTGACTTTTGTTGACTTTCTTGTTTATACGCTTCATTCTTTGCTCTCACTGATGATTCCTTAGGCAAAACTTGATCTTTCCTTGCTGTAGATACTTAGAAATCATTGTGCTTCCTAATCATTGAATCCAAAAGCTTCCTTGCTCGACTTCCTTCCTCGAGAATCTTCCAAATGTTCATAAAAACTTCATTTCTTCATCATTCGTGATACCTGGCTACATATACATACACAATACGCATCTTTTGCACTTTTGCAACAGTTATGAGTAAATATAGCCGATTATCATGCACAAAACCAACAATAACGCTACTAAAAACATGTTCATTTTAGGCGTTATCAAATTCCCCCACACTTAAGTTCTACTCACCCTCGAGTAGGTCTAACATTTGCAAAGATTGATTTCAATGGTCTTGACACCATGGTTCCAAAAATGTAACAATCATCCCAAAATAGATAATCATTGGTTTGCTTTAATATGTGAAAAACTTTCAAAAATGAACCAAACACTTTAGATAACATAACTAGAACACCTCACGAATGATTTTAAGAATTCACTCAACACTTATATATTGGTGGGTATATGTAAATCACTCAATGCCTAGTCATGATCAATGTTTTTTTTACCATAAGCTTGTACAAGTATCAAAACAAAGAAAATAAATTCATCAAAGAGTGCTTTTATTCGGGTTATATCGTTAAGGCTAAGGGTTCATAAAGGGTATGGATAAGGCATGTGATGGTTTTTGAAATTGGTGTTAAAAGAAAATAAAGTCAAGTCTAAACCTCCATGTTGCTAGCCATCATACAAACCACAATCCCGTAAATGATTATTTCACCTCTTCAAATATCGATCTCCGCAAATATGTATAACTCAATTTAGCTCATTGGCTAATCAATATCCTTCATATAGCTCGTTGGCTATAACCATTTTTTTTTCAGCAAGGTTCCCCCACACTTAGTGTAAGCATACACCACAAAAAAAATCGAGAAAGACGTCTCTTTCATCTTTGGAGAATGGTACACACTATAAACAAAGTGTAGCTTCTTCATAATCATCAAAAACAATCTAACATTCCAAACAACTAGCAACAAACAAATAGATATGATAAGGGTTGGCTAAAGTTTAAAGTGTAAAATCTTTTTGTATTTTTCTAGATTTAACAAATGAAAAGATAGGCTCATAGGGTGTAACTAAGGGTATCTAGTGCTAAAGATGAGCACTAACAAATGGGTCCATATAAGGGTGGTTAACTAACCGATGTGGCTAGCTAATATATCATTAGATATAAACGGAAGGCCAATTGGGTTAAATCCTACGATGCCTCTTATCACTTGAACAAATTTTTATCACTCGAGAGTGATTTTAACCGTAATGCATAACTAGTACAAGTTCTAGAATCGACATAATCACCGGCACACTCATAGCAAATATAAAACAAAAGATGTGTTTTATACAAAAAGAAACCTCACAATTGCGTGGAAAAAGGCTATAATGCGTGCTAGAAAATGCTATTCAATCCAAAATGAATTACTTCCGTAATTTGGTTCAAATCCAAAAATTTTCAAAAACCTCATTTTACCATTGAAATTCCCAAGTTATTTTTTAATATTTATCAATAATGCGTGAAAACAACTAGACCATCAAGGGCGAATTCCTTCTAATTACTTGCATCCAAAAGTTATCTAAAAATTAAAAATGCGTATCATTTTTCCTATTTTCTTCCCTCCCCCATACTTAAGTTTTGCATTGTCCTCAATGTAATAAAATGAACTTCAAAGTAAAGAAAATGGGAAAAAGAAATAGTTAAAAGATACCACGGGATAGAATATGCAATACGCATATTTGGTCATAAGAAAGCATGTGAGTTATCCAACTCCAAATATTTGACCATCAATAAGCTTCCGACACATCCATCCTGCAAACAAAAACTGCAACACACAATACACAAAACAAAACAAAACAAAACAATCCAAAACAAATGCTACTAAAAACAAAATAAAACCAAGCAAAATATGATAATCATCCTAAAGAAATAGTTAAAGAGATAGAAATAATATTGTTTAACACATCATAACCATCATCTTTGAAACCACAAATCACGAATGATCCACAATCACTCGTCGTCCTCGCTCATCTCGTCACCTTCTTCATCATCATACTCATCATCATCATCATCACTCTCGATAAACCTCTTCATCGATGCTAAATGCTTTTTCCCATGACAAATCATCGAACGAATCCCCATCCGCTGGATACACATAAGATGTCCGCATCATTCTTCTCAACTCCTCTTCACACTCATACTCCGCAAACAAATCCCAATCAATCACCCTCGGAACCAAACATGTCCTATTTTGCAATTTCGATAACCTTTCCCGAAAAGCATGCTTCTCCCCGTCGGTGAGATCTTTGAACTTTAAGTTGGCATTTGCTTCCGTCTTTAAGCTATATATTATTACCGCCGATTTTACGCGAAGGTTTCGTTTATTTTCTTCAAGTGTGCAGGTTTAATTTACCAAGAAGAAGATACATAAGATGAGAAGGAGCTTTTCATGCAAACGTTCTTCTTGAAGAAAGATGTAACCACCACTTTACACGGATCCTACCGAGCTAATCAGGGGAGTATTAGTTTCTTTCATCTTTTGTTACCTTCTATTATCATAACTTTGATACTTTCGGGGAACATTGGGGACAATGTTCAGTTTAATCCCAAGTACTATTCCGCAAGTACTTGGGTAATGTATTCTTTTTTATTCGTTTTAATAAAGAATATAAACGTTGGAAATATTCTTTGTGTTTTATCTTGTTAAAACTTATCTTAACGTGCTTTACTCCAGTCATGATTCAGAATTAGTAGTATTTACTGTTTTAAGCTATTTGTGAAACGGGAACAACATATGATGGTACCCATAGCGGAAGGAAAATTATTGAAATCTAACCTAGGAACTGAACAATCTCTTGGAGAAGAGTGCGACACAAGATAAAAAGATTAAAATCTTGAAGAAGATTCAACAATGGCGAAAAACAGTGCAAGAGGAAAAGTGAAATAGTAAAAACCAGATTGGGTATTTACACCCACGGTATATTTAATTCAAAATAATCCCAGAAGATCACACGTGTCAGCGACGATTGGGTTGACGGTTAGGATTAAAGGTAAAAGATGAGGATGACAGTAAGATAAGTAGGCCACCCAGTCAAATCAGTCAGAAGATGAAAAGCCCAGAAATGTCCACGTATCACGCTTCACCTACCTAGTAAGGAAGCTTCACAGAAGCAAAAAGACGCTTCGGTATAACAAAAGAAGAACCATTTAGATACCTTAGTCTAGCAACATTCACCACACACAACTAATAGATCACACGCAATGAACGAATTAGACTGGGGGAATTGATAACGTATAACACGTGCAGCAGGCCTATCGGGTTTACCTCGTGCTATACGCACTTTAGACCCAGGCCTAACAAAGTAAAACAACCACAAGTACTGGATCATCATTAATCCCAATAACAAATTGGCTACAGTCCGGATACAAAGACGCACGCAGAACACCCAGCGGATCAGACACATGACCGCGAAAGGTGATCTGTGTCCGCAACTATGATTACTGCAGAACCTTTCCCGACAAGGGTCCCACTCCAACCACCAACAATTATAAGTGAAATACTAGGAAACTCTAGCATTTGACTCGCCTATGAAAAGAACTCTCTAATACTCTTACAAGATATGACTTTCTCACACATACTAATACCCACACTCTAATATTCTCTAACAAACATGAGTACTTACTCTCACGTTGGAGCTTAATCGTGGGGCCCGTCCTCCCGGTAAGGCTAACGGTTTACTTTCATTCGTGTAGGGAATCATCTTATTACTTGGCTTAGTACAGATCCAGTCCACTTACAGCTTGTTGGCCCGACCCAACGCACATTATCAATCCATACCCTAACCCATCACACTTTTTGTACTAACAATTGGCAAGTGATTATTGATCGCTTTCGTAACCATTTAGCTTCCTAGAAGGCTAAATTGCTCTCAGTTGGTGGAAGACTTACTTTGATCAAATTTTTTCTTGGTAATCTTCCCATTTATTATCTCTCCCTTTTTAAAGCTCCTCTGGAAGTTCTCAGTCTCATTGAAGCTATCAGATGCAGATTTTTTGGGGGTCATAATGAGAATAATAAAGGAATTAATTGGGTTAAATGGAATTCTATTTTTCTTGACTCAAAATTTGGAGGATTAGGAGTGGGTTGCATCCTTTTAAGGAAATGGAAATGACGTTTCCTCACGGAAGAGCATGCTCTTTGGCAATTTGTCATTAAGGAATTTTATGGGGATGATGGTGGTTTTGATTCATATAGTAGTGCTCACGGGAGCAGTAGTGTTTGGATTGACATTATCAAAGCAATCAAGAATATTTATAATGTGGATTCGAACTTTAAAAACTCCTTTGTTCGTGAAGTTGTAGATGGGGCTAATACTTCCTTTTGGCACGACCCGTGGTGTAGTGATGGGACAAGGCTAAAGGATAAGTTTCAGAGACTATATGCCCTTGAGTCTTTTAAAAATTTTAAGGTAAATGATAGAGGGCAGTTGGTCAATAGGTTATGGGTTGGAACGTAGGCTTGGCGTATCCCTCCTAAGGGACGTGCCTTGGATGATCTTACTTCTATGTCCTCCATTTTGAATTTGGCTATGCTTTCTTCTAATGTTTGTGATAAATGGACTTGGTCATATGATACATCAGGTTACTTCAAAGTTACAGTCCTATCCAAAGTCATTGAAATTTTCCTTATTGGGGTGCACAGTTTGGGCACTCATCATATGTGGAATTCATGGATTCCAAGGAAAGTAAATTTTATGTTCTGGAATGAACATATTGGATTTCACAAACACATCATAACATATAAAAGTGGGGTGTATGGTTTGAAGGTTTAGAGAGAGAAAATAGAGAGAGAAGTGGGAGATGGGAGCCTTTCTAGAGAGAAAAAGTAAACAAAAGAAAGAAGGTTAGATTAAGTGAAAGGTCCAACCCTCTACCTTGGGAGGTAGAGGGTATTTATAGTTACATACTACACAACCTCCTTCGGACTGTAGATCAGGCATACAGTGGGTAAATGTTGTTCCCCGTTCACTATCGTTTAAAACAGTTTAAGAATATAAAACAAGTTAGTAGTAAACAATGACTGAAATTAACATAAGTAAAACACACAAAGTAATTTTCAACATCATATTCTTTATTAGAAATCAATCAAAAAGAATACATTACCCAAGTACTTGCGGAACAGTACTTGGGATTGAAATGACAAAGTTTGGTGACTCCTCTCTAAGCTCAGGCTAAGTCTGAGCACAACTCTTAGAACCCACTGAGCTATCTCAGGGATTAAGTTGTATTTGGAGGAGTGAAAAGATGGCTTGCATGTATGTGTGTTTTTACAATTCACAAGCTTTTTCTTTTCACTCCATCTCTTATGCTATTTATACATGTATGAGTTTTAACTCTTTCCTAAGTGACAAACTGACATCTTACAGAAGACAAAATACTAATGCATTTTGTCTCTGTTTACAAAGGCTATTCTAGGTAAGAGACAAAACTACTTTCCTAAGTTTAGTGATGACACTGAGCCTGATCTTTTGCCATTCAGAGAAAGTTGACTTTGGTTGATAAGTTCTTCGTCTTATCTGATTTAAACTTATCCCGCCTTGTCCCGCTTATTCTTCAGTATTTACATCCTTCAGTCTTCTACTTCAGTTTGTCTTCAGTGTAAGTAGTTGGAGAGGAGTCTTAGGGATTCAGTGAGTTATTGTCATCACTCACTGAATCCATCATCTTTTTCTTGACTCAGTCTTCACCCAATAAGTACCGCCTTACTGAGTGGAGAGACTTCTTCTACGCCTCATACTGAGTATCCTGAAGATGACTCACTGAGAGTCTATGCACTCAGTGACCTGTTATTGTTTAAGGGGTTTGGGGTATTTACTGAACCCAACAGTCTCCCCCTATTTGGATATACAAATAGCCTAAGTGTTTGATCAGTGTAAGTGAGCAAATGGATTCTTCTTACACTGAATGTACTAATGAATACAATCAGGAACACTGAGTAATTTAATAAAAAACATACATCTTTTATCGATCAGATTACATGGCTCCTATCACTAGTACAAAAACATAAATCAAAATGATCAGTCTAGATGGATTCCCAGTGCTTCAAGCTTGACTTTCTTTGTGATCAGTGTTTCCCTGTCAGGATGCTCTCTTATATTGGCATTTAAGTCAGCACAGAACTTGATATTTGCAGGAGTCTGAATTTGAGAAGCCACTGGTATGTAGCTCAGCATTGTTGCCACTCCAGCCTTATCAATATCGCTCCACCTTTGGAACGCTGGGTTTCCATATTCATCAATGAAAAATAGCCCTCTTTCAGGCTTTTCAATAACCAAACAGTTTACCAACTTAACACCTTCAGGCGGCTCCCTGTTGCATTTGAAACCAGGCACTTTTATCTCAGGCTGGAACTCAACTCTCTTCCTTTTGCCAGTAGATGATTGTGGTTGAGATCCTTGAGGTGCAGTTAAGGCAGGCTGAATCCTCAGTTGTGCTGGCGCATCCCTCAGTCTTTCGTATCTTTTATTGAGCATCTTCATCAGCTCCTTAACCACCGCATTCTTCTTCTTTTCAATAATTGGACCAAGCTCATCGAGTTTAGTGATCCCAAAGTCAGTGAATTTTAGGGGATCATGAACCTCGAAGTGTCATTTATCATCCCCTCTGTAAACATTCATGGCCAGTGGTTTGGTATTGGTGATGATTTTGACATATGTGATCTTTTCAGGTAGCCTTCGGCTTGTCATTGTCCAGTTGTAATGCTCAATTCTGCTTTGCCTGAGGGCTTCAGTTTTCTACTTCTTTTCTTCTAACTGTTTTCTCATTTCAGCCATCTGAGCAGCCTGAGCTTCCTTGAACTTTTGTCCTGCCTGGCCCTTTTTAAGCTTCTTAGCATCTATTCCAACGTTTTCAGCATCTTTAGCGACCACCTTTACCAGTGCCTCTCTGCTTTTTCTTTCTTCCTCAGCAAGTTTTTGTTTACTTTCTTCTTTTCCAAGATAGGCACTTAGCTGTTGTGGTGTGAGCAGGTAATCAGTGTTGCCGATCTTAAAGGGAATCTTCTCAGGCTCAGGTGGTGTTGTCATTATGCCTTTTCCTTTGTCCTGGCCTAAAGAAGAAGATGCTACCAGGGGCGGTGTTGTTGTTATTATTGGTGTGATCACTGTCAGTGTTGTTGTTGTTGATGTTGGTGGTGGGATTGATGAGATAGGTATTGCTGAGACTGGTGGTGATGATGAGATTGGAGCTACAGATACTGGTGGTGTTGTCTCCCCCTCAGTGTGAAGAGGAGTTTCTTCAGCTTTCTCCCCCTCAACTATTTCTGGAGCGTCAGTGAGGGCAAGAGTTGGTGTTGGTGCTGAGGGGGACTGAGCTGCTTGACCCTTGAAGGCCTGATAAATTTCAGAGATCATAGCCTTGATATCTGAAGTGTCGGTTTGAATACTAGTGACTTTTGCTTCCAAAGTTGCCTGAGAAACTTCCAGAGCAGTCATTCTGGGCCCGAGATTCCAGGCCAGGGAAGAAGATGCCTGAGCCAAAGTAGCCACCTGAGTATTCACAGAGCCCAATGTAGCTTGAATAGACTGGACTGAAGATTGAAGACCCTGAACATTTGCAGATTGGAGCATTTCGACCAGTTCAGTGAGGCTGGAGGATTGTTTCAAGTAAGCCTCAGTAGCCTTCAGCACTTGAGAGTTGAGCGCTGGATCTTCTTTGACAAATTCCCTGATTTCATCTATCTTTGTGCCTACACCCTGAAGGTGCCTGAGAAATTTAGCCAAGTTTTCGTCCAGTCTGTGAAGATTGTCATACATCAGATCCCTGTGCTCATGAACATTTTCATCAAAGGCTTGTACCTCAGCCTTTAGATCAGCATAACTGGCAGTAGCCTCAGTGTGTTGTTCCCACAATGTTTCAGTGACCCCAGAGTATAACTTCCTTGAAGCTTTGGTGATCCACTGAACAAGCTGCCTCTCGGTGAGTGGAAGAACATTATCAAATCTTTTGAACTCATCAGTGGAGGAAGAGGAGTCATCATTGTCATGCTTGAATGGTGATTCAGTATGCTCCTGTGGATCATGCTGAGGTCCTTGTTCAGCTTGAACCTTAGCGTCCACTTCTTCCCATGCTGATAAAATTTCATCATCACTGTCAGCAAGTTCATCTTCAGAAAGTAGTATCCCAGTAACATCAGCAACGGTTAACAAGGGGTTGGTAATGGGTTCCATATCAGCGGGTGGTATATTTCCCTCCGAGTCTTTGTCCCCCGTTGACCCCTCAGACACTGGTGGGCGTTTCCCAGTGCCTTCTCTGTAGTCAGGATTGGTTTTGGATTCCATATTGGCGGGTTGTTTATGTCCCTCCGAGTCTTTGTCCCCCTGAAACCCCTGAGACACTGATAGGTTTTTCCCAGTGCCTTTAGCAGAGTCAGTGAAGGTGGTATCCCTATCAGCGGGTTGTTTGGTTCCCTCCGAGTCTTTGGGATCTTTCAGTGTGCCCTCAGCCAAAGGCTTTGATTTGCTAATGTCATCATGGGGCGTTGTGGAAGGCGCTCCCCTACCAGCGGGTTGTATGTTTCCCTTTGGATCTTGGGGAGTAGTAGTTTGGACCAAGGGCACTGACTGTGATTTATCAGTGTCCTTCGTTGTCCCATGGGTAGATGTTGCTTGGTCTCCAGTGGGTGTCTGTTGAGTCGGGGGCTTCTTTTGCCTTTTAGGCTGTGCTCCTGAAACCTCAGGGCCCTGAGACTTGGGTTTGGTCTTAGTCCCAGTCTGAGATTTCCCCTTTCTCTTTATAGGAGCAGGGTTAGGAGGACACTGATTCCCCCTGGTTGTTTACAGCAACCATATGGGCCGTCAATTTAATATTTGTGACAAGGGATGGGTCCTTTTGAAAATTTGATTGGCTCAGGATGCCAGGTAAAGCACCAAAATTTTCTTCCTAAGGATAATTTGTACCCAGTAACACTTGCAAAGCACAAGAGACAAACCTAGGATACGAAACGTATTTTTTCCTAGTTTTGCTCTGTAGCTTGGTTACGAGATCACTGTAAATGATCTCCCCTATGTCGACAGTGACCCCATTCATTAAACAGTATGCCATCATCAACTGAATAGAGTTAACTTGTTCAGTGGATGAGTGGTTCCCGCCGAGGACCTGAATCACAAATGTGAATAGGATCCTCCAAGCCATGGGAAATGAACTTTTGGTGACTGGGGTCTTGTCCAAAAAAGTTGGATCTAAAATGATTTGTTTTAACCCATCCTTCACTGTGGAGGGTTCAGGATGGGCGACATAAACACCTTTGTTGTAGTCTAACCCTGTGGAGGTGCAAAAAGTTTTATAATCTAGGGTGAATTGTTGCCCCCCGTTAAGACTGAACCTAATGAGATATTCCCTGAGTGGTCTGAGGTTGTTCTTATCAGTAGAGGGTGTCGGGTCAAAGGCCTTAGCTATAGCCCAAAACTCCCTGAGGAGGTTTTAGTACAGTATTGATGGACACTGAACAAAGGCCGTTTTCAGTGGGCAGTTATATAAAAATTTCATAATGTCCTTATAGGCTGGGACAGTTTTAGGATATTTAAAATTGCCTATGAAATTATTTGTTTTAAATTCAACATTGCTAAGATCACCTACCCACTGTGAAGCAAACTGAAGAGATTATGTTCTTGCCATTTCCATTAAAAGGTTTTTAGGGTTTTGAAAAGAACCTTCTTGACAAGAACAATCAAAGGTTTGAATCTCTTAAGTTGTGATGAAAAACTTTTGTAAAGGTTTACAGAGAAGATTTTTAGAAAAGGTTTTGAAGAACACAAAGATTTCTGGGTTTTAAAAGAGATTTTGACAGAGTTTTGTTAGCAGAAATCTTTTGTGTGTGTTTATGAGGTTTTGAAGAGGGTATTTATAGAGTGGTGAGAGGGGTGGTTTGTGCAAAAATGAGAGTATTTAGAGTCGGTTTTAGAAAATGTTTGAATTTCCACATTTAATGCCACCACTCCACTACCCGCAGTAAAATCTCGTTTTTCAAGGGAACAGTTGCAGTGCACAGTAAAAGTGCACTTGTGCAGTAATAAAATATCAATAAGATATTTCATGAGAGAGGAGGCATTTAATGCCAAGTGGGGATTAGGTAAGTTTGTGAGGGACCCTTGATATGGTTGACAGTAAGACAAAGAGACATATATTCCTAAATTCAATTGGCATAGTTACCAACCTAGGACATTTAAGTAACTGATACTTGGATCATTTAGTTACTCATTTAATGCTCAATATTAACTGTCAGGGTCCCTGAATGAGTCTTACTCATTCAGTGAGAGGTTGTATTGTGGGTTTCGTTCAGGGAGGAGGAACCATTTCAGAGAACTTATTGAGATTGGTTTTCAGATGCCTGACTTTCAATGTCAAGCATTCCCAATTCAGCTTTCAGTCTCCTGAAGGTAGGTTCATCCAAGGGTTTGGTGAAGATATCAGC
Source organism: Chrysanthemum seticuspe (assembly GCA_019973895.1). Classification (NCBI taxonomy): domain Eukaryota; kingdom Viridiplantae; phylum Streptophyta; class Magnoliopsida; order Asterales; family Asteraceae; genus Chrysanthemum; species Chrysanthemum seticuspe. The sequence continues at coordinate 95,580,228 of BPTQ01000002.1, read as the reverse complement.
CAGTTGATATTCAGTAGGGATGAAATGGAGTTCTATGTCTCCTTTCATTATGTGGTCCCTGATGAAGTGATATCTGATATCAATGTATTTGATTCTTTGGTGAAGGACGGGGTTGTTGGAGATTGCAATTGCACTAGTGTTGTCACAGAAGATGGGTACCATTTTGCAATGGATGTCATAGTCACTGAGTTGACTTTTCGTCCATAAAACATTGGCACAGCATCTTGCAGCAGCCACATACTCAGCTTCAGCTGAAGACATAGCCACTGATTGTTGCTTTTTAGCACTCCAACAAACCAGTTTTCCTCTAAGAAATTGACAGGACCCTGAGGTACTTTTTCTGTCCATGTTGTAGCCAGCATAATCAGAATCAGAGTAACCCTTGAGATCAAACCCAGAGCACTTTGGATAATAGAGTCCAAGGTTTGGGGTTCCCTTCAGGTACCTGAGTATTCTTTTGGCTGCAATGAGGTGAGATTCTTTGGGCTTGGACTGATATCTTGCTATTAGACAGACTGAGAATTGTATGTCTGGTCTAGTAGCAGTTAGATACATCAGTGAGCCTACAATCCCTCTGAAATGAGTTTGATTGACTGATTTGCCAGTGAGATCAGGTCCAAGGTTGTTTGGAGGGAGCATTGGTGTCTTCACTGAGGCACAGTCAGATATCTCATATTTCTTCAAGAGATTTCTGGTGTATTTCTCTTGACTGATGGATATACCTTTGTCAGTTTGCTTGATTTGTAGTCCAAGGAAGTATGTGAGTTCACCCATCATGCTCATTTCAAACTTCTTTGTCATCAGTTTTTCAAACAGTTTGCAAAGTTTGTAGTTTGTTGAGCCAAAGATGATGTCAAACATATAGTTGGACTAGTATCACATCCTGTTATGTTCTATAGACAAACAGTTTGTTGTCTATCTTTCCTCTGACAAACTTGTTTTGTATCAGGAAGGTGATGAGTGTCTAAATACTCATCATTTTTGTACCATTTAAACTGCAAAAACATCTGAAAACACTCAGAAATGCATCAAAATGATAAAAATATCACAAATAAGTGTTTTATGTGTTTTAAATGCAAAAATATCAAAATCTGGTGAAAAACGTATCAAGTTTGCATAATTGGCAGTTTTAGTCCCCCAAGTTTCAAAAGTTGTCAAAAACAGTCCCTGGTAAATCTAAATAAAGAAAAATATCATTTTAAGTCCTTAGGGATTCATGAGTTGTCAAAATTGGTCCTTAAAAGCAAAAATTGCAAAATTACAACTTTAGTCCCTCAAGTTTTGAAACTGTCACAAATAGTCCTTGGAAATGTGAAAAATGACAAAACTGGTCCTTGTACTATTGGAACTTGGCAAAAGTGATCCTTGTGACAACTTTGGAATAATGGCAGAATTGGTCCCTCCAAATTTCAGAAATTACAAAATGGTCCTTGTCAAAATAAGCTAAGCCTTGACCCTTTGTGAATTGTGACCCCCTGCCATTATACAATTGTGACCCCCTTCCCTTTTTGGACCCCTGGTCAACAAAACCAGTCAAACTGTTTTTCCCTCCCAACCTTATCCCACTGTTTATCCCCTCCAGTTGCCTGCTCCTCTGCAACCTCTCACCCATCACCTCCCACCTCACCTTATCTCCTCAAAACCTCACCCACATAATCATCACACCTACTCCACCCCCCTAGTTGCAGTTTCAGAACCAGAGGTCAAAATAGCCTTTTCCCGCCAAAATGATCAAATGGCCAAAACACACTCTACTCATCCATTGGCTCACAAAAGTGGTGGGATGTGCTCAGAAGGACACGTGGAAGCCTTTTGCATATAAAAAGAAGAAAGAGGAGAAGAGAGAAGGCAGTAGTTAGTTTTTAATATTCATTGTATGTCGTTTTTCTTAAATTCTCTCAATCAGTAGTTTAAAATGTAATCTTAAGCTTTTATTGTATTCAAACTAAGCTACTTAGTCATTTTACTTCATTTCAAGTCTCAATTCAAGGTCTCATTTATATTTCATGTTTTGATGTTTACTGTTGAAAATTGCAAACTCATGTTCTTACATTAAAGCTTCCAATAGCTTATTTTCCCACTCAAACAAGCTTATATAAGCTTATTATAGCTTTTTGTAAGCTTGCAATTACGTTTCAAGCAGTTTTGGATTTTGGTCAATAAAAGTCAACAGAGAAGAAAATTTGGATTAAGCAGACTTGGTTATGGTATTGGGGTGATGCAGTACTGTTTTGGATTGGGTTTGATTTAGAATAGTGGTTGTTTGGTTTTGCTCAAGCTCCTCAATAGCTGGTCTTCAAGTTAAGTTTCAATCTTTTTTTCCATTTAACTGTTTTAAATCTTTATAACCTGCATAAGTGGTATATGTGGTTAAGAATAGTTCAAATCTGTTTATCTAGTGGTACTTAGTATAATTGAATTCAGTTTAGGTGTCTGTAATAGCTGGTTCAGTATTTGGTAGTTAAACTGTGCAAATCAGTGCCTAAAAGTAGTGTTTGGATCAGTTAGAATAATGAGGTTTTAGCTTTGGTTTATGTTTAAGATCTGTCTATCCAATCTCAATAAGTTCCACTTGAGTCACTTTGGTCATTCTAGTGCACCCTAGATAAGTGAAAGTCAAAATCATGTTTAACCTGTCTTAAATCCATATCTGTTAGAACTTTGTAAAACCAGAAGTATGATGTGTGCTTAGAAATCAATGGAGTAGCCTTATGTAATCTTAGTTTAACATAAAACATCATATTTAGTCTATAAATCAAGATCAAAGTTCATGAAAGTCAAAGTTCCATATCTGTCAAAAAGTCAAAAATGTTGAAAATCTCATTTTGTGCCCAACTAGAGAGATTTTTCATTGCTTCATTTATGGGTCAAATCCAGTGAAACTTAGGGTTTATAAACTTCAATTGGTCTAGTTCCTTATTATGATTTTTATAAATTTTTAGCAATTTTGTAAAAGGTCTAAACTGGCTTGTCAAATGGGCTTAAACTGCCCTGTGCACTGACTCAGTATTCACTGAGTCTGCACAGGGTCTTGCAGGGTTTGCCACAAGCTCAGTTGAGCTCATCTAGGTCCCATCTTTGGTTTACTAACACCTGGCCAGGTCTTCTTTAAGTTCCAATATCTGGTCTTTGATTTCTAGCTTATTAAGTGGCTTATTATTAGGCTGCAAAGTGGTGGGTCAGATCTGTTTTTGCACACTTAAGCTCTAATCATCAAATCATGGTAGTGAGTAATTCAGAGGTATAGGATAGTTGTTTATTGTTGCATTTGGGTACTTTTAGCTATTTACAGCTTCTGTATTCAGTTGGTTGCTTATTGTGACTTTTGGCTTTTCTCAAGTGCTTATTTATAAGCAGTTTCCATTGCAGCCTCTTATTCCTTCACACAAGCACTTGTTTTTATATTTTTCCTAGATTCTAAATATTATTTTAGACTTATCTTGAATTTTTCAGATTTTTCCAAGTCAGTTTGCTATTTTTCCCTATTTAAATTAGTTTTTAAGTCTTTTTAAATAGCTTTTAATACAATTAATTCAGAAAAGTTTCAAAAAATTAATTTTTAATTTTTCTTAGGTTAAGATAAATATAAAAAGTCAAAAAAATATTTTTCTAGATTTTTCTTAGTTAAATTTGTATTTTTAAGCAATTTAATTAGTTTTAAATAGTTTAAAATTCATAGAAAATAGGAAAATAATCAGAAAAATATAAAAATAGTTTTGAAAATTCTTTTTAGTTATTTTAGATTTTTCCAAATCATAATTTCATTTTTCTAGCTTTATTTCATATTTTCTTGTATTTTAGGCTATTATTTAATAAGTAAAAATAGTTTTTAATTAATAATAATTAATTAAATAGTTATAAAAATAATTTTCTTTTTTTTTAAATTTTCTTTTATCATTAGGATTGTAAAAATATCATTTTCATATTTTTAGGATTAATATTGTTCCAGTTTTACATTTTCTTTTGTACGTCGCGTAGTTTTTTAATTTAAGTTTTATAAAAAGAAAAAAAATCAAAAACATCATTTTGCAAATAGTGATAGCGTTTATTTAATATTTTTTATCTTTTTAAATTTCCTTTAATTTGCATTTAAGCCCCTGTAGTTTATATACTTTCTCTTTTAGTATAATCAATCATATCTCCTTTTCCGTTCAAATCTTCTCGATCACTACACGTTTGACTATTCTCGCACAGCTCGTTGGGACATAACGACCTGGGGAAACACTATACTCTCCTGGACTTCATTGCATTTGCTTCTGAGCTGTTTTAAGTTTGTTACGGTCGGCCATTCACAAGTGGCCGGCTTGAGTGATAAAACTTGACCGTCTGGGAGCGAATCAGAAGGCTGAGAGAGTTTCATACCATGCCCTGTGAGCTTGTTTAAGTCCATAAAGGACTTTGTCAAGCTTGCAGACATAGTCAGGGAATTCACTACTCTCAAAGCCAGGAGGCTGCTGAACATATACATCTTCCTTGAGATCACCATTTAAGAATGCACTTTTAACATCCATTTGGTAGACCCTGAAGTTCATGTATGTTGCATATTCAAGGAAGATCCTGATTGCTTCCATTCTTGCAACAGGAGCAAATGTCTCATCATAGTCAATGCCTTCTTGTTGACTGTAACCTTTGGCTACAAGTCTGGCTTTGTTTTTAATGACAGTGCCATTTTCATCAGTTTTGTTTCTGAAATCCCACTTCATTCCTATGACAACGACATCCTGAGGACATTTGATCAAGGTCATGACCTTGTTTTTATCAAACTGTTGCAATTCTTCTTGCATAGCCTGAACCCAGCTTGGGTGCTTTAGAGCCTCAGTGACACTTTTGGGTTCTATTTCTGATAGGTAATCAGCATATAGACATTCATTGGCTGAAGCTGCAGTTAACTTAGTAGCCATGCTTCTAGTGAGCATGCCCTCAGTGGGTTCACCAATAATGTTTACAAGCTCAATGTCCTGATATTTTGTCCACTTACTTTGTGGTCTAGGATCTGAGCTTGAAGAGGTCACTGGAGACTCAGGAGTGAGTTTTGGTGCTTGAGCCACAGAATCATTAAGAACATCTATTGAGATGTCTTGTTCATGTTGGGGTTCTTGATTCACAGGTTCCTGAACATTTGGTTCAGTATTACCTATCCCAGTAGGGACTGATTGATTATCATTGAATTCACTGATAGTTGGTTGGGGAAGGTTGTGAGGTAAGACATAAAATGAGATGTCAGCATCAGCTTGATATGAGGAATTGAATTCAGTGTTGTACTCATCAGGAGGATATCTTGATGAGTCATCAATTCCTATTTCCTCCACTGAGGTGTTGGTAAACCTGATGCTTTCAGCACTAGTTTCATCATAGGTGACATGAAAGGTTTCCTCAACTTGTTGTCTCCTTGTGTTAAAAACCCTGAAGGCTTTGGAGATCAGTGAGTAGCCTAAGAAATATCCATCATCAGCTTTTGCATCAAACTTGCCTAGATGATCCTTGTGGTTATGAATGAACACAGGACATCCAAACACATGAAAATAGCTGATGTCAGGAAGTCTACTGTTAGGATTTGGAAAATTCAGTAGTTAAAGTGTCGGTCACCTCAAGTATATGTAATCGTTAGAAAGCTCGTAGTCGTAGTTATTAAATGTTAAGTAGTATCTAGTTTAGTAACACCGTGGAGGACGGACGGGTCTTTACCCACTGCATGCCTGATCCACAGCCCGATAGGTGGCGTTTTATGTAAGTACTATAAATACTCTCTACCTCTCAAGGTAGAGAGTTGGAGCTCATAATAAGATTTTTCTTTCTCTCACTAAAGTTCCCAAACCTCTAACTTTCTCTCTCTAAACTCATCTATTTTATACGCCTACTTTGTTAGTGATATGATGTGTATGTGAAATCCAATATGTTACAAATGGTATCAAGAGCCATGGTTAGGTGGTTTTTGAGTTTGAGAAAGTTTAGTGGTTTTTACATCATTTGGTGGATTTCTAGTGTTAAAGTTTGGATTTTGATTGTACTTTTGTGTTTAGGATCATCACAAGTGTTTAGGTTTTGATTTGGAAGGCTTGAATCATCGTGGTTGGGTTGTTTTTGGATTGAAAAGTGTGTTTTTAAAGTTTTTCTAGCTAGCGACTTGAGCTACGGACTTCTTTTCTTGTTAGCGACTTGGTTTGTAAAACGGTAGCGAGTTGTAGTATGTTTTGGTAGCGACTTGGTGCTTAGCGACTTGTCTATTGAGACAAGCCGACAAACAGTACACTTAGTGGATTCTCCACTACAGGTAGCGACTTGGTAACGGTAGCGACTTGCTTTCAATTTTGTTAGCGATTTGTTCTTTAAGTTTCTTAGCGACTTGGTGCTAGCGAGTTGGACCTTAGCTAGTTGCTATTTAGCGACTTGGTGCATAGCGACTTGCTGTCAAAATTTGTAGCGACTTGGGTACTTAGCGACTTGTTTTGTTATTACTTAGCAACTTAGTACTTAGCGACTTGGTTCAAGGATTATTAGCGACTTGGTTGACTTTTGTGTGTAATACGGTCTTCTCTTGATTTAGTAAAATCCCGTGAAAGAATCTATTTCCCGGTTTAATCATTGAGTTATAAAATCCCGTGTAATCTGTTAACATGTCTACCAACGGACCTACAATCATCTCTACTGTTGCCGAGGATGTTCAAGCAGCTGGTTCAGATACTCATCCACCCATGCTTGACAGAACTGACTACGACTCTTGGGCTCAAAGAATCAGATTGTACTGTCTTGGAAAGGAAAATGGGGTCAACATTCTCAAATCGATTGATGAAGGACCTTATCAGGTTGAGACTACAAGAGACATAATTGATACTGCTGCAGATGGAACTATGATTTTTGGATTGGACAGGCCAAAGACGTATGATGAGCTCAGTGATAAGGAGAAAAAGAGATTTGATGCTGATATCAGGGCTTCTAATATCATACTCCAGGGTCTTCCAAAAGATATCTACAAGCTTATCAATCACAACACCAAAGCCGAGGCAGTGTGGGATAATGTCAAGATGCTTCTTTCTGGTTCTGAATTAACTATGGAAGACAGAGAATCACAACTCTATGATGAATTTGAGCACTTCAAGATGAAACCAGATGAGAGTGTCTATGAGTATTACGTGAGATTCCACAAGCTTGTTAATGACATGAGGAACATCAGAATGACTATGCTAAACATTCAGCTGAACTCAAAGTTTGTGAACAACATGAATCCCGAATGGCATAAGTTTGTCACCTCTGTGAAGCTAACCAAAGGATTAAAGAATACAAACTATGAGCAACTCTATGCCTTCCTTCTTCAGAATGAAAGACATGCTATGTTTGAAAAAGGGATTCTTGATCAGTTCAAAACAAACCAGGGAGAGACAAGCTCATCAAATGATTCAACTGCCTTCTACTCAAACATTGGAATTACCACCAAAGCATCTCAAGTTATACCCATGGGTAATGGCAATCACAAACTCATTCCCGATCCAAGATTCAAACAAGCTGATGTTGATGCAGCCGTGGGGCACTTCATTAATTAACTGGCCCTTATAGTTAAACAAAACTTGATTCTCAGTCCACATACCAACAGTCTTTACACCAACAATGAGATCAGAACTGCATCCAATCTTCACAATCATGCTCTAGTCAGAGATGGGAAGGTTATGGTGCAGCCAGTTCAAGAAAGGCAGTACGAACAAGGAAGAGGTGGAGTCGGTAGAGGATATGGGGCAAATCAGAATAGGGGAAGGAATGGAAATCAGGGACATGCAAAGCCGATCAAGTGTTACAACTGTGGAGGTGAGGGACACATTGCAAGGAACTGCACATCACCAAAACGCCCTCAGAATGCAGAGTACTTCAGGGATAAGATGTTGCTTGTTCAAGCTCAGGATAATGGTACAGCTTTGGATGAAAAAGAGTTGTTATTTCTTGCTGAGGGAAATGCCAAGACGTATGATGCAGATTGGGATGAGCAGCCAATTCAGGAGATAGGCAACAATCATCAGAATGCCTTTCAAGTCGCTGATTGTGATGCATATGACTCTGACGTTGATGATGAACCTACTGCACAAACAATTTTCATGGCTAGCATTTCTCCAATGGTCCCTCCTAAAGTCTCTTCATCACCACAACAACAAGCTGGTCCATCCAAAGACAAAATCATCTCTGAGGTATTAAAACTATACGATGATGCTGATGTACAAAATATGCATGACAAAGTACAATCAACTGAAACTATTGAGTCAGATATTGAAAATATGGGTAATATCAATGTTGTCCCATATGATCAATATGTGAAACAAAGTGAAAGTGAAATTGTACCAAGTGATGCATCTTCTGCAGTCAATGATGACTATGTTTTTGATGAATACTCTGCATGTGCCCCTGATGATTCTGTTATCTCTGAACTTAATGCCTATAAAGAACGAGTTGCCATTTATGAACAACGTGCTAAGTTTGAGTTAACTACTCGTGAGCAGGAGATGGATGACCAAATGCGTACAGTTATTAGAAAAAGTAACTTTAGAGAAGAAGTCTTAAAACAAGAGTTAAACTCCTTACAAGAAAAGCTTTCTAAAACTGCTAAGCAAAAACAGGAACTTCAAGAAAATGTTAAAATGCTTAAGCAAGAATTCAATGCTAAGGAATCAAAACTTTTGAATGAGTTTTCCAATCTAAAAACTTTGAAAAACAGGCTTGAAAATAAGTTGTACGTACAAGGGAATACCATTCAGACTGCTCACTTGATTACTAAGCATAGAGTTTTAAGCGATAAGCATAGCATTCCCCTTGTTGAGGAACTAAATCCAGAGGTCATTAAAAGGGCTAAAGCCGCTAATAAGGTGATCTATGATGGAAATGAGATTCTTAAACCTAGACAGAAACCCAATTATGTTGAGTGCACTGAGGAAGATAGAAAATTCGATGATGCATCTAGGGAGAAAATGAATAAGAAGCTAGAAGATCCTGAATGTAAAAAGAATAACATAACGATCAAACCCCATGATTACAAGAAGGAAAACTGGATCTCCTTAAACAAGTTTAAGCCTCAAACGTTGTTAACACCTGAACAAGTGTTCTGGAAAAAGGACTTAGACAAGCAAAAAGCAGAGAATCTTGTTGTTACAAACCCTCCCCTTAGGAAAATGCTTGCAGCGATTGTGTATCCTCCAAATACACCAATGCATTTAGTTCCTAGAACTATTGCCACTAAGAGCAAGACCTTAATCAGTCAATATGTTATTTTCAACTATTTGTCGATTTTGAGAAAACTTGTAAGAAAAGGATCACACCCACTGGGATAACTGAAGGGGAAAGGGGTTTTGAACAAACAAAAGAATGCTATTTAACTGAGGTCATGCCTTTCTTTAAACAACTAAAAGATCATTTTGAGAGTCTTAAAAAAGGGATTGATTCAGATATTAAAGGAATGGAAAAGGAATTTGATGCAATGATTGTAGAGGTTAGTGACTATGAGCGAGCACTAAAATATAATGAAATTGAGAGGAAGAACTTGCATACCTTAAATGAGAATCTGATTTCTGATTGTATTTCTCAAGATGTGTTCTATACTGCCACTAACTGTTCTATTACTGCTTCTCAATTTCATGAATTATCTGTTGCTTTGAAAGTATCCCATGATCGTGTCATTGAGCTTGAAATCAAAAACGCTAAACTAAGTGAGAAAATTGAACAGGATGATCATGATAATCTGGTAAAACATTTTTCTAAACTAGAAGTTGAACATTTTGAGTTACAACTAAAATATCAACATCTCAAAGAAAATGTTAAAACCTCAAAGATCAAGATATCCTCAGATGTTCCAGAGTTTGATGCAGTTTTTGAAATTAGCAAACGTGATGAACAGATTCGAGCTCATTGTAACATGATCAGAAAGTTGAAAGCCCAAATTTCTCAATTAAAGGGTGAAATGAACAATGTGACTGGCTCCCAAATGCCTCCTCCTTTAGATTCTCAGAATTCTCAAAATTTTCATCTTCAAAACTTAGTTAATGCTTTACAAAAGGAAAATGAGAGTTTTCTAGAAGAAAATGAAAAGGTTAAATGTCATTTCAATGAGTTATTTGAGTCAATAAAAGTCACTCGTAATAAAAATAATGAACAAATAACTTCGTTACAAAAGGAAATTGAAAATCTGAAGAGTCAGGTAAAAGGGAAAATGCCAATGACCAATGGGGAGAATGGTGCATCAAATGTGCATGGTTGTAATAAATATGCTTTGTCTGTGAAATATGTTCCTCCTCATCTTAGGAATAACAAACTTGCCATTCAAACATATTTCTCATACCTTAAGGATAGTCTAGAATGTCTCCGTGAGATTGTAGAAAAGGATAAGATAGAGAAACCACTTGACAATGCAATTGGCCATGCATGCTTATATGCCAAACGATCTCAAGAACTTCTAGAATGCTTAATTACAATATGCCCTAAATCCCTAGGTGAGCAGGTCAATCCCTTGATACCCTGTTCTATGCCTAATGCCAAGTATGCAAGTCATTCAATGCCCAATGCTATGAATGTGAACTTTAGTAGGCCTTCAAATAGTTCAAATCCTAGCACCTCCAGTGTTAAGAAAGTGAACCTCAGTGTGCCTTCGAATAGCTCACATCCCAGCACATCAAAACAGGAAAGGCAAAAAGTAGCAAAACCAACTAATGTTCTCGTTCCCTCTACAGGAGTAATCAGTGACATTAAAGCGAGCAGGTCAAAGTCTCAAGGCAATACAAGGAATGATAGGACCTCGCAAGCTAAGAATGTGCATTGGAAGAAAGTAGAAGAACACCATAGGGAGAATTTGAATAAAATGAATCGTGTTGATTCTAGTGTTAGCTCTAAGCATACTGTAATTAATGCGAATTCTACTACTTTTGGTAAAATATGTAATGATGATTGCGTGGTTTCTGTTACTAATCTTGAATGTGGTATGAATGATTTGTCTAAAGCTGTCAAATGCCCAGTTAAAACTGTTAATGTTAGAAATCAAGCTAAGAAGGCTAAAAGGCAAAAGCGAAAGAAAGTTAGAAAACAGTGGAAACCCACAGGAATAACATTTTGTAAGATAAGTTATCAATGGATACCTTTTGGACAAAAGGTTAATCAGGCAATGCCCACTAAAAAATGGATGCCTACTGGTAGAATTATTCCCTTAAGAAGTGAACATACTTTGAATAGGTCAAATACGGATACTAGCACTACATCTATTTCTGATGTTTCCATTGCTTCTATTGCTAATATGGGTGTTTCTATTTCTGATGTGGGAGTTCCAATCACTGTTACTAACCAAATGGAACCCATTCTTGCATGGGGATCCCAATTATCCAGTTATCCATTCTTGTCTGTGTTCAACTGCAGATCGTTCAAATCGTTCTGTGGTACTTGGACTCAGGCTGTTCCAAGCATATGACTGGAGACCGGTCGCGGCTCATGAACTTCGTGAGCAAATTCATCGGGACTGTTAGATTCGGGAATGACCATTTTGGAGCAATTATGGGTTATGGTGATTATGTAGTTGGAAAAAGTGTAATCTCCAGGGTATATTATGTGGAAGGTCTTGGTCATAATTTGTTCTCTGTTAGTCAATTCTGTGATTCCGATCTAGAAGTGGCCTTTAGAAAACATACTTGCTTCGTTAGAGAACTCGATGGTGTAGAATTATTAAGAGGTACTCGTGGTTCTAATCTATACACCATTTCTATCGAAGACATGATGAAGTCTTCTCCAATCTGCTTGCTGTCAAAGGCTTTTAAAACTAAGTCATGGTTATGGCATCATCGTCTCAATCACTTGAACTTCGGCACCATTAATAACCTTTCCAGAAAGGATCTTGTCAGAGGCTTACCCAGATTAAAATATGAAAAGGATCATCTTTGTTCAGCTTGCCAGTTGGGTAAAAGCACGAAATATGTCCACAAACCAAAACCCACAAATTCAGTAATGGAAGTTCTTCATACCCTTTATATGGATCTGTGCGGACCAATGAGAGTGCAAACGATAAATGGGAAGAAATACATTCTAGTAGTTGTTGATGACTACTCTCGATTTACTTGGGTAAAATTTTTGAGGACAAAGGATGAAACTCCAGATGTCATTATCAAACTAATCAAACAGCTTCAGGTTCGACTCAACAATACAGTCATAATTGTTCGAACAGATAATGGCACAGAGTTTGTCAACAAAGACTTAATTCAGTTTTATGAAAGTGTTGGAATCAGTCATCAAAGAAGCGTTCCACGAACTCCTCAACAGAACGGTGTAGTTGAAAGACGAAATCGAACTCTTGTGGAAGCCGCAAGAACAATGCTAATTTATTCGAAGGTTCCAATGTTTCTATGGGCTGAAGCCATTGCCACTTCTTGCTACACCCAAAATCGTTCCCTTATACATACCTCTCATGGAAAAACTCCATATGAACTTGTTCATAAACGAAAACCTGATCTCTCCTACCTTCGTGTGTTTGGTGCTTTGTGCTATCCAACAAATGACGATCAAGACTTAGGTAAATTAAGAGCAAAGGCAGATATTGGAGTTTTTGTTGGTTATGCACCAAACAAGAAGGGTTATCGAATCTACAACAAGAGAACCCAAAATATCATGGAAACAATTCACGTTACGTTCGATGAGCTAACCGGTCAAATGGCTTCTGGAAGGACCCGCACTTCAAAACAGTCCCATTGGTTCATCCCTTGTACCAAACTTTCCAGCAACTCCATATGTACCTCCATCTGAAGATGATTTAAAGAAATTGTTTGATCCAATGTTTGATGAACACTATGAACCAAGTGCTGATGAAATGTCAATTCCATCAATAGAGGCTGCTCCTATCCCTGTGAATGAAGTCAACCCTTCAATCTCAATATCATTAAGTCAAGAAGCGTCTGCTGCTGATCACTCTGTCTCATCAACAAATCATCAATCATCAAATGTACATCATGGAATTGTTTCTGGCATCAATGAAGAAGTTAATCCCTTTGCTACTCCCGAAGATGCTCCATTTGAAAATATCTTTGCTCCTGAATCATCATCAGAACCTTCTTCATCAGGAGATATCGACTCTGCTACTTCAGTTCCACAACAACAACCACATGAACACCTCAGAAAATGGACACATGATCACCCATTGGACAACATCATTGGAAACCCCTCTCGCCCGGTATCCACATGGAAACAACTTGCAACCGATGCCTTATGGTGCTTCTTTAACTCTGTACTCTCTAAGGTCGAACCAAAAGACATTAAAACCGCCATGAATGAAGACTGCTGGTATAATGCCATGCAAGAAGAAATTCATGAGTTTGATCGACTTGATGTATGGGAATTAGTACATGCTCCAAATTGTGCTATGATCATTGCTCTAAAATGGATCTTCAAAGTGAAACTTGATGAGCATGGTGATGTCTTAAAGAACAAGGCTTGATTGGTCGCAAAAGGATACCGTCAAGAGGAGGGTATTGACTTTGAAGAATCATTTGCTCCAGTTGCTCATATTGAGGCAATCAGAATCTTCTTGGCTAATGCTGCTAGCAAGAATATGGTTGTGTATCAGATGGATGTTAAAACCGCCTTTCTGAATGGAGATTTAAAAGAGGTGGTTTACGTCAGTCAGCCAGAGGGTTTTGTGAATCCATAGCATCCTACTCATGTCTATCGCTTGAAAAAGGCCCTTTACGGTTTGAAGCAAGCCCCTAGAGCATGGTACGATACGCTATCTAGGTTTCTTCTATCTTCTGGATTCAGTAAAGGAGCAGTTGATCCGACATTGTTCACCAGGAAGTCAGGCAAACATTTAATTTATGTTCAAATGAATGTGATCGTTTTTCAAATGAAATGGGTTCCAAATTTTTTGTCAATGATGGGACAAATGTCATTTTTCTTGGGATTACAAATTTCACAAAGTCCCGGAGGCATTTTAATAAATCAATCTAAATATGCAAATGAGATTTTAAAGAAATTTGGATTTGTAACATGTGACACCGTTGACACTCCCATGATTGAACTTACTAAGCTGGATGAGGATAACTCAAGGATCATGGTAGATCAAACGAAATATCGAAGTATGATTGGATCCCTGATGTACCTCACAGCTAGCAGACCAGACATCCTGTTCGTTGTGTGCATGTGTGCTAGCTATCAGGCTAAGCCTACTAAAAAGCACCTTGAAGCGGTTAAATGGGTCTTTCGGTATCTCCAAGGAACCATCAATATGGGACTATGGTACCCGAAGGACACCGGTATGTCACTAACAGGCTATGCAGATGCTGATCATGCAAGATGTCAAGATACACGTCGAAGTACGTCAGGAGGTGCTCAGTTTTTGGGTAATAAGCTTGTGAGCTGGTCTTCAAAGAAGCAAATGAGTACTTCTATTTCCTCTACAGAGGCTGAATACATAGCCATGTCATCTTGTTGTGCTCAAATCCTTTGGATGAGATCCCAATTATCTGACTATGGCTTTGAATTCAACAAAATCCTTCTGTACTGTGATAATAAAAGTGCTATTGCTCTCTCATGCAACAACGTACAACACTCAAGAGCAAAGCACATTGACATCCGACATCATTTCATCAGGGAGCAAGTGGAAAACGGTGTGGTGGAACTCTATTTTGTGAAGTCAAAATACCAGTTAACAGACATCTTCACCAAAGCTCTTCCGAGAGAACGTTTTGAGTTTATTCTTCCTCGACTTGGCTTGAAAAGCCTTCAACCAGAAACACTCAAACGTCTTTAGGAGGAAGAAGAGGAGTAAAGGTCTTTCCTTCTTCTATAGTTTGTATATATTTATTCAAAAAGCAAAATACAAAATTATAAAACCTACTAAAAGCAAATAGAAAAATATAAAACTTTCAAAAAATCCATAAAAATCTAAAAATCTCGAAAAATCTCAAAAATATTGTCCTTTCTGTCTTTTCTTTCTTGATTCGATATATATCTACGGTCTTTGTGCTGTCAGTCAAAGAGTGACACGGGACTTTAGATGTGGTTCGAATGTTAAAAAAAATCAAAAAATATTTTGGGGAGAAAGTAAAAATGGTTTATTGTCATTTCAGGCAGTAACCCGCTTTTCAAAGAAAGAACAGAGCCATGCTTTATCTCTTGTTTCAAACTTAATGCTCTGAGTCTAAAAACAAATGTCTGCCATTAACAAGACAAATGTTTAATTTCAAATATTTTTCCTTCTAATGATTCCTCTGAAAAATATATGCAATCTTATGAAAACTCAATTGTTTTGAAAATACTTCGGACTCTATTTTTGAAAATCAAAAGAACTTATCAAGTGTCAAAATCTCAATTCATCAATCAACGACTTTCGTCATTGATTGAGGGGGAGAATGATTTTTCAATTAAATCAAAAAGTGTTCTTTTCAAATAATTTGCACTTAAATGAGTAAGGTCTACTTTAAATGTTTTACAATGTTACACAATTGGTTCCAGACCTTGGTTATTATTATGTTTTCAAAAGATAATTATGCATGTTTAATCAATGGAGTTTAAAGTCTCAAAATCCAATCCTTATCAGTTAAAACGCTTTCATAATCAAGTCACAATTCTCCTTAAAAGCTTTCAAAATCAATTTAAATCTACAGAGATCACAAATATCAAATGATTTGATAATTGTGATCGG
This sequence comes from Chrysanthemum seticuspe, assembly GCA_019973895.1. Taxonomy (NCBI): domain Eukaryota; kingdom Viridiplantae; phylum Streptophyta; class Magnoliopsida; order Asterales; family Asteraceae; genus Chrysanthemum; species Chrysanthemum seticuspe. The sequence goes on along the minus strand of BPTQ01000002.1, from coordinate 95,564,588 downwards.
GGGAGAATTTGTGATTTAAATTGGGTTTAAACTGATAATTGGATAAATGGTTTCATAAGTGTTTAGCATGTTTGCCTCCCCGCAAGTGACAAACGATTTCAAATTTTCCATGCACATGTTGAGGGGGAGCATCTATTTTAAACCTCAAATTATTGAAACGTGATTGAATTGTCTCTAAGTGCAGATTCCCTCTAATATGTGCAAAACTCTTTCAAAATTCGAGGCACATATTGAGGGGGAGCAAACTTGTGAAAACCTCATCCTTCCTCAAAATGTTTTATCAACTCAAATTGATTGGGAAGTGATGATGATCATTTTAGAAAATGTTAATCAAAAGATTGGACCTTTCATTCTTAATCTAATGATTTCAAAGATCTCTTGCCTCCATGTGCTAAACAAATTCTGAATTTTTATGCATATGTTGAGGGGGAGCATTTCTAAAATATCAAAACAATTAAGATACAAAATGCTTTGATTCTATATTACAAGTATCTTGATTGATTTTCAAATGGTTTTCAATTGGTTTCAAGGCGGAAGAACTACACCAAAAGACCGACCAACTCTACTTTATGCATGGTGATATAAGGGTGATAAGGTTAGGTTGAGTTCCCATGATCCGCCAGAACCGGAGGGATCTACCCAAGGACAATCCACTAGATAGTGTAGAAGTCCTTAGGTATGATGAAAAAAGGAGAAAACTGAGATATGGGAAGAGTGCGGACTGAGACTGAGCTAGTACTGGAATAAACCCAACAAGGTTCTAGTTATGAAGTCTCTGTAAGCACTGAAGGGGTTGAAGAATGAAAAAGAATTGAATGAGAAAAGGGTGAAAACAAATAGCCCTCCAATTATTCAACCTTAGGGCAGAAACCGGGTTCAATTCATATACTACTGGTGGTTACCAAGGTAACATCGGTATTGAAGACAAGACGTCATGGACCCAGTGACGCACTGCACTTCATCTTTCCAAACCACTCAAGTTCCTCTTAAAAGGGCTTGTTTCATTCTCACGGGGAACCTACATAACCTATCGAATTTCTCTTAGAGATAGTTGGTATTGAAGAAGGAGACCCTCTCCCTAGTCTCCTGCATAGGAACCAAATATGCACAATTGAGTCTAGAGCCACGAGATCATCATATAAATCTCTTTAGGACACTTTCAATGAAGACTCTTTGTTTCACACAATGTGGAAAAAGAGATTATATCATATGAGTCCTACGCATTATCCTTGTGGTATTGCCAGAACATCTAAGTGATATGCATACATATTCACGATGAAGATGGAAAGCCTTCTGGAGCCAACATCAAACAAGCTCCTAGTAGGTGGCATGTGAGATCTATCCAATAGATCAACCATGTGACAACTGGACAGAAACAATGGAGCGATTCAATCTTTTGAATCAATCCTGGTTCAGGTTATGGATTGACGGATACCTTTGAAAAACCGATCGTTGTGCTTAAAAACTCTTTTCTTTAGCACATCGACTGTGTACTTATTTCTCAAAATAAAAGGTGTTTATGATTGATAATTGATTTTCATTAAAACCTTTGTTGTATTGCAAAAACAATTTCTATTGAGCAATACACGATTGTTTTTCAAATCTCTTTTCATCAATCAGTGAATCTCATTTCGCTGGTTCACTCACTCCGTGTTGTCTTCTTTGAGGCGTTCCGGTTTGAGAACAGCTAGAGCAGCTGCGAAACCCTGTCAAGGAAATTCTTCGGAATTATACCTTATCACACGCAGTACTTGTACTGATCAACGGGGAACCGTGGGCCGTGTACCTCAATTCATCGAAAGTGATCAAAGACACTTTAGTATGATTTATTGCTAACTGTCTTATGCAGGTACGCCCTGACGTTTGCAGCTGATCAGAATGGAGCGATCAATCCATAGCCGCATGCTCACACAACACATTCATATATAAAGAAATCATGATTAGTGCATCAATGACTCTGATATTATCACTCCATGCTTCTGCTACGCTGCTGCCAATATCATGAATCAACAAAAGCTTCCGCTACTCTGATAAGAAGATATCATGATCCAGAATGTGAGCATGTCGGTCCAAAAGTCACAACATCACATAATACCAACACCACAATGGATGAGTCAGAGATTAATGTGACTGATGATCTCAAAGCTGGCTCATAACTCATTATCACGTGGATCAGTTAAAAAACCTCCACTCAGATTATCCAAACATGCGAAAATGAAGAATCAAAGACTACGAGCTATGGAACAAGAATCTAAGAACAATCTCAGTGTAATATCTGTTTGTTTTCTATGTAATTTAATGTGTGTTTGAGGTGACCTCCCTTAGGGGGAGATTGTTAGGATTTGGAAAATCCAGTAGTTAAAGTGTCGGTCACCTCAAGTATATGTAATCGTTAGAAAGCTCGTAGTCGTAGTTATTAAATGTTAAGTAGTATCTAGTTTAGTAACACCGTGGAGGACGGACGGGTCTTTACCCACTGTATGCCTGATCCACAGCCCGGTAGGTGGCGTTTTATGTAAGTACTATAAATACTCTCTACCTCCCAAGGTAGAGAGTTGGAGCTCATAATAAGATTTTTCTTTCTCTCACTAAAGTTCCCAAACCTCTAACTTTCTCTCTCTAAACTCATCTATTTTATACGCCTACTTTGTTAGTGATATGATGTGTATGTGAAATCCAATATGTTACATCTACCTTTGAAGATCTCATATGGGGTTTTATTATGTCTTTTGACAATGATTGACCTATTTTGAGTGTAACAGGCAGTTTTGACTGCTTCAGTCCAGAAATGCTTTGAGAGGGCTGAGCCATTTAGCATGGTTCTAGCAGCCTCAATGAGAGTTCGGTTTTTCCTTTCAGCTACCCCATTTTGTTCAGGGGTATAAAGAGATGAGAAATTTTGAGAAATTCCTTTTTCATCACAGAAACTCTCAAGCTCTTGATTTCTGAACTCAGTACCATTATCAGTTTTGATTTGTTTAACAGTAATGTCATTCTGGTTTTCAATCTTCCTGATGAATGACATTATTGTATCAGCTGCCTGACTCTTTTTGGAAAGAAAGTATACCCAATTGTACCTTGAGAATTCATCAACAATGACAAGTGTATACTTCTCATGCTGGATCGATCTGGGACTGACATGTCCAAAGAGATCCATGTGCAGGAGGTGAAGGCAGCTTTTGATGGAGAAATTTTGTTTGGTTTCGAATGATGCTCTGTGGTGTTTACCTTTTTCACAGGCAGAGCATGGTTTGTCTTTTGCAAAAACCAGTGATGGTAAGCCAAGGACCTTATTTTGTTTTGCCAAGTTGTTGAGGTTTTTGAAGTTTAAGTGTGAGAGTCTCTTATGCCACAGCCAATTAGATTCAGTGGCTTTAGCAAAGAGGCAAGTTCCATCTTGGGAGAGTGTTGACATGTCTAACACATAAACATCATCTCTCCTAGGAGCTATCAACACAACTTCCTTGTTGGCATTGAAGATGGTACCTTGTTTGTCATTGAATTGCACAATGTACTTAGCATCACATAGTTGACTGACACTGATAATATTGTATTTTAGACCATTGACATAAGCTATTCTAGAGAAAACTATTCCATTGCAGTTTACTAAACCATAACCTTCAGTGGGACATGATGAGTTATCACCAAACACTACCTTGGTTCCTGGTTCATCTATATACTTGTGCAGATACTCTTTCACAGAACTTACATACTGTAAGTGGTCTGCAGTTATGTGATTATCCTTTTTGCAGATCATACAAAAAAGGATTCTATAGCAGTTGTCAGTGGTGTGACTGGTATAATGACACAGCTCACACTTCTGTTTGGGTTTTGTTAGGAATTAGAAAATTCCATGTTAAAGTGTCGGTCACCCCAATTATAAGTCTAGCAACACCGTGGAGGAAGGACGAGTCTTTACCTACTGTATACCTGATCCACAGGCCGATAGGAGGTCGTTATGTTTGTAACTATAAATACCCTCTACCTCCCAAGGTAGAGGGTTGGACCTTTCATTCATCTTAATCTAACCTTCTAAGTTTTCTTTCACTTTCTCTCTCTAGAAAGGATCCCACTTTCTCTCTCTAAACTCTACATAATTCGAACCATATATTGTTATGTGATGTGTTTGTGAAATCCAATATATTACAATTGGTATCAAGAGCCATGGTTAGATCACCTCTTACATATCTTTGGATTTTCAAAAACGCGGTTTGCCTCCCAAGTTGATGCGAAACATGTTTTGACAAAACTAGTCACTTTACCTCACTTGCCAAGGAAAATTGATATGAATGACTTGTATAAGAACTCTTATCTTGAAATGGCTAGAAAGAAGGCACGGAATCGTAAAGACGGAATTTTAGGTGCAAGACCTAGGATGATGAATTCTTCAAGATTTCAAGGCACTGCTAGTAGTTCTAAACCATTACCTAGGAACACTAATCTAAGGACTAGGGATTGGCTTACATCTAAGAGTAGTTGCGTTTCGATTAAAGCTATTCCCATAGCAGATCACTCTAAGAAATCTAGATCTATTTTTGAATCCAAACAAGCTGTTTGCTCAAAGTGTCTGAAATGTATCTTTAATGCTAATCATGATAAATGTTTCACAAAATCCCTGAAGAATGTAAATGCTCATGCAATGGTACAACCTGTTAAGTCTAGGATTTACACTAAGTCATCCACAATGCATATGAAGCAAATGAAACCAAAAGCCTCACCTAGATGGTTACCAACTGCTAAATCTTTGGAAACTAGGAATAAGGATAAGTCTCTCACTATGCATAAGAAGCCTAACAATCCTAGACCTTGCCATAAGTGGATACCATCTGGTAGAATTTTTAAGGATGCTGGACTTAGGTAGATACCTACAGGAAAGATGTTTACCAATGGCATTCTCAATGTTGACCGTGAAACCTCAAAGAGTTTGGATACTGATGTCACTAACCATAATATATGCAATCAAGTTTGTAATATTAGTGCAGGTAGTCCTTACTCAGTTGCAGATACTTCAATACTTCAATACATGGACTGGCTTAAAGTATGGATAACAAAAGGATTGATATCTCATAACTCACGGGTTCAAGTTACTCAACATTGAAATTCAATCGGCTATGACGTCTGTTCACATCAGTTCAGGCCTCGTACTTCATCATTATGGCGTCTGCAGATAACACTTCAGGCCCCGTTCCTCAAAGAAAAGAAAGGTGTACGTTTCAGTGCGCTTTATCTTCTTAAGAAGAGAAATCTTCATGTTTATGATCATTCTCATCGACATTCTTCATCAACATGCTTCATGCTTTTTCCATGCGCTTCAGTCATCAAGTGATCCGGACTACTGATAATTACTCTTATTCTACTTGCTCAATATAATGAAGATGGCGACATCATGTGCTAATTTTGCGGGGGAGAAGTGTGAATGGAATACATTTGGATGATAATCACTTGTTTAATCAAGAATGGCATCTCCATATGCAATTCTTGAGGGGGAGAAGAAGTGTGAATTTTTTGCATTGTTGATTGAAATTTGAGAATATATGGTCAAACGGCTCCTAACTCATGTAAGAACCGAGATTATTCTTATCGGATCATCTTCACATGTAGTTTCTTCTAAGAGCCGTTGGTTGACATCTTCACACGGGCTAATATAATTTAATGACAAAGTGCTTCTAGTTACTGGGCTAATTTCTTTGATGAACATCTTTCTGTTCTTGTTTGATTGGGAGAGATTTTAATTAAGGGGATTTGCTATTTACAAGTTAACGGGAATGCCTTTGGTGTGAAGAAGATGTTAACTGTCTATTTCCCCATTCGGACAATCTTGAAGAAGGTCGAGTCTACTGTCTAATCTACATTTTCTGCTACATGATTAGAAGACTAAAGACGAATTGCATTTGATGATCTAAAGACTTCTTCTTAATCCGGGCTGAGAAGAACACTTGAAAATCTTCGTCAGTTTAGGGGAGAGCACTAATTGGGGGATAGTAATAAGCCAAATTTAATCCCCAATTGGACTTGCTCATATGCTTTTGCAATGATTCATTGTTTGATTTTTGATGACTCTCCTCCAACGCCTAATGTTTCTATTACTAAGGATAACTGGGATTCATTTTTTTTCAAAGATATGTTTGATGAGTGTTTCCAACCGCTAGCGAATGTTGATCATCCAAGAAGTACTTCTCAGACTACTCAAGAAGCCTAATCTCCAGTTATTCCTCAAGGTGTTGTTAATGACTATCATAATATTGCAGTTGCACTCATGAATAATGATCCGCTCTTTGGTATTCCTTTGCCAAATCTTCACGGATTATTATTCATGAATAATGATCCGCTCTTTGGTATTCCTTCGCCAAATCTTCACGGATTATTGTTCCTCTCATTGTGCACGCTATAAATCAACCACATGAACATTAAGGAAAATGACTACCTCATCCACTCGAACACATTATTGGTGAATCTTCCAGATCAGTCACTACATGTATACTTTTAGGAAGAATGCATTGATGTTGAGGCATCATTTGTTCCGGTTCATTCAGTGGGTGAATGTACATCCGATTGTATGTTTATTCACGTGTTGGGTATTTGACATAAGTTGATTACTTCGGAGTTAATCGTTTATCACTTATTTGAGATTGAAGTTGACCTTCACAAAGGCGTTTTCTTATTTTATCTTGAAGTCGGGGATGGTTGGATGCATGACTTTCAATGATAACTTGCTCGTGATTGAACTTAAGTTGAAGACTTGGTTTATCTAGTTACCAGCAGTCGGGCTGGATGGTTGAAGACCTGGTTAACTATCACTTCAAGGAGTTACGTTGTTTTACTCAGTGACACACGCTTATGTCGTTGTGGATAATCGCAAGAGGTGTTAATGTCTCATACTTTGGTTGAGTATTGAGTACTTGGAGATTTGCTTGGAGCAAAAATTCTCGACACCGTTCTTCCAACATTAGTGCAAGCTTAAGATGCAAATGCGGGGAATTCTACTTTAGTTTCAAGTTTGGTACATCGATTTTTCTTCATCAGTGGTCACTTCAAATTGTCTACGAATGGGTTGATAAAGATAGTCAGAGAGAGTTTCTATAGCAGTTGATTCTCACAAGATTCATTTGAGCTAATTTTTGTTCTTCTCTATTTCAAGAATATTTGGTATGTATAATGTGTTGCTGATTCTGAGGTATCAAGGGGGAAGGAGACATACATCTAAACACACAACGAGTACACGTGATGAACCTAATACTTCTTTTCTGTTGAAGTAATCCCGGGAAAGACAAATGTCATAACCGTAGAGAAACTCAGTGTTTACTCATAACCTTTGATGTATTATTCCAACCATTTGGGAGGAAGTGGTCTCTGGATACTTTTGGTATGTGTTAACTCAGCCCTCAGTAGAAGGAAATATGAGAAGAATATTTGGTTCGTGAGATGATATTGCTTATCGACATCTTCGATATGAATAATGGTAAAGTGCTTCCGATTATTCCTTCATGTACACATTATTATGTTGATTCCGATAAGATCACAACCATCATGGGGGAGAGATATGGGTACATCTAGAACTCACAACATGTTCACCTGATCGGGCTTAATCAGTTATTCTGGAGTTGACATATGCAGAGATGATCAGTGACTCAACATGTTACTTGAATGTCATCATCTCTACTCTTGTTGGGTACATGTGTACATCATGGGCTGATTGGTTATATGTAAGATAATTGGAATGCATTTGGAAATATGAAGATGTTGATGTATTGTTCCCCTGAATAGACAACTGGTCAATCTCGAAGAGTAATGTGTACATCGGCGACGCACAACAGGTTCATATGATCGAAGTTCATCAGTTATTCCGGATTTGATAACCACTGATTCGATCTATGTTTCAACTTGTTACTTTGGTGTTCTCGTGTTCTTCGGGGTATAGAGCTTCATTCAATGAGACTGTTTTCATTCATTTCTACTTCTTGGAAAATGGTCTTTATACTCAGTTTGTCGGTTTGAGGGGAAGCTACCAAAGACTCACTTGTTGATGGCTCAAGTTCTTTCGACGATTCAAGGGCCTCGAATGCTTTGGTGGTGGAAGTTTAAGAGATGATGACTTCTATCTTCTACAAAGTGTTGAACGATTTCCTTATTTCGGTACTCGTATCATCATCCTCTTAACCTATTTCTCTATATCTGTAAATATTTATCAAAAACCAAATACAAAAATATAAAACCAGCAAAAAAGAAAATAGAAAAATATAAAATCTTCAAAAACCCATAAAAAATCAGAAAATTTGAAAAATACCAAAAATATGTTTTCTCAAGACATGTCTTCTGGTATCGATAACATCTACGGTCTTAGAAATGTCATTCAATAATGGCACGGGACTTTAGATGAAGTTCGAGCAGGAGGTGTAAATATTTCTTTCTTAACATGTCTCAAAAATGGCTTACAGTTATTTCAGACTGTAACCCGCGCTTCAAAATATGGCTTGCAGTTACTTCAGACTGTAACCCGTGCTTAAACAATGGCTTGCTATTATTTCAGATAGCAACCCGTTCTTCAAGAAAGGAAAGTGCTGCGCTAAACCATTTTTCAAAATTCGTGCACTTATCCTAAAACAAAACAAGGAAAGCATGTCGTCATAAAGAATGTTGTTCCTACACAAATGTTTTTCCGTCTAAAATTCTTCAGAAAAATATTTGTTGTGTTTTCAAAAATGGTGGAAAATGAGTTGCTTAAAATCAATCAGATTCAGAGTTTTTATAAAATTTGGAAACTCAATCAATGACTTCAGCACTTTTAAAATCTTTTATAAAATGAGTTATTGGTTGAGGGGGAGAATGTTTTCAAATCTATATCTTCTAACGAGCTTTCTTAATTATCCTAATATGCTTAATTAAAAATGATGTTAACCTATGTTGAAGGACTAGGTGCCAAGGATATGATTGCTAGGATTAGATAATTAGAGTTTGATGAACACATTTTCCCCATACATTTAAATGATATGATTGATATGTTGCATGGACTCTTATTAGTCGATTGCTGTTTGGGTGATGTCGACCACCATATATCGGTATATGTGTTCACTAACGTATGCAGGTATATTGGTTATAAGAATGTTCCCGATCCGGATCCCACAATTGAAGATGATTGGATGCCGAAAGGAAAGGGTAACTATATCTTGGGTTGACAAATGAAGAAACGGAGCTTAATTGGACTTCTATGGAGAGTTGGCATAAATGCAACGTAAGAGGTCTCACTGCATCAGCAGATGGTTTTCTTCTAAGTGATTGAAGAAACAGAGCTTAATTTGACCTCAGTTGGCATTCAAAATGCAACGTAAGAAGAAGTCTCACTGCATCTGCAGACGGTTTTTCTTCCAAACCCTACATCAACAACAACAAAAGCGGCTCAACCACCTAACGAATTTTTGTGCAGGATACCATTTTTAAACAATTTTTGAGTAAATTGAATTAAATTGTTTTGAAAATGGAAAAATATTGTTTTAAAAATAAATTGGACTAAAATTTGTAAATCACCGGACTTCATTTTATCAAAACCTGAGTCACTCAATTATCGACTACGGTCATGGATTGAGGGGGAGAGTGATTTAAAATAAAATATTTTCAAACGATATTTCTTCACAAAAGTTCCGCCTTGTACAATATAAGTGGTGATCTAAAGATTTAATGTTATGTCATGGTATGATTTTTTCTTTAGAATCAAGGTCTTTCAAAATGAAATTTTTTCTGTTCTTGTTTGATTGTGAAATTGTTTTGTTTTACTTAAAAGATCTCTTAAAAACTATCATACCTGACACTAACAATCTTTAATGTCTTAAAATGGTCCTTATCTGTCATCTTTCAAAATTGAATCTTGCCACGTCTTTCCCCAAATTTTTCTAAATGATTTAAATCAGTTGGGATCACAAATCTCAAATGGTTTGATATTTCTGATCGGGGTAGAGATCGTGTTTTAAATCTCAAATCTGTTTTAAATGGAATTGGTTTTAGTTCTTTAAAGGCACTCCTGCCTCCATGTGTCAAACGATTTCAAATACACAATGCACATGTTGAGGAGGAGGATTTATCCAAAAAACCAGATGAGTATTTAAACCTGGCCACATTTTCTCCTATGTTTTCTAAACCTAATTAAATCACTTGGGATCCAAAATCTCAAGGGGTTTGATATTTTTGATAGGGGGAGAATTTGTGATTTAATAATGAAATTTGATAAAAGGTGATCGTTTTGATTTAATTGTGCACGCTGCTCGCTCATATGTGCTAAACGCTTTCGAATCTTGAAGCACATATTGAGGGGGAGCAAATAAACTATCGAGGTACGAAAGCTTTTTAAAGTGATTTATAAAGTACCTTGATTGAGTTTTTAAATGGTTTCTTAATGGCTTGTGTGATCGTAAATGTGCTTCAAAAGAACTATTGCCTCTATGTGATAAAATGATTTCAAATTTCATACGCACATATTGAGGGGAAGAATTTTACCATGAAAATCAAATGGCTTTTTCGTATGAAAATTGTGATCAAAGAAAATATTTCAAAGTCCTCTTGCCTCCTTGTGCTAAACAATTTCTAAATCATACGCACATGTTGAGGGGGAGGTTTTCTAAATGATCAAAACTATTAAGGTACAAAATGCTTTGATTTCGTATCACAAGTACCTTGATAGGTTTTCCAAATAATTTTTCAATTGGTTTCGAGAAGGAATGAACAATACCAAAAGACCGACCAAATTTACTTTATGCATGGTGTTATAAGGATGGTTAGGTTAGGTATTTGTTCCCATGATCCGCCAGAACTGGAGGGATCTACCCAGGGACAATCCACTAGATAGTGTAGAGTCCTTAGGTATATTGAAAAAAGGAAAAAATAAGAAATGGGAAGAGTGCGGACTGAGACAGAGCTAGTACTGGAATAAACCCAACAAGGTTCTAGTAATGAAGTCTCGGTAAGCACTGAAGGGGTTGAAGAATGAAAAAGAAATAAATGTGAAAGGGTGAAAAGAAATAGCCCTCCAACAATTCAACCTTAGGGCAGAAACCGGGTTCAATTGATATGCTACTGATGGTAACATCAGTATTGAAGACAAGACGTCATGGACCCAGTGACGCACTGCACTTCAACTTCCCAAACCACTCAAGTTCCTCTTAAAAGGACTTGTTTCATTATCACGGGGAACCGACATTATCTATCGACTTTCTCTTAGAGATTGTTGATATTGAAGAAGGAGACCCTCTCCCTAGTCTCCGACACAGGAACCAAATGTGCACTAATTGAGTCTAGAGCCAAGAGATCATCCACAATATCTCGTTAGGACACTAAATTCTTGAAGACTTGCTTTTTCACACAATGTGGAAAGTAAGTATATATTAAGAGTCCTACGCATTATCCTTGTGGTATTGCCAGAACATCTGAGTGGTATGTAAAAGTATTCACGATAAAGATGGAAATCCTTCTAGAGCCAACATCAAACAAGCTCTTGGTGGGTGACATGTGAGATCTTCTCATAAGATCAAACTTGTGACAACTGGATAGAAACGATGGGGAGATTCAATCTTGAATCAACCTTGGTCCAGGAATGGAATTGACGAATACTTTTGGAAAAACCATTCGATGTGCAAATCTTCTTTTCTCTTGCACGTCGAATGTGTATTCATTTTCAAACACAAAAAGTATCTCTGATTGAAAAAAATACTTTTAGAAAAACTGTTCGATGTGTGAATCTCTTCTTTTCGCTAGCACGTCGAATGTGTACTCTTTTAAATACAAAAAGTATTTTGATTGAAAATTGATTATTCTCATAAAACCTTCGTTGTATTGCAAAACTCTTTCTTCTAAGCAATACGCGATTGTGTTTTCAAATCAATTTTTCATCAACCAGTGAATCTCAATTCGCTGGTTCACTCACTCCGTGTTGTCTTCTTTGAGACGTTCCAGTTTGAGAACAGCTAGAGCAGCTGCGAAACCCTGTCAAGGAGATTCTTAGGAATCCTACCTGATCACAGGCAGTACTTGTACTGATCAACGGGGAACCGTGGGCCGTGTACCTCAATTCAACGAAAGTGATCAAAGACACTTTCGTGTGTTTTATTGCTAACTGTTGTTTGCAGGTACATTTGGACGGTTGCAGCTGATCAGAATTGAGGAGTCAATCCAAAGCCGCATGCTCACAGCATCCACACTTAATTTGAAGAAGTCATGACTTATGCATATCTACATAACCTGGCTCTGATATTTCATATTATGCTTCTGCTTCGCTGCTGCAAATATCATGAACCAGTAAGGCTTCCGCTACTCTGATGGAAAGATGTCATGATTCAAAAGTGTGAGCATGTCGGTCCAAAAGTCACAACTTCACATGATGGCAACACAATAAAGGGTGATCCAGAGATTTACTGTGGCTGATGATCTCAATGAAAGCTTGAAGATCATCAAAGATGTGGATCAGTTCAAAGGCCTCCACTTAAAGTACAATTCAATGCAGACTTTAAAGAATCGCTACAAAAGCACAAAGATGCAGATGTTGAAGAATTCAAGTCTACGAGCTCAAGAACTAAAGACAAAGATAGAATGCTAGGATGCAAAATGTATTTCATGGGGTGACCTCCCTTAGGGGGAGATTATTAGGAATTAGAAAATTCCATGTTAAAGTGTCGGTCACCCCAATTATAAGTCTAGCATATGTTAGCTCATAGACGTGTTGTTTATTACGTTATTTACTAGTTATTTAGTTAGCTATTAAGTTTAGAGCAACACCATGGAGGAAGGACGGGTCTTTACCTACTGTATACCTGATTCACAGGCCGATAGGAGGTCGTTATGTTTGTAACTATAAATACCCTCTACCTCCCAAGGTAGAGGGTTGGACCTTTCATTCATCTTAATCTAACCTTCTAAGTTTTCTTTCACTTTCTCTCTCTAGAAAGGATCTCACTTTCTCTCTCTAAACTCTACATAATTCGAACCATATATTGTTATGTGATGTGTTTGTGAAATCCAATATATTACAGGTTTGTTGGTAGATCTTGACTTTGATGAGCTAGATGAGGCTGACTTAGTTTCCTTGATTGAATCAGGAGCTTTTTCGATGGATTCCATCTTTTCAGTCAGCTTCCTCACAAGCTCAGTTAGTTGCTGAATTTGGTCAGCTTCAGTGGGAACAGAGGATGTTGAAGTCTCAGTAGGAGTAGACTCTTGTTGAGTTGGTTTTGTTGGTCTTTTCAGGATGGTTCTACCAAGTCCAGACCTTTCTTTTGGTGAGTGAGGATTGAATTGTAATGGAGTAAGCTCAGAGCTTGGTGCAGCACCCTGAAGAGGTTTCAGTGGTGGAAGCGGTGCTTGAGATTCTGTTTCAGACTCAGAGATGTGTTCAGTACTACTGGGCACATCAGGGAGTCCAAGCATGCTCTTTAGAGCTTGACTTTCAGGCTCTAGAATCCTTCTAGAATCGAAATTTGGAAGCTTACTCTCAGGATTTTCCCTTTCAATCCAATCAATAGGTTTGGGAATAGTCAACATATTGGTAATCATACCACCAGACACAAATGGCTTAGGACCCTGGTCTTTGTTAAGAGAGCCAGGAAGATGATCTTCACCTAAGACTCTCTTCTTACTACTGGGGGATCCCACAGCATCAAAGACCCTGGGATTCTTAGCAGTCCAACTATCAAGAATATCTTGAACCTTTTTGTGTTCGTCTTGAAGAGCCTGATTTCTTTTAACTAGTTCAGTGTTTTGAATTTGCAAAGTGACAACCTCAAGCTTAGCTTGTTTTAAAACAAGCAGTTCATCCCTACACTTGTTTAATTCAAAACTTAGCTTGTTGTATTTTGAAAAAAGATTCAGTCTTTGCTCCTCTACGAAATTAAGGTCAACATTAAGATAATTCATGTAAGACTGCCAATCAGAGTCATCATCCATAGAAAGTAGAATATTTACCTTCTTCATTGTGATATTGACCCATTCTCCATTCATGGCATGATTCTTTCCAAAAGCCGGCTTGTCCTCTTCTGAGAGGGCCATCAGTGCACTGACATGCACCATTTCATCATCTGATGACACTGGCTCTTCATCCCAGTCAAAGGTTTCAGTAACAAGGCCTTTGTTTTTACCCTGCACAGATTGAACACCTTTTGTTGTTTCTGAGGGGCTGGCCTCGAGCAATGCAAGCTTAGCTTTGACTTTCTTATACTTAGCTTCAAAATCAACAGTTTTGTTTTGATCAAATTTGTTTTGAAAGTTTTGATGAGACTGATAGATTTTTGGTTGAAATTTGCTAAAGCCTGAGGACTGATTTCACCCTGATGGTTTATAAGAGGGTTCAGAAATTGTTTTTGAAAAACAGTCTTTTGCAAAATAACCTCCTTTGTGACACTTAAAGCATTTAGTGTCCTCATTTACTTTGGCATTTGAAAAACCTTTGTTTCTTTTTATAAACCTTCGAGAGTTAGCAAGGAGTGCCCTTTCCTGAAATTCAGTGTTCAGGTCATTTAGGTACTCCTCACTTGATCTCTCATCAGGCTCATCATCATAATTTTCCTGAAAATCTTGAACAACATTGTTAGTGTGGAAACGTAGAGGGGGGTGAATACGTTACCGTTTAAAAACTTTAAATCTTTAGTATCAAATCGCTTATGAAGCTTGTTGTAATATGAAAGTTCCACTTATTGTTTGTGACTAATGTAAAGCATAGTAAACCATGTTGTCACACAAGCATTAACATCAAACCACATCACAAGCAATAATATAGTGCAACTATAAAAGTAAAGAGATAAAGAAAGGAAAGTGCAAACCGAACACGATGATTTATAGTGGTTCGGTCATGGATCTCCTTTCCGCCCTACTTCACTCCCCGAGTACCCAACTCGAGAGTTACTTCACTAAATCAACAAGCTCCCTTCTCGGCGGAGAAAACCTTACAATCGTCGCTTACACTTTTTCCGGTACAAAGCTAAATACCGGGTTCTAGTTCGAGGTAGAACCAACCTAATGTCGCCTATACAATATTTCCGACACTAAGCTAGATGTCGAGTTCTTTTACAAGGGTACAACCACTCCCAATATGTTTTATGGCCCAACATAACACACCTTGTGTTTTATGGCACAAACACATAAACCATCTAATCTAGTTTGGTGAAAGTGTTGTGATGATGCAATGATGTTCTACACTAATGATCCATGACACAAATGTCTAATGGATATGAATAACTACTTCTAAATGATCTTCCATTGATAGGAAGCCTTCATGATGAAGATCAAAAGTTCCCTAAACTTGTTGTGATAGATCTTCAGCTTGTGGTGAGTGGGGATGGCTAGATCTCCAAGCTTTCCTTGGTTAATCAATGTAGAGTATGCTTACAACAAAGATGAATGTTAGAAGCATTATGATCATGATCATTAGGGTGTTTAATGTATGTTACTACATTGTTAATGATAGATCTAAATGTATGCAAGAAGGTGGAGAAGATGTGTTTTGAAGTGGTGAAGAAATGGGAAAGCAATGGGCTTCTATTTATAGCCAAAAGTGGACAGGAGCGTCCACGGACCCCTTAAAAGGGTTCCGTCCTTTATACAATTTGGTACCGTGGGTGCCTGACATAAAATCTAAAAAATCTTTCTTCAAATCTTTGCAAGATATTACCAAATCTTACTAAGATCACATTTGATTTATTGAGTGTCAATCTAACCAAAATATTCAAGTGATCTTCCAAGGATTTCAAAGATGATGCATGACATGATGTAACATGTATTTCCATTTTTAGATTAAAAGGTTTATCAAGGTAAACTTGTAAAATGTATTATGTAACTAGTTAATAAAATGTCTAGTTACCTTTTGAAATACTTGTGAATGCAACATGTAAAATGAGGTTCGAAATAGAATGGTTAACCTATTAAAATACTTAGTGAATCTAAATGTATTTTAAACATTCTAAATGATTTGTTAATGGGTTTGATCATAATGCCACATAACAAACATGTACGAACCTGTGTTGTAACATACGAGGACTTGAGACATCGAGAGGTGTTGAATGTATGTTGAGACAAAGTGTGATTACAAGTAACTTGTACATTTTACGTTATGTATTACAAGTTACATGTTTGTCATCAATCAAAACAAACGAGACTGTATAGATTAAATATCATAATATTTGCACTAACAATCTCCCCCTTTTTGATGGTGACAAATATATGTAAACATAATAGAAAGTAAAATGTAAAAGGTTACTTGTATCCTTACTACCTTTACATTACCTTCTCCGTTTACACTCTTCTCCCTCTTTTGTCGAAACAAAAAGGGTGTGTCCTTGGAGTTTAACTTCATTTCTCCCCAAAAAGGCGAGCTTGCATCATCCCTAGTGAAGTTAAATCGTCTACTTCAATCCATCCCTTGTTTGGTAGAGGATTCATGGATCAAATAAAGAGGCTTACCCTACATCAAGGTTAGTTTTATGCAACAAAAATTATGAGAAATATATGAAAAAGAAAAATGCATTGCAATGTTAGCCTATTTTACTCACTTTTTATCGAAGCACAAATGCTTGTTGAAAAGTGAGAATGATGATAAATGCGTGCATGCTCCCCCTTGACGGTTGCTCCCCCTTGTTTGAGGCGTCAGGGTATGATTAAAAACCTACAAAAATTATTAGTGCAAAACTATATTCGTCATTGGACGAGTAAGTGATATACAACAAAGTGTGTATAAGATGCACTTAGTAAATTCTATACGGAAGCTCCCCTTGCTCTAGGGCGTCAAGATGAACCTTCAAAATAAATATTAGTATAATAGAAGCTTTGTCGTTAGACAAATATGTCATATACAACCAAGTGTATAGACGATGCAATATGAGTGCTTAAAGGATATTCCTCCTTGTTCTAGGATGTCAAGAAGCACCTAAAATAAGAAAAATAATTGATGCAAACTTCATCCTTATATGAGTAAATTATATACAATCGAGTGTATATGATGATGAACCTACAATGAAAAACATTAGTGCAATATATTTCATCTTTTTCACAAAGAAAAATAAGATGTATATATGTGATAAATGATATAATCAAAGATCTCATGAAGTGTAGTCTCCTAATTACAATCATAAGAAAAGTGAGAATATAACATGATAAAAACATACAAAATAGTTCCTAGAAAGAAGATATGAAGTCTCCCACCGGGTGTGCCACTAGTGGTGCTAGTGTTGGTGTCGGTTTACTAGTAGAATTCATGTGGTGATGGTAGATGACTTGAGATTTACAAAAGTAAGTTTTCGCTAATCCATGGTGGTGATGATTAGTGAAAGTGGTGATGGAAGGTGGTGGTGATTAAGTAGGAAGCTATTAAGGAGTTAGAAACTCGTATGTATAGCAAATATAAAAATATGGACTCATGCAATCCTTTCGTCATGTTAAGTGACCAAAGCTAAGAGAAAAAAATGTGAATGGACATTGCATTTCAATGATGCATAAGGGTTATGATTTGAATGATTTATTGATGCTAACAACCTATTGTTTTGAGCAAGTTTTCATATGCTTCAACCCAAGAGTAATCAATAATGCGTTCTATCTAAGAATATTATAATGAAGATACCAAAAAGTAAAAAAGTGATAACATGAAGATAAATTCGTTCATTGATTGACACGAATTATAAAAATGACCTATTCTAGGTGCCAATGGGAAAGGTAGTATTAGCATGGTTTTGATGGACATGGATGATTACCACATTGAAAAGAAGTGAAGACAATATGGAAAATACTAATAATAATGAGTACCTATATGAGGATGAGAATGACATCATATGAGTGAGAGTTGGATAGACCAACGTGTTAGGAATGGCTGTTTTGATTAATATATCGTTTGCACTGACAAGGACATGCATGATAAGCGAGAAAAGGATAAGATCCTATGATGGTGTTCTAGATAGTGAAGTTGTAAGGTGCTAGTTTAAGGAAAATCCTATATGTGGAGATGAAGTCATTTTGAAAAAACACATGATGTGTTTTTCACTTGATGAGGTATTGGTGCAAACTTGTGATAAAGAGTTAAAAAGGTTGAACTAGTTGTGGTTTCATGAATCGGTTTTAGCTAAGTGGTGTTTACCTATGTGTTGGTATTGTAGAGTCTAAGAGACATAAAATTTGACCAAAGACAATTATGTGAATGGATTTCTCTCCTCCTTAATTGGTGGACATCCAACATAATGTTTAATATATCAAATAAGGAATGACAACAAAGTGTTTAGGAGATTATTCGAGTTAACGAAAGAGATGAGCTTAGTGATGTTTTTCTGGATGATGGTTAGCATACAATGAACTTCATCCTTAAAGTCACGTACCTCTTCTCGATTAATACGAGATGATCGTATGATGAGGCATGTGGTTTCCTAATAGGAAGTGAAGAAGATTAGAGTATTGTTATAACTAAATAATGATGGAGATGATTTTTGGAAAGCGGAAGTAAAAATGAGATTTGGAAAGAGGTCGGTTGAAAGACAAAAATGCAAAGCCAACCCTCTAGAACTTAATTCTATATGCTTTTAAACTATATGCAAGTGTAGGGGTCCCATAAAGCATAGTACTAATTCACGTAGCAATAAAGGGGATTATGCAAAATGAGCATATAAAAGTTAGAACCAATTGAGATAACAAATAATTTGTTATCAACCAACAAAACAAATTTGTTAGTGACAAAAGATGTTAACATGATAGAAATCAAATGATAACATATTATATAAGCAAAAACAACACATTGCACTTAGTAGATAAGAAATCACCACACAAGATAGCATCAAAACAATCATATTATGCAAGAATGTGACTTTATTCAAGATATTTCATTATGAGATTGTTTTGTCGTTAGACTTAGACGCTTAAGCATACTTGGCTTATAAATTAACACAACAATCTATGTGATTAATTTGTAAGATAAAAAGGCTTCTAAAAGTTTGTCATACCAAAAGCACTTTGACATATTATATGTGCACACATAGCAAACAAACAGTGTGACAAGAAGCAAAAGAAACAAGATGAAAGATTCATGCAAGCCATGTTTAAGACATAACAATTTGGAGCATGTATCATTTGGATCGTACTATACATAGATATAATGAATGCCAACTAATAGCTTTCAAACACACACATATCATATCAAAATTATCGCGTATCAAAATGACATATTATGATTTCATAAGTAACATGTTAATCATGCTAAAATTTATTCAAATGTAAGTATCATGCAAATCAAGTTTAGGTTTAAACGTTTAATAGCATGAGACAAGAATACAGGCATTATAAAGATAAAATCGTACTAAGGTTTACACATTTAACTATCAATCAAATAGTTATCAAAACACTAAGATATTGTCAAATCAACTTATCGTATCAAACAAGAACATGTAATCAACACATGTAAGTGCAATGCAATTGGTTTTAAATGAAAAATCATATATACTAATTGTTTGATTAGTATTCCTAAGACGAGGCAAACTATCAATGTTTTGACACTTACTTTAGGCAAGTATAGGAAAATAGATTTTTCAAGTTGGAGAATGAATATGAGACTATTACTAGCGGTGCTCAATTAAGGCTAAACACGACCATTTTTACGGGTGATTCCACATACCCAACTTCTCTCCAAGAAGCAATTCAACCGTTAGGTCAAATTGAGTTTCTAGTGTAATAGATTCTCCAGTAGTCATTCTCATGTTAGAAAGATGGGAACTCCTACTTTTTCCTATTAAAGTGCATAAAAGATGATAGCTTACCAATACTTGGCTTAATGTGACACAACTAATATACAATATAACTAAGGTGATGAAGATGTCATGTTATACACATGAATTTTAACAATGGTGTGTTGATAAACAATATGTTTTAATATTGTGTTTAGAATCTAAGGTTGTTTAAATTACATAGCTAATTGTATGATCTAATGACATCTTTAATGTTGAAGTGTACACTTTTAAAGTGATTTGATTTATCTAAGACTAGGGAATGGAATATGTTAAATTAAGAATGTTCTCAAGAAAGCTCTTTGGAACTTTATTTGACAAGAATCTAAATAAGGTTACTAACTTCAATAGATCATGTGTATGTTCTAGAGATGTGTAGTTTTAACCTTGGATGTGCACTCGGTTTGAGCAAGGTTAGGTTATGATGTACGCTTGAAAGAAAATAGATACAAATAGTATCTTTCAACAAATGAGATTATCCCATGGGATAAAGTTATCATGCTTATGAAAACAAGTATGACAAGATGAATTGGATATGCTAGTTCATAGAACTTGTAGGTGTTTGTTTCAAGATCATTTAGCCAATGAGGTGTAATGAAATCTCTTGTAACACAACTATTTATGTCGCAAGAATGATGCATAGGATATACAATATCCTTTTAACAAGATGAAAGCTTAACGCATGAATCTTAGTCATAATGTTCTTTAAAACATCATGTTTTCCTAAATGAAGATCTGAAGCCAAAGTGTTTGAATTGGATAGTCCCATCTAAATAAACTTGGTCTCAAGATTATATTCACTAGATGATGACAAAATGAATTCACTCGAGTTTCTTATGTATACTCCTCAAAAGTCATTGATGCTTAGGGTGTATGATGTTGGCTTTAAGATTGCATTTTAACATATGTTGTTAAAATGTTGATTTGAGGTTTAACGAAATATATGCAGAAGTTTAACGACAAAGTATTACCAATACTTTGATAATTTGTGAAGGTAGTATTACTTATACCTAGTGGAAATTGACAACAATTACCAAGAGCACCATGCTTATTTGATAGTTGAGGTTCTAGCCATAATGAATTATCTATATGTGGAAAGGATGGTTGAGTTTGTTCAAACGTGCCTTTGATTTAGTACAAGTGTTTGGCACAAGGGCTTTTTGAGCAAAACACTCAACGAATTCAAATGATGGTAAGGATGGTGGATTGGTTGATCTAGGTGGTAGGTCTTCTAGTGTGTCTAAATAAGGATGTGGTGATGTAGGGGTTTGTTGTGCTATGGGAGTACTTAGGTTGATTATTTGTCCATAGATGTTGAACACAAAAAGTACGGATACTAATTCTTATGGTTCATTGGTTGCTACAACTAGTGGGTGAAGTGCTTGAAGTTTTGGTTATGTCTATGAAGCTTAGGGGTTGAGGTATAGGTTCACCTTGAAAGGGCACGTTTGATTTAAAGGATGCTCTTGGAAGTTCATGAGCAATACGCTTAATGGTGCCAAAAGATGGAAGAGGGATAGTAGGTGTTAAAGAGGGATAAGTGGCACAGTGGGTTGTTTGTTTTGGATAAGTGTTTGAGTGTTTCAACATGTGTTGTTAAAATACTTGGGTGTTGATTTTTCGGATATGGCTTTTAATGACTGCAATAGTAAGTCGCATATACTTGAATATTTTGGATGAAATACTTAAGTTGTCAATCCTAATTTGTTGTGTTAGGTCACTAGTTTTACAACACAAGCATCAATGAAAGAGATAGAGAAGAGAAGAGAGGCGGATGAACAAATACCAAACACACACACACGTATAAAAGAGAAAGGTTAAGCGTAGAGTGTATGTGAAAGAGTAACTTGAACAACCAACCTTCAAATGAAGGTTTACAAGAGTATTTATAGGAGGAAAGCTAGGGCAACACTCCTAGTTTCCATCCTTTCTTTAATGGGCTTGGGCCTAAGCTCATGGGCCTTCTACATAAGCTTAAGGCTAATAACAAACATAAAGGCCATAATAAATCTAACTATTACATATTAACTACTAACACTTGATTATGGTTTAGGAGTGATTCCAACAATCTCCCCCTCAAGTGTTGGTGATGAACGGTGAAGGCGTTGATGTAATAGTAGCTCTGACGTCTTCTGACATTCTTCTTTCTTGTGAGAAGAACTGTCTTGATTCGAACAATCTCCCCAGTGTGGAGAGATAGTTTTCTTTGAACGGTTATGCTTTGACGTCATCTTTAACTTTGTTCGTTGATTATTGTTCTTTGTGGTGAAAGTGATAGTATGTTGTTGTCTGCATCAAGTATGCCTCAGGTCTGCTTCGCTGCTCCAGTGTCTCCACGTCATTCTTCAACATGCTCACACGCTCTTTGACGTTGGAATTCAATACTGATGAAGTTCTTTAAGTCTTTAACTTTGTAGATTCTTTGGTTTAACGAAGAATCATTCTGACTGTTGTATTGCATCTGAATAGAACTTCCATTAGTGATGATGTTGGCGTGAGCATGAGAAGAATCTGCACGATCATCCCGCTCCGGAGCTTCCATAAGAAGAAAACATTTCAAACGGTTAGTAATAAGCGGATTCCGGCACTTACAAGTTTGAACTTCGAGAGTGTTAACAGCATAGTGTGAAAACTCAACTCTAATTCTTACAAAGGCCGTTCCTGAACTGGAGTCCCACAAGTGAGATAACACGATGTACCGAAGTACATCTACAGTTCAGATGAGTCGCTGAGGTACACCGAAGCATCACCTCACGACTGTAGACCGTTTAAGACACACTCCGCGTAATCCACGGGGAGTTACCGAAGTGACCTGCTGTCAAGGCAGTTTGATGTTGACCCTGGCAGGAGTTTCCATTCAATCACTGAGGATCACAGATGTGAACCTCTCATAAATGTTCTCGACAGATTGCTAAGATCTGTGAAGGACTCGATAAGAACCACTGATAATCTTATTTGTTGATTAACAAGTGATGAGATGTCAAGTGTACCTAAGAGATCTTTTGATGAATCTCGTGGCTCTAGACTCAATAGTGCGTTTTGGTTTTCCAGAGCGGAGACTAGGGAGAGGGTCTCCTTCTTCAATACCAGCGATCTCTAAGAGAAAGCCAATAGTTTACGTAGGGTTCCCAGTGAGAATGAAACAAGCTTCTGTTGAGAGAAACTTGAGTGGCTAAGAAGGTTTAGTGCATGCGTCACTGGGTCCATGACGACTTTTAATCTTCAATACCGGTGTCACTGAGTGACAACCAGTAGCATATGAATTGAACCCGGTGTCTGCCCTAAGTTGAATAATTTGGAGGGCTATTTCTTTTCACCCTTTTCTTTGCATTTCTTTTTAATTCTTCAACTCCTTCTTTCTCCGATTCTCATTTCCTCCTTTTTATAATCATACCTAAGGACTTCTAAGTACTAACTATTTGTGATGTCCTTGGGTAGATCCCTCCGGCTCTGGCGGATCATAGGACGGTTATTCCTAACCTTAGTCACCTTATAACTCCATGACTAACCTATGTTGCCATAAAAACCACTATTTGTGAAACATCTCTCAAAGGGTTTGTAAATGAAAAACATGTTTGAACCACAGTGAGAGATAGGATTTTGCATAAATACTCCCCCTCCACATGTGCTTAAGAGTTTTAATGGTTTAAATGCACAGAGAGGAAAGAGCGCGCACATTTTGAATTGATCCACTGGAGATAAACAATCCCCCGCGAGACACGGTTACGTTGCATAGTTAAAGAGTTACATTGTCAGCTTTTAGGTGACAGCTACCTCTAATAACTACCTTGAAGGTGTAGACAAACCTCGAAAGGTTGTCAAACCTGTCAGAGTTCATGTCTATCAAGAGTTTCTCGAATGGTACATTCTACTCAGACAAGTCCTTTGCGAGACACGTTTACATCACTAGCGAACTAGCTTGAAATTATTACCCATCCAGGACAAGTCTTTTCGAGTTACTAATAGTTTTAGTACCGTCAATTCGTTGGTTAAGTCTGAAGTACACAGATTCATTTGCATTTTGCACAACATATTTCTTATCACACAATTTTCTCCCCCTCAAAAATGGCATATAAAATGTTATTTTTGAACGGTTTGAGAATAAATATGACCATTTAGAGTGTTGCGGGAAGAATGACCACTGTGAACAATTGTGAACAAAGTTTACATCAAATACTCCCCCTCAACTAGTGATATAAACGGTTGAGGTTTTGAAAATCATATGGGGAAGTACTTGTCTTTTTGAGCAAAACCTTGAAAAATGAAAGGTTTGATAGGTTTTACTCAAGGATTGTGGCACTGAAGCGTACCACAGGGTCCTTTCTTGACAATTACGGGTTGTACACTGTTATGTGTGCACAAGCCATTTTAGGGAAAAGATGAAATAAGTATGAAACAAATTAACCTTTCCCCAATTGACGATGTTTCTAAATTAGCTCCCCCCCAAACTGATAACTGTCTTTAGCAGATTTGAAACTTTGATGAAGTTTACATTTCCTCTAACTTTTGAAGGTTTCAGTACGCAGCGAAATTTGTAGATGAGCAGTAAACCACACAAAGAAAATCTAACTAATTGCGGAAGATCCGTTCGAGGGTAACGTGCCAGAAATCAACAAGATCTTCTCGCGTATGTAGACGCATCACACCAATCAAACCATGAAAGACGAAATGATACGACTTTCCCCTGAATGTTGTGGTCTTTCGGAATACACATCACCTGTGAATATGCAATAACTCGATACCAAGACCGTGTGTGAGGCATCATAACATCATATTTGGGTAACTTCACACAAGATTACCCGTGAAAGTTGAGACGATAACACTGAATTAAGACGTTTGAACCACAGATCGTCTCATTTCTTCACCCTTATGGAAGAAATTTTGGAAAGCATTGGGTTTTATCAAGGAATCATGTGGTCAAACAAAAGAAGCAAGGGACGCCTACACTCTCTCCCCCTCGATGTTTTCAATGAATCAAAATCATACACCACGTATGTTGATGATGAATTGAAGACAGCGAAACCATGTATAAGGAGATAGCGAAACCATGTATGTCCAATTGATCGAGCAAGTGTGAAGTACCAACAAAATATTTCGAGAGAGCCAACTGCTGATAAAACATCTCTGTTCATTATGTTGATCATCAGCTGTGTCATTGTTGTTGGAAGCAGTTTGATCTTCTGTTATAGAGGATTCGGTTGTTGTTGTAGATTCAGGTGTATCTGAAATTAGAATATTATCGGTTGTGCAGCGGAAACATTCGATACATCTGAAGCACGACTTTTGGCAGAATCTTTAACCAGAGGAGCAAGAAATGTTTCCAATTCATGACGATTAAGTACAATGGTGGAACAGCTGATGGATCATGATATTTTGATGGTGAGAAACGGGTCCTACGCTGTTTTGAAGTAGGAGCCATTATTGTTGTACCTGCATAGACAAATAGAAGGGGGGCAAGAAAGAAAAAGACATGGATCCCCAAGTGTAGCTGGGTTCCAGGTGTTAGAGGCATAAAGATGTAGTGTCAATTATCTTCTTGACACCTGAACATGCTATTTTGATGATTTCCTTTCCTGCCTCATGGATGGATGTAGTGGGTATCTCACTTGTTTTGGTGCAACTACTTAGTATCTTGCCTGTAGGAATCCACCTAAGACCAGCAGTTTTGAAAACTCTACCCGTTGGTATCCATCTAAGGTTAGATCTAAGGGATGTTGAAACTTCTTTTGGGAAGAATTTGCGTCCTATATTGACCCACCTATTATGTTTCTGAAAGTTTACGTTTAGATCAACGGGTTTATTTCTAACTGTTTGAGTTAACTTAGGTTTTGGTTTGCCACTACAAGCAGTGTTCAGTAATACACTTGAAGGTGATACACTAGGTCGTGAACCTAAGATTCCATCCTTTTGGAGTAGTGCCCTTTTCCTAGCCTTTTCTAGATCATAGTTCTTGTATGCGTCATTTGAATCATATGAATTTTTACGTTTAATGCTCGGTTTAGACACAGTGTTCGAACTAATTCTAGATTAGTCAGAAACAGCCACTTGTACAGGTATAACAGAAACAGGTTTAACAGAAACATGTTTAATAGAAACAGAAGAATTATTCTTAGGCCAAGAATGTGGAGTGACTGGTTTTATCAAATGATTATTCTCAACAACTTGGGAGGCAAACCGTGGTTTTAACGATTTTGATCGTTCAGATTTAAAAGCAGTTGGTTGTCTAACTACTGATTGGTTTCTGATTGTTGAAGAGACGATTTCCCCAAGATTGTTGGTTTTGTAAACTTAGTATCCACACTCTTGCCAGTTAATCTTCTCAATTTGTTTTGTAAAGCAACATGTGCAAGCCCCTTTGCTTGAATTTGAGCCTTTAAATGCTCATTTTCATTTACTAATGTAACCACACGATTACTTTGATCATTTGAAGACTGACCATTGTGTTCTGAAGAAAAAGATTTGTTTTGTAATTTTAGTTCAAGAGAGATACAATGTGCCTCTAGTTTTGAAAAATCTTTATGAAACTGAGCAATGGTCTTTTTGAGAAGAATGTTTTCAGATTCAAGAGTTTGTTTTGACATGAGACAGTTGTCTGGACATTGTGCAACACACTGGTCAACCTCTCCTTCATTACTGAATTCAGGTTGCTCAGTATGTTGTATCGCATTTGCAGGCAGAATATGATCAACAGTAGATTGTACCTCGACCATCTGTTCTGTGTCAGTGTCATAGGTGGGTAAGATATCTTCCTCAACCATTTGTTCTTCGTCACAGTTGGGCTCGGTGTCGTAGTTAAGTATGATATCTTCTCCAGATCTGTTGCTATCATCCTGCTTTTCCAATGCTACAACCTCATTGTCCGCATTACCGACAGTTGCAGTAATCACAACATTCTCAACGTCCATTTGAGCATTCCTTGCATGTACATCAACTCTTTCACCTTGCACGACTGCGGGATATCGGGAATTTGATGATGTCTGACGCTTCAATGCCAGTTGAATAGCCATGAATCTTTCTTTCAATGCCACAAATGGATCTTTATGATCAGAATTCATTTCACTCCCCTGCATAAGAGTCAAAGAGAAGAAAATGTGCGAAGTCGATATAGCACACAGAAGGCCGATATAGTGAATTTCAATTTCCCTCCAAAAATAATTTCGAAAAATTTTGACTCTCAAAATTTGAAATTCACTATAAAATTCAATTCTAAGGTTGTAAGAAAAATTTGAGATATGACAATTTTGACGCCAAATTTTACACGAAAATTTTGAATTTAGGCCCAAAAATTTGAATTTTTGACCAAAATTTTCACAGTTAAACCAAAATTTGAATCTCGCGTAAAAATTGAACGTTTAGTCTCCCTAAAAAATAAATTTTACTCAAATTTTCCCGCCAAAAAACTTGTGTTGAAGGATCTTTGTAGTCGAATGAAACGATGTTAATGAAGTATCCTTAGGCGTAGAAATCACAATAAAGCCAAGTAGCACTTAAGCGTAAAAACACCAAAGTTACGCGTAACAGAAGTAGTTACGCGTAGGTTTTAGCTTACGCGTAAGCAGGGAAAAAAGACTAAAGTTATGCGTAAACAGTAAGTTATGCGTAGAAAGTTAGGCGTAGGATTCCCTTATGCGTAAGACTAGGTTTACGCGTAAGATGAATCTTAGGCGTAGGATTTTCTACGCGTAAGCTTAAGCTTATGCGTAAGTTTAGGGTTTTATCCCAAGTGATCTTTTACACTATCACAGTGCAAAGGATATCCAAAGTTGACGTATTTTCAGACTTATCCAAGTAAGAAAACACGGAGTAAACCACGAAAATGAAGATCAAACCAAGGAAATACTTACGCGTAGTTTTAGGGTTTTGCTACGCGTAGGATTACTCGTAATTTTGATTTTGCCCAAAGATGTTTTTAAACCAGTTTTTGTGTGATAAAATAGCTTCAATAACACCAAAATACACAAAAGTGTGAAACTTGATGAACCAAAGCACTCAAAACAGTTACGAGTAGAAATACACCCACGTTCAAAAACTAGATGAAAAACAACTATCCACGCATAAAGTTTGAAACTTTTTGCCAAAAACAAGTATTTTAACACCTTAAAACGTTGAAAGTACAAGAATCTTGGATTAAAAAGTGTAAAAAACAAGTTTTTAAGCGAACCAAAGTATCACTCGTTAGTTTTACGCGTAGGACCAAAACCTACTTTAAAAACAAAACGATTCACCCAACTAGTAGGCGATTGATACCACTGTTAGGTCACTAGTTTTACAACACAAGTATCAATGAAAGAGATAGAGAAGAGAAGAGAGGCGGATGAACAAATACCAAACACACACACACGTATAAAAGAGAAAGGTTAAGCGTAGAGTGTATGTGAAAGAGTAACTTGAACAACCAACCTTCAAATGAAGGTTTACAAGAGTATTTATAGGAGGAAAGCTAGGGCAACACTCCTAGTTTCCATCCTTTCTTTAATGGGCTTGGGCCTAAGCTCATGGGCCTTCTACATAAGCTTAAGGCTAATAACAAACATAAAGGCCATAATAAAGCTAACTATTACATATTAATTACTAACACTTGATTATGGTTTAGGAGTGATTCCAACATGTTGAGATTATAAAGCTTAGATTGAACTTAAGGATAACAAGACTTGATAGTATGTCTTTAACATACGTGTGAGTTATGACTCTATGTAAATACTTATCGTCTTGAAGGATGACACATTATTTTCATGTTAACCAAGTGAGACAATACATGTAGATACAAAACAATATCTATAGTCATATGTTAGACTTGTGTATGATATCTTTGCAAATAATGAGTCCAGATTTGTTAATCTCGGTAAGTCATCTAAGTCATCCGCAAACGGGTGAGGAGATGTTGGTGGTGTTGCACAAAGTACAAGTTTTGGAGACTTTGGTTGTGAAGGTGTTTTGGATGGTTGTGAAGTAGTCATAATGATGGGTGATTTTGGTGGTGGAGTTGGAGTACTTAAGTTTAGAAAGTTCACATCTTGAATGGGTGATGAGATGTTGAGAGGTAACGAGTCCGAGGATGAAGAGTTCCAGTTTAATGAAGCAACAAGATCGAATGCTAATCCTAGTGGTTTATTTGAGGTTGAGGATTTAGTCATTTTGACTTTGCTTTAAGAAATGCTAAGCTTAAGGAAAAGTAACAGTGTAGGTGTGAAAATGACCATCCTGAATGTGTCGATTTATGGAGCTAAGGATTCACGGAGAGATGTGTTTTATTTGATGTTAATCCATACAAAGATGGTAGTTTCTAATGAGATGGAAGTGTCTAAGATCATGTCAAACATCCTAAGTTAATCCATTAAGGATGTGTTGAGTGAGATATGAAAGATATACATTAACAAGTATCCTAGAAACGAGATTTGGTAAATTAGATTGCGGGATTTAGTAAAATTCAACAACTTACCTGTAGGATCCACGGCACCATTTCTTTACACAGGCGGAACCCTTAAATTGGTGCCGCCTGGTCCGCCTGTACAGGTATGGCGGTACCAAAATGCATAACAGACGGTACCAACATTTTGGTGTCGTCTGATCCGTGGACACCAGAAAAGTTCACAGACCCATTTTTTAGGTGTCGGGGAGTTTTCCGAAACCTGAAATTTTGCTTAAAACATGTGACACTAATTACTTCTAGTTAGGAAAAGTCGATAACACATATACAAACATAGTGGAGCATAGACTTTGACCAAGGACTAATGATTTTCACATAAAAGTGAAAATGGGTAAAATTTGATAACACACTTGTGCTATCCACCTGCATAAACCGGTTAGCATACAACATTGTTTTAAGTCATATTATCATCCTACAAAGTAAAAACAAATAAATTACATCATACAACATTGTTTTTATCCTTGTACCAAACACTCTCTTAAAACTTCCATTTTTCAAAGTACTTGACTAATTTACTTGGTACTCATTGCTAAGCGAGTCATGCCATTTCATAAGTTATGCGAGATGTTAGTATAACCTATGCAAAGGAAGTGATCTAAGTCTATAAGTGATGGTGAAACAATTTTCCAACTAAGTGCACAAAATCTAGCAAATGTCCTATTGTGCATAAGCAAGAAATCGTCAAGCAAGCGAATAAATAACATGGCAAGATTGACACTTATATTATGAAAACAAACAAGTGTAAACAACAATTTGAAAATAAGCAAGCAACATATATGCAAACAACATAAACAAGTGGTCATTTAGCATAGCATAACAAGAAAGACACTTTTCGTCATTTTACGTTTAAATATGACGATGTATACCAAGCTTGATTAGTTTCCTTTAAACATATTACCAAATTATTTAGTTTCAATGGAAGTTGTATCAAAGTTCTAATAATACCAACTTAAATTGCTTGATTCAAAATTTTGAGTTTTTATGTTAAAGCGAAACTCAATATTTTAGACATACTGTAGTATTTGGTCTATTTCACTTATTTAAAATTAGACTCAGGCCATGAAAGTATTTTTAAGTGAAAGTAGACTCAATTCCCTTTAAAATGATAGGTGGCTCGACTCGTACGGACTTACGGTTAATTAGTTATGATTTTTTGAAGTTGCCCAAAAAACTGCATATTGTACACACGGATTACACGGAACCAAATAAAGGGATCCGCCCTTTATAAGATTTGGTTCCGTGGTCCTCTAAGACAGATTCACCAAAACTAGTATTTGACATAGAGAAAACGTGTGTGACTTACTAGATTTCATAGTAAACATATAATACACATATTTGACAACATATATACTTATGTAACTTATCTTAAACATTTACGAAGGTGATTTTTCAACTAAATTTATAGTTATCCCAAACACTCCTTTAAAATCATATTTCTTCGTAAATTTTCTACAAGCACACAATACAATACTTACTAGTTCTTTCAACAAACTTTTATTTTATTTTTCAAGAAAACCTTCAAGCTTGTATACAAAGTTACATTTAACAACAAAATTTCTAAGTATAACAAGCAAAGCATTTTTCATATTATTTTTCGCTTCAATGGTAATTTGATACATGGATCGTACTCTATTTTAAAAACTATTTGTTTTGAAAATACGAGCTACGTGGCTCTGATACCAATTGTGGAAACGTAGAGGGGGGTGAATACGTTACCGTTTAAAAACTTTAAATCTTTAGTATCAAATCGCTTATGAAGCTTGTTGTAATATGAAAGTTCCACTTATTGTTTGTGACTAATGTAAAGCATAGTAAACCATGTTGTCACACAAGCATTAACATCAAACCACATCACAAGCAATAGTATAGTGCAACTATAAAAGTAAAGAGATAAAGAAAGGAAAGTGCAAACCGAACACGATGATTTATAGTGGTTCGGTCACGGATCTCCTTTCCGCCCTACTCCACTCCCCGAGTACCCAACTCGAGAGTTACTTCACTAAATCAACAAGCTCCCTTCTCGGCGGAGAAAACCTTACAATCGTCGCTTACACTTTTTCAGGTACAAAGCTAAATACCGGGTTCTAGTTCGAGGTAGAACCAACCTAACGTCGCCTATACAATATTTCCGACACTAAGCTAGATGTCGAGTTCTTTTACAAGGGTACAACCACTCCCAATATGTTTTATGGCCCAACATAACACACCTTGTGTTTTATGGCACAAACACATAAACCATCTAATCTAGTTTGGTGAAAGTGTTGTGATGATGCAATGATGTTCTACACTAATGATCCATGACACAAATGTCTAATGGATATGAATAACTACTTCTAAATGATCTTCCATTGATAGGAAGCCTTCATGATGAAGATCACAAGTTCCCTAAACTTGTTGTGATAGATCTTCAGCTTGTGGTGAGTGGGGATGGCTAGATCTCCAAGCTTTCCTTGGTTGATCAATGTAGAGTATGCTTACAACAAAGATGAATGTTAGAAGCATTATGATCATGATCATTAGGGTGTTTAATGTATGTTACTATATTGTTAATGATAGATCTAAATGTATGCAAGAAGGTGGAGAAGATGTGTTTTGAAGTGGTGAAGAAATGGGAAAACAATGGGCTTCTATTTATAGCCAAAAGTGGACAGGAGCGTCCACGGACCACGGACCCCTTAAAAGGGTTCCGTCCTTTATACAATTTGGTACCGTGGGTGCCTGACATAAAATCTAAAAAATCTTTCTTCAAATCTTTGCAAGATATTACCAAATCTTACTAAGATCACATTTGATTTATTGAGTGTCAATCTAACCAAAATATTCAAGTGATCTTCCAAGGATTTCAAAGATAATGCATGACATGATGTAACATGTATTTCCATTTTTAGATTAAAAGGTTTATCAAGGTAAACTTGTAAAATGTATTATGTAACTAGTTAATAAAATGTCTAGTTACCTTTTGAAATACTTGTGAATGCAACATGTAAAATGAGGTTCGAAATAGAATGGTTAACCTATTAAAATACTTAGTGAATCTAAATGTATTTTAAACATTCTAAATGATTTGTTAATGGGTTTGATCATAATGCCACATAACAAACATGTACGAACCTGTGTTGTAACATACGAGGACTTGAGACATCGAGAGGTGTTGAATGTATGTTGAGACAAAGTGTGATTACAAGTAACTTGTACATTTTACGTTATGTATTACAAGTTACATGTTTGTCATCAATCAAAACAAACGAGACTGTATAGATTAAATATCATAATATTTGCACTAACAGTTAGAATAGAAAGCATTTGATATTGGTGATGAGGTGGTGGTCAGGGATTTCTTGACTTCCTGAGACTTCTTTAAGTCAGGGTATCGTCTGTTGATGAGGTTTTCCTCATAGACAAATTTCCCGTAAATTTCAGGAAGCTCAAGATTCTGGATATGATTAGCATTCCTAAGTCCCTGAGAGAAATTCAACCACTTCTCAGGGAGACTGTTGGCAAAACCAACATTGATTTTATGTTTGGACAACTTAACACCATCATTTGACAGTTCATTTAAAAGAGTTTTGTACCGGGTGTAAGTTTGAGAGAGAGTTTCTGAGTCTTTAGCCCTAAAGGTGTTATACTCATGTTTCAGGTCCATTATCCTGTTTTCCTTGGTATCAGATGGTCCTTCATGACTATGAACTAGGTCATCCCAAGTTTGTTTAGCTTTACTACAGCTTATAACAGACTCCATAATATCGTCAGGAAGACAAGATATTATGATACTTTTGAGTCTTTGGTCCTGGTTGACCACTCTCCTTTCATCCTGGGTCCACTGAGCTTCAGGTTTAGGCAAACCTTCAGCAGTCTTTGGGACAAATGGACCTTCATTTATACACTTGATATAATAAGGTTCCATCCCAATCAAATAGCAAAGCCTTTGCTTTTTCCATTTGTTGAATTTGCCAACTTCAAGTCTAGGGGCAACAGCTGAATAAGCTCCACCCTTTTTATCGACTAGTTGGGGTACACCAATTTCAGCCATTTAGGATCCTAATTTAAAAACTTTTAGAGCGGCCTAAAAAAAGTTTTATAATTAGCCTTGCTCTCATACCACTTGTTGTTCCCCGTTCACTATCGTTTAAAACAGTTTAAGAATATAAAACAAGTTAATAGTGAACAATGACTGAAATTAACATAAGTAAAACACACAAAGTAATTTTCAACATCATATTCTTTATTAGAAATCAATTAAAAAGAATACGTTACCCAAGTACTTGCGGAACAGTACTTGGGATTGAAATGACAAAGTTTGGTGACTCCTCTCTAAGCTTAGGCTAAGTCTGAGCACAACTCATAGAACCCACTGAGCTATCTCAGGGATTAAGTTGTATTTGGAGGAGTGAAAAGATGGCTTGCGTGTATGTGTGTTTTTACAATTCACAAGCTTTTTCTTTTCACTCTATCTCTTATGCTATTTATACATGTATGAGTTTTAACTCTTTCCTAAGTGACAAACTGACATCTTACAGAAGACAAAATACTGATGCATTTTGTCTCTGTTTACAAAGACTATTCTAGGTAAGAGACAAGACTACTTTCCTAAGGTCAGTGATGACATTGAGCCTGATCTTTTGCCGTTCAGAGAAAGTTGACTTTGGTTGATAAGTACTTCGTCTTATCTGATTCAAACTTATCCCGCCTTGTCCCGCTCATTCTTCAGTCTTTACATCCTTCAGTCTTCTACTTCAGTTTGTCTTCAGTGTAAGTAGTTGGAGAGGATTCTTAGTGATTCAGTAAGTTATTTTCATCACTCACTGAATCCATCATCTTCTTCTTGACTCAGTCTTCACCCAATAAGTACCGCCTTACTGAGTGGAGAGACTTCTTCAACGCCTCATACTGAGTATCCTGAAGATGACTCACTGAGTGTCTATGCACTCAGTGACCTGTTAGTGTTTAACGGACTAAACACTTGGGCTATTTTCTATTCAAATCCTAGATTAAGGGGTTTGGGTATTTACTGAACCCAACAGTAAAGACCCATCCTTCCTCCACATAACTACTAAATAGCGTAAAGTCTACGAGCTAAGATATGCTAAACAATAATTGGGGTGACCGACACTTCCTTATGGAATTTCCAATTCCTAACAATCTCCCCCTATGGGAGGTCACCCCATAATTTACATTTTGAATCATAGCATTCTATCTTTGTCTTTATGCTCGAGCTCGTAGACTTCAATTCTTCAATGTCCGCATTCTTTGTGCTTTAGCAGTGATTCTTCAAAGTCCAAATGCTTTTTACTTTTAGTGGAGGTCTTTGAACTGACCCACATCTTTGATGATCTTTGAGCTTTATTAAGATCATCAATCACAGTAAATCTCTGGATCACCCTTTATTGTGTTGTATCGCCATTATGTGAAGTTGTGACTTTTGGACCGACATGCTCACATTTTGGATCATGATATCTTCTCATCAGAGTTGCGGAAGCTTTTGTTGATTCATAATATTTCCAGCAGTGTAGCAAAAGCATGGATTGAAAATATCAGAGTCAGTTGATGAAGATATTTACTTATCATGATTTCTTTAGATTGTGAAAGTGATGTGTGAGCATGCGGCTATGGATTGACTCCTCAATTCTGATCAGCTGCAACCGACCAAATGTACCTACAAACAACAGTTAGCAATAAAACACATGAAAGTGTCTTTGATCACTTTCGCTGAATTGAGGTACACGGCCCACGGTTCCCCGTTGATCAGTACAAGTACTGCCTGTGATCAGGTATAATTCCGAAGAATCTCCTTGACAGGGTTTCGCAGCTGTTCTAGCTGTTCTCAAACTGGAACGTCTCAAAGAAGACAACACGGAGTGAGTGAACCAGCAAATTGAGATACACTGATTGATGAAAAAATGATTTAAAAACAATCGTATATTGCTTGAAGAAAGAGTTTTGCAATACAACAAAGGTTTTATGAGAAAGATCAATTTTCAATCATAAATACTTTTTGTATTTGAAAAGAGTACACATTCGATGTGCTACAGAAAAGAAGAGTTGCACATCGAATGGTTTTTTCAAAAGTATTCGTCAATTCATTTCCTGGACCAAGGATGATTCAAGAATGAATCGCCCCATTGTTTCTATCCAGTTG
The DNA here is from genome assembly GCA_019973895.1 of Chrysanthemum seticuspe. Lineage (NCBI taxonomy): Eukaryota > Viridiplantae > Streptophyta > Magnoliopsida > Asterales > Asteraceae > Chrysanthemum > Chrysanthemum seticuspe. The sequence goes on along the minus strand of BPTQ01000002.1, from coordinate 95,529,304 downwards.
TCACAAGCTTGATCTTTAGAAAAGATCTCACATGTCACCCACCAAGAGCTTGTTTGATGTTGGCTCTAGAAGGATTTCAATCTTCATTGTGAATATTTACATATCACTCAGATGTTCTGGCAATACCACAAGGATAATGTGTAGGACTCTCAAAATATATACTTACTTTCCACATTGTGATAAACAACAAGTCTTCATTAATTTTGTGTCCTAATGAGATATTGTGGATGATCTCTTGGCTCTAGACTCAATTGTGCAATTTTGGTTCCTATGTCAGAGACTAGGGAGAGGGTCTCCTTCTTCAATATCAACAATCTCTAAGAGAAAGTCGATAGATTATGTAGGTTCCCCGTGAGAATGAAATAAGTCCTTTTAAGAGGAACTTGAGTAGCTTGGGAAGTTTAGTGCAGTGCGTCACTGGGTCCATGACGTCTTGTCTTCAATACCAGTGTTACCTTAGTAGACACCAGTAGCATATGTATTGAACCCGGTTTCTGCCCTAAGGTTGAATTAATGGAGGGCTATTTTTTTCACCCTTTTCACATTTAATTCTTTTTCATTCTTCAACCCCTTCAGTGCTTACCGAGACTTCATAACTAGAACCTTGTTGGGTTTATTCCAGTACTAGCTCTGTCTCAGTCTGCACTTTTCCCGTATTCTTATTTTTCTCCTTTTTTCATCATACCTAAGGACTTCTACACTATCTCGTGGATAGTCCCTGGGTAGATCCCTCCGGCTCTGGCGGGATCGTGGGAACGAATACCTAACCTCACCATCCTTATAACTCCATGCATAAAGTAAAATGGTCGGTCTTTTGGTACAGTTCATTCTTCCTTGATGAAACCAATTGAAAAATCATTTGGAAAATCAATCAAGGTATTTGTGATATAATATCAAAGAATTTTGTACCTTAATTGTGTTGATCATTTAGAAATGCTCCCCCTCAACATGTGCATATGATCTTGAAATTGTAAAATGGTCGGTCTTTTGGTACAGTTCGTTCTTCCTTGATGAAACCAATTGAAAAATCATTTGGAAAATCAATCAAGGTACTTGTGATATAATATCAAAGAATTTTGTACCTTAATTGTTTTGATCATTTAGAAATGCTCCCCCTCAACATGTGCATATGATCTTGAAATTGTTTAGCACATGGAGGCAAGAGTTCTTTGAAATATATTCTTGATCACAATTTCCGTGGAAAAAGCCATTTGATTTTCTTGGTAAATTCTCCCCCTCAAAATGTGTGTTGGTTATATGAAATCATTTAACACATAGAGGAAAGAGATCTTAGAAGTACTTTCACGATCACATTTGCCATAGAGAAAAACCATTTCAAACTCAATCAAGGTACATATGATAAAACGTTGAAACCTTTGTACCTTGATAGTTTAATTTCTTTATAAATGCTCCCCCTTAATATGTGCTTTGAGATTCGAAAGCGTTTAGCACATATGGGAGAGCAGCCTGCACTTTTTGAGTCAAAACGATCACTTGTTATCAGATTTCATATTTAAATCACATTTTCTCCCCCGATCAAAAATATCACATCCTTTGAGATTTTGGATCCCAAGTGATTTAAATAGGTTTAGAAAACATGGGAGAAAATATGCGTAGTTTAAATTCTCTTCTGGTTTATGGATAAATGCTCCTCCTCAATCATGTGCATTATGTATTTGAAATAGTTTGGCACATTAAGGAATGAGTGCTTTTGAAACAACAACCCTTTCAAAACCGATTTGAGATTTAAATCACAATCTCTCCCCCGATCAAAATTTTCAAACCAATTGAGATTTGTGATCCCAATTGATTTAAATCATTTAGAAAATTTTGGGGAAAGACGTGGCAAAATTTAATTTTGGAATTGATTGATGAGGACCAATTATAGACATTAAAGATTGTTAGTGTCAGGTATGATAGTTTTTAATAGATCTTTAAGAAAAATAAAACAATTTCACAATCAAACAAGAACAGAAAAAAACTTCATTTTGTAAGATCTTTGAGTTTTAAAGAAAATCATACCATGACATAACATTAAATCTTTAGATCACCACTTATTTTGTACAAACGGACTTTTATGAAGAAATATCGTTTGAAAATACTTAAGTTTGAAATCACTCTCCCCCTCAATCAATGACCGTAGTCGTTGATTGAGTGACTTATATTTTGATAAAATGAAGTCCGGTGATTTTCAAATTTTAGTCCAATTTATTTTCAAAACAATATTTTCAAGATTGTTTAAAAATGGCATCATCACTATTTATCCTGCACAAAGATACGTTAGGTGGTTAAGCTGCTTTTGTTGTTGTTGGTGGAGGTTGGAAGAAAACCATCTGCAGATGCAGTGAGACCTCTTAAGTTGCATCTATCGTGCCAACTTTCCATAGAAGTCCAATTAAGTTCTGTTTCTTCATTTGTCGACCCAAGATATAGTTGCCCTTTCCTTTCGACATCCAATCATCTACTTATGTGGGATCCGGATAGGGAACATTCTTATATACCAATATACCTGCATACGTAAGTGAACACACATACAGATATATGGTGGTCGACATCACCTAAACAACAATCGACTAATAAAAGTCAATCCAACATATCAATCAGATCATACAAATGCATGGGAATTATGTGTTTATCAAACTCTAATCATCTAATCCTAACAATCATATCCTAGGAACCTAGTCCTTCAACATAGGTTAACATGTTTTATGTTTAAGTATATAGGATAATTAGATAAGCTCGTTAGATGATATAGATTTAAAAACATTCTCCCCCTCAATCAATGACTTATTTTTCTGAAAAGTTTAAAAGCGCTGAAGTCATTGATTGAGTTTTCAGTTTTTACGAAAACTCTGAATCTGATTGATTTACAAGCAACTCATTTACCACCATTTTTGAAAACAAAAAATATTTTTCTGAAGAATTTATAGAAGGAAAAATATTTGTGTAGGAACAGCAGTCCTTCGACATACTTTCCTCAATTAGTTTTAGGATAAGTGAACGAATTTTGTGAAAATCGTTTAAGCGTAGCACTTTCCTTCTTTGAAAAATGGGTTGCTATCTGAAATAATAGCAAACCATGGTTAAGCGCGGGATACAGTCTGAAGTAACTGTAAGCCATATTTTGAGACATGTTTAGAAAGAAATATTTACATCTCCTGCTAGAACTTCATCTAAAGTCCCGTGCCATTATTGAATGACATTTCTAAGACCGTAGATGTTATCGATACCAGAAGACATGTCTTGAGAAAAACAATATTTTTGGTATTTTCTGATTTTTCAAATTTTTTATGTTTTTTTTTTTTTAATTTTATATTTTTTCTATTTTCTTTTTGCTGGTTTTATAATTTTGTATTTTGCTTTTCAATAAGATATGTACAAAGAAGGTAATTTAGCTTAAGAGGATGATGATTGAGTACTGAGATAAGGATATCGTTCAGCACGTTGTAGAAGAAAGTAATCAACATCTCCTAAACTTTCACCACCAAAGCATTCGAGGCTTTTTAAGAAAATTGTCTAAACGTGAGCCTTCTAGATGTGAATCTTTGGTAGCTTCCCCCCAAACCGACAATCTAAGAATAAAGAGCATTTGGTCTCATTGAATGAAGCTCAGCACCCCGAAGAACACGAGAACACCGAAGTAACAAGTTGAAACATTGATCATCTCAGTGGTTATCAAATCCGGAATAACTGATTAAGTCCGATCACATGAACTGGTTGTGCATCCCCGATGTATACATTACTCTTCGAGATTGACCAGTTGTCTATTCAGGGGAACAATACATCAACATCTTCATTTTACCAAGTGCATTCCAGTTATTTTCCATTTTACCACTCAGCCCATAATGTACACAAGTACCCAGCAAGAGTAGAGATGATGACATCCAAGTAACATGTTGAGACACTGATTATTTTTGCAGATGTAAGCTTCGGAATATCTGATTAAGCTCGATCATGTTTGATGTCAACTCCGGAATTTCTGATTGAGCTCGATCATGTGAACATGTTGTGTGTCCCAGATGTACACATATCTCTCCCTTGATGGTTGCGATCTTATCGAAATCATCATTACATTGTGTACATGAGTCAATAGCCGGAAGCAATTTATAATAAACCGTATAGAAGATGTCGATAGGCAGTATCATCTCACGTTCCAAATATTCTTCTCACATTTCTTCCAACTGAACGCTGAAGTAACATATACCAAAGGTCTCCAGAGACCACTTCCTCCAAATAGTTGGAATAATACATTCTTCCCCCAAATAGTTGGAATAATATATCCTTCCCCCAAATAGTTGGAATAATACACCAAAGGCTATGAGTTAAACACTGAGTTTCTTTACGGTTATGACCTTTGTCTTCCCGGGATAACTTCAATCAGGTAGAAGTGTTAAGTTCATCATGTGTACTCGTTGTGCTTTTAGATGTATGTCTCCTTCCCCCTTGCTAGTTATGATACCTCAGAATCAGCAACACATTATACATACCCAATATTCATGAAATAGAGAAGAACAAAATTTAGCTTAAATGTATCTTGTGAGAATCAACTACTACGGAAACTCTCCCTGACTATCTTTACCAACCCATATGTGGACAAATTGAAGTGACCAGTGACGAAGAAAACCCGATATACCAAACTTGAAACTGAAGTAGAATTCCCCGCATTTGTATCTTAATCTTGCACTAATGTTGGAAGAACGGTGTCGAGAATTTATGCTCCAAGCAAATCTCTAAGTACTCAGTACTCAACCAAAGTATGAGACATTAACACCTCTTGCGATTATCCACAATGACATTTGCGTGTGTCACTGAGTAAAACTGCGTAACTCCTTAAAGTGATAGTTAACCAGATCTTCAACCATCCACCCCGACTGCTGGTAACTAGATAAAACAAGTCTTCAACTCAAATTCTTAAGCCCGAGCAAGTTATCAAATAAGAACACGCCTTTGTCAAAGTCAACTTCAATCCCAACTAAGTAATAAATGATTAACTCCGAAGTAATCAACTTGTGTCAAATGCCCAACATGTGAATAAACATACAATCGGATGTACATTGATCCACTGAATTAACCGGAACAAATGATTCCTCAACATCAATGCCTTCTTCCTAAAGGTATTCATGTAGAGACTAATCTGGAAGATTCATCACTAATGTCTTTAACCGGATGAGGAAGTCATTTTCCATAATGCTCATGTGGTTGATTTACAGAGTGCACATTGGAAGGAACAATAATCCGTGAAGATTTGGCAAGGGAATACCAAAGAGCGGATCATTATTCATGAACAATAATCCGTGAAGATTTGGCAAAGGAATACCAAAGAGCGGATCATTATTCATGAGTGCAACTGCAATATTATGATAGTCATTATCAATGCATTAAGGACTAACTAGAGATTGGGTTTCTTGAGTAGTTTGAGTTGTACTTCTTAGATGGTGTATCTTGATCAATGTAGATTGAAGAAGGTGAACTAGTTGAGTCAGCAGGAACCAGAGCAGGAGCATCAAGAACTCGATGATCAACATTCGTTATAGTTTGGAAGTACTCATCAAACATATCTTGAAACAATGAATCCCAGTTATCCTTAGTAAGTGAAGCATTAGGCGTTTGAGGAGAGTTGTATGACCATTATTCAAGCATCCATAAATATGTAGAATATGCACTCTTCTCCCCCTCAAAAATTGCAAATGAAGTTTGCCATTTTTGATTGAGCAAGTGGATACAAATACGCACCAATGAACGTAGACCCACTTGATGATTGATTGAGCATGTGAAAAACATGAAGCTTGTTGATGGAGAATCTAGATGAGAATGGTCATAAACATGAAGATTTCTCTTCTTTTGAAGATAAAGCTCACTGAAGCGTACACCTTTCTTTTCTTTTCTTTTTGAAGAACGGGGCCTGAAGTGTTATCTGCAGATGCCATAATGAGGCCTGAACTAATTTGAACAGACGTCATAAGAAGATTTCTCTTCTTTCGAAGATAAAGTGCACCGAGACGTACACTTTTCTTTTCTTTAGAGAACGAGGCTTGAACTGTTGTATTCAAACGTCATATCCGATTGAATATCAAGGTTGAGTTACTTGAACCCGTGAGTTATGAGATATCAATCCTTGTGTTATCCATACTTTAAGCCAGTCCATGTATTGAAGGATCGAAGTATCTGCAACTGAGTAAGGACTACCTGCACTAACATTACCAGCTTGTTTGCATATATATTGGTTAGTGACATGAGTATCCAAACACTTTGGGGTTTCACGGTCAACCTTGATTTTGCCATTAGAAAACAGCTTTCCAGTAGGTATCCACCTAAGTCCAACATCCTTAAACATTCTACCAGACGGTATCCACTTATGGCAAGGTCTAGGATTGTTAAGCTTCTTATGCATAGTGGAAGACTTATCGTTATTCCTAGTTTCCAAAGATTTAGCAGTTGGTATCCATTTAGGCGAAGTTTTTTGTTTGTTTTGCTTCATAGACTTAGTGTAGATCCTAGAATTAATAGGTTGAACCTTTGCATGAGCATTTACTTTCATTAGGGATTTTGAAAAACAATTATCATGATTTGCCTTAAAGATGCATTTCAGACAATTCGAGCAAAAAACTTGTTTGGATTCAAAAGATGATCTAGAGTTCTTAGAGTGATCTACTATGGGAATAGATTTATTCAAAACGCAACTATTCTTAGATCCAAGCCAATCCCTAGTCTTTAGTTGAGTGTTCCTAGGTAATGGTTTAAAACTACTAGCAGTGCCTTGAAATCTCGTAGAAATCATCACCCTAGGTCTAGCACCTAAAATTCCATCTTTTCGAATCTGTGCCTTTTTCCTAGCTTTTTCTAGATCATAGTTCTTGAACAAGTCATTCATATCATGTGAATTGTTAGGCAAATAAGGTGAAGTGACTGGTTTTGACAAAATTTGTTTAGCATCAACTTGGGAGGCAAACCGGGTTTTCAAAACTTTTGATCTTTCAGATATAAAAGTAGTAGGTTGCCTAACAATAGACCGGTCTCTAGTGGGATGATAAACTGGCTTCCCCAAGGTTGATGGTTTTGTAAACTTAGTGTTCACACTTTTCCCTACGGTTTTTCTAAGCTCATTCTTTAAGGCAACTATCGCAAAACTCTTATCCTTAAGTTGAGCTTTGAGTTCATCAATTTTTGCTATCAAATATTTTGTTTGTTCCACGGACTTAGTTCTAGTTTCATTGATAGAGTCGCTTAAGTCCTTTTGATGCTTTTTCAAAGTCTCATTTTTCTTAAGTACTTTAGCCACATAAATTTCCAATTCATTATTTCTTGTTTTAATAGCATCAATGTCTTGTTTAGTCATGACTAAATTACTTTTCAAATTCAGGACAGAAATATGTTTCTTCAGATTGTAAATGGTTGAGTCTTTGTCTTGAAGCTGATCTTTCAAAGTGTTAATTTCAAAAAGTTCACGAAATTCAGGAAGTTCCGGATTTTTACATGGTTTGTTAAGTTGAAAATTTTCTTCTTTACTCTGTATCGCAATTTCAAGTGAAATGCAATGTTTTTCAAGATTTGAGAATTTATTTGAAAGTTCATCAAAAGCCTTTTTATCAACCATATCTTTTGTTTTAAAACACTTAATCTCAGACTCAGCCTCAGTTACAGAACATTTATCAAAGTCATGTTCAGTATCATGATCAGTTTGTTTAAATACTTTAGCAGATGTATTATGTTGAACAGTTAAGGGTACCTCATTACATGACACCTGTTCAATTTTCGGTCTGATATCTGCATCCACATCATGGGTAATAAGAGTCACTGGACCACTGGTTGTGTCAAGCTTATCTATCTCTGAGCCTCTGTATTCAGTGTCAACTGATCCATCATCTGGTGCTTTACCTGACTCAACACTACAATCTTTTGATTGTGCCCGACATTCATTCCCCTTTCTGATTACTGCATCTACTTCTTGTATGTTAGGAGTAACTGAACAGCTGGTTACATCATTATTTGTTGTCTCTGACATTATGCATTCAGCAACACCCGATTCTTCAACTGATACATTACCCAACTCATCACAACTATCTCTCAACTGCACCAGACTCTCATCCACTTTTTCATCTTTCTGAGTAACTTCCTCAATATACTTCTCCACATTATCCATGAGATGGATAAGTGTCTCTATGAACATGCTAATTTCCATTCCAGTGTGTCTCTTGAAAGACATTTCAGTCATGTCTTGATCATAATCAGATGTAAATTCCCCACTGATGAATGACTAAAATTGGTGGTTGATCACTTGAAGTGCAGCACTGGAACTATCCTTTTGAACCTTCTCTTTATCAAGTTGTAGCTCCAATTGCTCTAAGTTTAACAGCAAAGTTCCTGTTAATGTAGATAAGTCCTGACGGAAGAGGGCAATACATGTTCGTTCCGTTGTTATGGGCAGAAGTAACATGAGGTGAGAGTGAAGTTGTTGATAGGGTATAATGCAGCATTCCTTTTGCATAGCATTCTGTAGCATTAGCAGGTGCAATTCATTCTCATTGTACTCAGAACATGAAGATCTCACATCCTCATTGATTAATTCAAACATCTTTAATCGTTCAGTGTAGCATACATTATCATTGTTGTCCACAGCATCATACAATTTAAGCACTTCTGAAATCACTGAATCAGGAGTGTAAGACATGATGTTGCTGTGTACACGGGATTTAACAAGTCTGTGATTTAAACCGAGAAATTGAATCTTTCACGGGATTTTACTAAAATCAAGACTAAACCATAAGAGAGTGAGAAATAGAATGTAGTAACGGAACTAGGAGATGATTTGGTGGTAAAGATAAATAAGGTGTTATGGTTGAGTTTGTGATATTCCCTAATTCTTTATAAATAAGGGGTTCGGGGGCAGCGCGCCCCCGAAGGATTTTTCGGAAAATTAGGGTTTGAAAACAAGGGTTTTGTATGTTAGGTTTAGAGACAAATCGCAAGAATTGACAAATCTTAGTCCTTGACAAAACGCACTGGAGAAAAATCGCTTCTTTGACAAATCGCTTCAAAGAAATGAGACAAATCGCTTCATTGACAATAGACAAATAGCTTCTTTTGCCTCAATAGACAAATCGCTTCTTTGACAAATCGCTTCAAAGAAATGAGACAAATCGCTTCTTTGACAATAGACAAATCGCTTCTTTTGTCTCAATAGACAAATCGCTTCTTTGACAAATCGCTTCAAAGAAATGAGACAAATCACTTCTTTGACAATAGACAAATCACTTCTTTTGTCTCAATAGACAAATCGCTTCGTACACAAGTACACCCACTACTTTGTCCTTTTTGTCGTTTTGTCTCAATAGACAAATCGCTTCTCCAAGAATATGACAAATCGCTACCAAACAATGACAAGTCGCTTCAACAAGAAACAGCATAAGGGACAAATCGCTTCAACAAATGATCCAACCAAGGACAAATCGCTTAGAAGAAAACTAGTTCGAGATACAAATCGCTTCACAGAAACTTTCTAAACCACCACTTTTCAATCCAAAAACAACCCAACCACGATGATTCAAGCCTTCCAACTCAAAACCTAAACACTTATGATGATTCTAAACACAAAAGTACTATCAAAATCCAAACTTTAACACTAGAAATGATCCAAATGATGCAAACTACTCTAAACACATTCAAACCCAAAAACCTTATGAAAACTACTAGAAATCCAAGAACATGAAAGATGAATGATCAAACCATGGCTCTTGATACCATTTGAACATATTGGATTTCACAAACACATCATAACATATAAAAGTGGGGCGTATGGTTTGAAGGTTTAGAGAGAGAAAGTAGAGAGAGAAGTAGGAGATGGGAGCCTTTTTAGAGAGAGAAAGTAAACAAAAGAAAGAAGGTTAGATTAAGTGAAAGGTCCAACCCTCTACCTTGGGAGGTAGAGGGTATTTATAGTTACATACTACACGACCTCCTTCGGACTGTGGATCAGGCATATAGTGGGTAAAGACCCGTCCTTCTTCCACGGTGTTACATAAACTAATAACTACTAAATAACGTAAAGTCTACGAGCTGAGATATGCTAAACAATAATTGGGGTGACCGACACTTCCTTATGGAATTTCCAATTCCTAACATGGAAGGATTCTCTCGATAGGTTGGAGACGAGGCCTAATCTTGTTGCTCGTGGTGTCATCCTTCCCTCCACGAACTGCCCTTTTTGTGTTTCAGAAATTGAAAGTAATGAGCATGTTCTGATCAGATGTCATTGTGTTAGCTTGGTGTGGAGAAAGGTGTAAAGCTGGTGGAATATTCCTCCCTAAGGCTATAAACGAACTAAATGTTCAGTGAATATTTCATGAATCGTTCGGTAAAAAGTTCGTTTATGTTCATTTATTTATAAAATGAACGAACATGAACAATATTTTACGTTTGCTTAGTTAAATGAATGAACATGAACAAAAGTCGCGACCGTTCATTTATGTTCGTGAACGTCCAATATGGGTTCGTTAACGTTCGTTTATGTTCATTTATTTATTTATATTTGTATATCATATCTTTTAATTGTATAATTTTAAAATTGGATTGTTTAAACAAAACAACACTTATAAAACAATATATTTTGTAACGTTTGTTTGTCTATGTTCGTTTAGTGTCTTAATGAACGAACATAAACAACTCATTTCTTAATAAACGAACATGAACGAGAAAATTTGTCCATTTAAGCGTTCGTACCCGTTTATTTGTCCGGTTAAAATTAAACGAACGAACATGAACAATGCTCCGTTCGTGTTCGTCCGGTTCGTTTATAGCCCTATTCCTCCCCCGATAGATTTCCTCGCATTTTCTATTACTGATATAGCTAAAGGGAACATCAATGTCCATGGATGCTCGAAATTCGTTAAAGCAATAAATGGGGTCTTTCAAATTACTATATGGGCTATTTGGAATTGGAGAAACTGCCTAATTCATGGCTCGGAGGATGACATTGAAGTTATCAAGAATGAAGACATTTTCTCGGGTATTCAACGTATGGCAAGGTTATGGATGTCTGCTCGTATTCAATGTATGGCAAGGTTATGAATGAAGATATTTCATGGTTGTTTGTTGTACTTTTCATTTTGTCAGGTCCTCTTGTTTGGGACCTCTCTTTATAATACCTGATCTTTCAGCAACAAAAAAAGTGTTGTTTATAAGGGTGACGCGTCTTAGAGGGTGGTCTGACACGTCTCACCCCCTATTACCACCAGCCTTAAGGTTATATTGTTGTTAAATGATTCGTGCCAAACCGTCAAGTTATCTCACACAAGCTAGCCACTTGTGAATGACTAACCGTAAGAAACTTAAAACAGTTCAGACACTGATTCGCTGATAATGAAGGCTTAAGGGTATGTGTATGGATAAAACCTCAATATCGATATCAAAAATAATCACGAAGATAGATTCAAATTCCTTTAGGAAAAAGAATAATAAATCAAATCCCGTGTGTGATCGTTGATACGGATTAGTCAACCCGAATCGTTTCCCAACGAGGCGTGAATTGCCAACGTCGTTATTGGTTTGGAATTTAATGCTCGATGTTTTGGATTAATGATTTGAATTTTATTAAACTACGGGAATAGGGAAAGTAAGTAAGGGAATCTAATTTACGGGAAATCCTAAATGCGAATTAACTAAAACGTAATTAATAAAACGTAATTAAAATGCAACTACGTCTAAATTATATCCTAAAAATGCCTAAAATTACTTTTACTCTAGAAATGCAATGTGAAAACTAATTATGAATTAAAACTATTTTTTTTTTGAATTTTTCTGGATTTTTTTAGAATTAAAAACTAATTTCTAACTATTAAAAATAAATTAAAATACTAAAAATTATGAAAAAGAGAGGGAAAATTATGAAACTATTTTCTAAAAATCTAAAATAACTCAAAAGACTTTTTAAAACTAATTTTTTTATTTTTCTGATTAATTTTCTATTTTCTATGAATTTAAAACTATTTAAATCTAATTAAAATTGTGAAAAATACCAAATAAAAAGGGAAAAATAAGGAAAAATATTTTTATGCTTTTTATATTTTTCTTAAACTGGAAAAATTGAAAAATTATTTTTTAGAACTTTTTCATAATTATTTGCAATAAAAGCTATTAAAAAGTGACTAAAACCTGATTTTAAATAAGAAAAATACTAAACAGTAGCTAAAAATTATGAAAAATTCAGGGAAAATCTAAAATATTAATCTAAATCTATGAAAAATAAGAAATCTACAGCTTATGTGTAAGATATGAGAGCTGTAGTACAAACTGATTATGAATAAGCTAAGGAAAATAAGCTAAAGAGTGAATTAAGCTACCAAACAGTAACTGAAGCTATATTATGCTAAAATAAGCTAATTCTAACTGATCCTAGCTACTCCTAACCTCTAATGAGCAGATTACCAAGAATTAAGCTAACAATCTTACTTTATCCGAACAGCTTAAGCCCCTATGTTTGAGCTTATCCAAATGCTTATCAGAAGAGCTAATGTGAAAAACAGTTAAGCAGTCCTCAAGACCACCTAGCAGACTATAACTAAACCAATTTACAGGCTCTAACTCACTGAAATGAATCAAATGCAAAGGCTGCAGTTTGACCTGATTCACACTCAGTTTTGCTGAGTGTGAACAGGGCAGACTAAGCTTATTTGAACAGCTGATTTGAAGATTAAAAAGACTTGAACAGATTTGACAAAAAGATGTTTCCAATACTAGACCAATTGAATTTGTAAATCCCAAAGTTTCACTAGATTAAGACTAAAAATGAACCTGTGAGAGATCCATAAAGTTTTGTGAAAACTTGACTTGAGCAAAATTTGACTATTTAGAACAGTTTTGAAAATTTGACCAAAGTGAATTTTGAAACCAAATTATGAACTGATTATGATGATAAATGATGAATATCAACTATTTTAAGCTAGCTTATCACTTTATACACCTATATGCTAGAAATCAGTAACTGATTCCAACAGACAATGAAATAAGGACAGTTAACTTTGTGATTTGACTTTTTGAGTGTTTGGATGCAATAAAAGGACTGATATGAATTAACTATCCCTTAACAAGCTTAACACAACAAAACTTATCCAATGAATAATCCTCTAACAAAGAAAACTATTAAATCCAAACACTCTTATTATATCTCAACTATGCAATCTACAAAGAAAGTTCTAACCTAATCACAGATTATCATTAAAAACAGATCCAACAGTAATTTTCAGCTAAATCATGCAGATATTACAACTAAAATATAAACTAAAACAGTAATTGCAATTTGACAGTATTGAAATAAGCTATCACTTACAAGAAGTCCTAGCCACAATGGCTTGCAACCAATGGAACAGTGAACCACTAATCCTAAACCATTATCAACCCCAATTTCAACTCATTTTAACCAAATCCAAGCTAGATCAGCAGTGCAGAACCATAGAACCAATGAAACTGTTATGTTGACTTTTGTTGACTAATTGAGAAATTTGAGTTTGAAACAAGAGTAAGCTCACAATAAGCTATCACAAGCTTACATGAACTTATTGAAACAGTAGCTGAATGTGACTCAATCCATAGAACAGATTTGATATGTTTTTTTATTTTCCAATTATTTTAACTGATTTTTTTTGTATTTTTGAGTTAATGAAGTAATAAGCTAAAAACATATTTATATCAATGAAATAAGCTTTAAACAAGGTGAATAAGCAGTTTTAACAACATAAACAAATGAACAATTACTTGAAAATTAAAAGCTAAATTTTATTAATATAAGAAATTTGATTACACCAATTAAACTACAAAAGCTTAACAAAATTAAAACGACATTTAAACTAAGAACTATGCTACTGAAAATAAAGAGAGATACATCAAATGTGAATGAATTAAGGGCCTTTAAATAGCTGAGCTTGAGGTCTCTTGAGGCCTTTGGAAGGATCTAGAAATTGTCATTTGTGCTTCTTTGAATCATTTACAGCCTTTAGATCAAATCCCACACGCATCCAATCCATTTCCACCTTAGGATCAAAATTTCCACGTATCTACAACCAATGGGAGAGCAGGGATTGGACTTGAGCACACGGATAGCTGACCTGTCATTCCCCATGTGTCAGTGGTGTCAAATGAAAGTACATATATGCCCTTAATTACGGTAATTTTGACCAATTGACTGTATGGGTAATTAGGGTTCATGGGGTAGCAGTTTTAGGGGTAAAAAGGGCGCGGGGTCTTTTTTTATTATTGTTTGAGTATAGTTTGACCGGGTTTGGGAGGTTTTGACCTGGGTCCGAATTGGGTAACGGGTTTAATATTAAAACCGGGTTGGCTGGGTATAATGGATTGGACTCGGGTATTGTTTATTTGGGCCGTGAGTTTTGTTATTATTTTGGGCTTAGGACTAGAAGTAGTAAATGATCCAAGTTAACTTTAAGGACCAAATATGCAAAAGCTGAAAATCCAAGGACCAAAACTGTACTTTCTGAAAATCTCCTTCCAAGGGCTAAACTTGTAATTCCAAATAATCCAAGGGCTGATTTTGTAAATTCTGAAACTTGAAGGATTACTTTTGCCAAAAGCTCAAAGTTCAGGGACTGATCTTGACATTTCTTCAATCTTGATTGTAACTTCCAAAAATCATCTTCAAAGAATAAAATCTTCCAAAATGCACAATCCCGACCTTCCGGCTCAGCTCAAACTCTCTTGATCTCTCGTGCTCGGATTTACGTCTGATTTGGTTCCTTTTTGTGTGTTTTTACATATCCGTACCTGCACAAGCACAAACTCAAGAAAACCACAAATATTAGCAATAAACGGCTCTTTCTTGGTTATTTTGGGTTAGTTTTGATAATGAAAAGGTATGTGTTTTAGCACATACCAAAATACCCCAGACGAGACCATTGTCGTGTCCTCACGCAATGCAATCAACTCATGCTTCTAAAACAAGGATTTCAATCTCTTTCTACTAAACCTATGAAGAAGTAGCAAAGATTCCTCAAAAGAGATTAAGAACCCCTAATTCTAAAAACGCCCCGTTTACCTTTTAAATCACAAGTATAGATATTACGGTTAAGCACATTCCGATTATGAATGATGGTTTGTTGAACTTTCATGTCGATCAATAACTCTAACATTTTTCAAACGACACGTTAGGATCACGGAGTAGAAAACACAACACAGCGTGAAGTGACCATACGGATAGAATACATCGTCCCTGATTTTTCACAAGTCCCAAACTAAGCGTAAAATCGAAATCATTGTTAAATATGATTCTAGATGCTAACACTACCCATGGAAGTTACTTGTGTAATTACCTTTTGTTCCCATTTTCCTATTTTCCTCTAGATTTTTTTTATTTTTGTGAGAAATGAATTTCTTCAAATTCCTCGTTTCGATAACTTTTATTCCGATAAAGATATAAAGCTAAGTCGATAATTAGTTATCCATCTTCTCTCAAGAACCATTGTCCCAAAAATGAGGTCCACATCAAGGAATTTTTATTAACTTATACTTTTGACTTTTTCATTTTTTCATTCCTCATTTTTTTTTTTTTTTTATTTGCACTTATACTTTTACTTATATGAGCTATGAACTACGAAGCTTCACGGGGTAATTCCAAGACTATAGGCTTCATGAAATGAGGATCCCGGCTGGCTAGGCTAAGACCTCATTCAATCCCGGCTAAAGATCCAAGGGTCCGATCTCGACACCGCAGCTCACAACTTTACTTATTACTTTTCACTTATCACTGATTGCTCATTTATTACGGATCCTTGATGTGTACCCAATTTTTGAAACAAAGATTCTTTTAAGAAGATAAAGAACTAACTATCGCCAAAAACTCGACATCTCTAATTATTTATTAGACAGATATGGGGTGAAACAATTTTGTGGGAACAAAAAGCCATAAGTACCTTCGATGGGCTCTAAAGAGAACCAACTACTCCACGCTTAGCATCTAAACTCATAAGTAACTCTATCATTTCTCGATCTCCGCAAATTTAAAATCTCAAATAATGAGATCTGCGGATGCTTAGCCGATAATTTTTAGATTATCTATGGTTAAGGGAACAAGCTAGGGCTCAACACGCCCGGTCAAGTTAGAATTCTATTCCTACTCTCACCAGCGGAAAGTCAACAAGGTGTCAAAACATATGTTAACTTAGCAAATGCTTCGTCTAATGAAATCAAGTCATGCATATTTAAAGTCACTCAGGCAAACTTGCAAAATCTTGGCCTTTTGAGCTAGAATTCGCATTTTATAGCTTCTTGTCTAAGAGACTAGCAAACTTTTCAATCAAAAAGACTTAACAAAAGCTTACAAAAATTTTTAAATTTTGCTCATTTTTGCATAATTTTTCATTTTCTAAGGAAAAACGGGGTTACGAGAGTATACGACAAAAAATAAGTAAGTGCGGTCAAATCAAATCGAAGATTACCCTACCCCAGACTAGAACGAAACATTGTCCTCAATGTTTAAAGCAAGGGTATCACGAAAATCTAAAATCCGTTTATTAAGTATGCTAGAAGATAAACGTTAGTCGATAAGATTAGGATATCGGATTTCCATCAGCATCGATCATGAAACTCGAGTGGAGAAAAGACAAACTTCGAGCACGAGAGTCTTCATATCGGGAACATCCTAAACACAACATCACAAACAACCAAACACGAGAAATCGAAGAGGCAGACCCCTTTATGTCACTTATTAGAAAATAGAAAGAAGATAGAGATAAGCATGGGGTGCCTCCCACGAAGCGCTACTGTTTTTGGTTACCGAGTCGCTAGCTTGACTCGATCCCCGAATTCAGTTGTCCTTAGGGAAAGTTTGGAGATCCGGGACAACCATAGATGGAATGTCCCCTCCGAAATAATGTTTCACACGATGACCATTGACCTTGAAATTTGGGCCATCGGGCTGAGAAAGCTCCACCGTTCCATATGGGAAAACCTGAGCAACGGTGAATGGTCCGGACCAACGGGTTTTGAGTTTGCCCGAGAATATCTTCAAGCGAGAGTTAAAGAGGAGAACTTGATCACCAACGTTGAAAACGCGGTTTTTTATTTTAGCATCATGAATCCTCTTAGTCTTCTCTTTGAAAATCAAAGAATTCTCGTAGGCCTGATCCCTAAGCTCATTTAATTCATTTAATTGAACTTTTCGGTGATCACCCGCGGTCTTAAGATCAAAGTTAGCATGTTTCAAGGCCCAGAATGCCTTATGTTCGAGCTCGATGGGCAAGTGACAAGCTTTTCCATACACCAACTTAAATGGGGTGCACCCGATGGGTGTCTTGTATGCGGTGCGGAAAGCCCATAATGCATCATCTAACTTATCGGCCCATGAAGCTCGATTTTCTCCTACGGTCCTTTCTAAAATCCTTTTCAAACCACGATTTGAGACCTCAACTTGTCCGCTCGTTTGCGGGTGATACGCGGTAGAAAGACGATGGGTAACTCCATATTTAGCCATAACTTTAGCAAATTGTTCATTACAGAAATGGGTACCGCGATCACTGATGATAACACGAGGTGCTCCGAATCGGGAAAACAAATTCTTCAAGAACTTAACAACCACTCGGGCGTCATTTGTGGGGAGCGCCTTCGCTTCAACCCATTTAGACAAGTAGTCGACGGCCACGAGGATATACTTATTACCTCTAGATGATGGAAATGGTCCCATAAAATCGATGCCCCACACGTCAAAAATCTCACAAACTTGAATAGCATTTTGTGGCATTTCATCCTTTTGTGAAATTTTCCCTTGACGTTGGCAAGAATCACAAGATTTGACTAAATCATGAGCATCTCGATATATGGTAGGCCAATAAAATCCGGAATCAAAAACCTTCTTAGCGGTGTAACTTGCACCATGATGGCCACCAGTGGGTCCGTTATGGCAAGCATTAAGAATATCAAGAGCCTCTTGGCCATGAACACACCGTCGGATTACTTGATCCGCACAAATCTTAAACAAGTAGGGGTCGTCCCAGAAATAATGCTTAACATCTTTGAAAAACTTTTTCTTTTGTTGGGACGACATCCCTTTCACGATGAAATTGCCCGCATGGTAATTTGCAAAGTCGGCAAACCATGGGGTGTTCGGGTCTTTCTTAGCAATCATCCCAAGTGTCTCAAGAGGAAATGTTTCTGTGATCTCCTTTTTCTCGAACACACTTTGATGAGGATTCTCAAGTCTAGAAAGGTGATCGGCAGCCAGGTTCTCCGCTCCTTTTTTGTCAAGAATAGTAACATCAAACTCTTGAAGGAGGAGAACCCACCGAAGTAATCGTGGCTTAGCATCTTGCTTTGCCAAAAGATACTTTAGGGCAGAATGGTCGGTATACACTATGGTCTTCGACAAGACAAGGTAGGGTCGAAATTTCTCAAAAGCATAAACAACAGCCAATAATTCCTTTTTAGTAGTCGTGTAATTGTGTTGGGCCTCAGAAAATGTCTTACTCGCATAGTGTATGGGTTGAAAATGTTTCGACTTACGTTGCCCCAAGACTGCCCCAATTGCGTAATAACTTGCATCACACATGAGTTCAAAGGGCAAATCCCAGTCGGGGGCAACTAAGATCGGAGCCTCAGTTAATTTCTTTTTAAGAAAATTAAACGCTTCAATGCATTCATCGGTGAAGATAAACGGAGCATCCTTTTCAAGGAGATGGGTCAGAGGGCGGGCTATCTTAGAGAAATCTTGGATGAAACGGCGATAGAAACCGGCATGACCCAAAAAACTCCGAATACCTTTGACGATAATGGGATGAGGGAGTTTAGCTATAACGTCGACTTTAGCTCGGTCGACCTCAATCCCAGATTTTGAAATCTTATGGCCGAGGACAATGCCCTCACGAACCATGAAATGGCACTTCTCCCAATTCAAGACCAAATTGGTGTCTTCACACCTTTTGAGCATGTGGTCTAGATGAGAGAGGCAAGAAGTGAAAGAATCTCCATAAACCAAGAAATCATCCATAAAAACTTCCATAGAATTTTTGATTATGTCATGAAAAATAGCCATCATACACCTTTGAAACGTTCCTGGAGCATTGCATAAACCAAATGGCATTCGTCGGTAAGCAAACGTTCCATAAGGGCACGTGAAAGTCGTTTTCTCCTGATCCTTCGGATCGATCGGGATTTGAAAATAACCGGAAAAACCATCGAGAAAGTAATAGAACTCATTCCCCGCTAAACGTTCGAGCATCTGATCCATAAAAGGTAGCGGGAAATGGTCCTTTCGTGTAGCATCATTCAACTTTCGATAATCAATACACACCCTCCATCCGGTAACGAGGCGTGTGGAAATCAATTCGTTATCTTCATTGGTAACGACGGTCATCCCTCCCTTCTTTGGGACACAATGGACAGGGCTAACCCATGAGCTATCAGAGATTGGATAAATGATTCCGGCATCGAGGAGTTTCAGAACTTCCTTTTTGATAACGTCATGAATTTTTGGATTAACCCTACGTTGTTGTTGAATAACGGGTTTGCAATCGTCTTCCATTAAGATCTTGTGAGTACAAAAACGAGGGTTTATGCCTTTGATATCGGAAATTTGCCAAGCGATGGCACTCTTATGTTTTCGAAGAATATCCAAAAGTGCGGTTTTCTCCTCATCTTTTAAGTTTTTAGCAATGATGACGGGAAATTTGTTCGGTTCTTCAAGAAAAGCGTATTCAAGATGAGGAGGTAAATCCTTGAGCTCGGGCTCTGAAGGTTTTTCGTTAGACGTTTGTACTTCTTTGATTTCTTCAATCGTGATCTCTTTCGGAGGGAGTGACGGTAATGGATCTTCATTTAACAATTTCTCAAGATAAAGGATATCTCCCTCCGAATCATAAACTCCATCATCAATTCCCGGTGGAATCGATTCATCAATAGCAAGAAACTCATCGATCTCTTCCAAAAGAAAATCACCTCCCTCAAAAGGAGTGAGAGAAGGGGAAGAGTCGGCAATGATTGGTTCAGAAGGTGAATCAGAAGAAGTAGAATTTTTAGCAAAACCAAGAACTTCTTGAGCGTACTCCTCACAAGAAACATCAATAACGTCGATTCGATTGATGGAAGCATCGTCGAAATTTGAGGAGTACCTCGTTTTTTGATTAATGTTGAATGTGACAGCTTCTTGATTAACTCTCAACGTAATCTCTCCTTCGAACACATCAATTAAGGCACGACCGGTCCTTAAGAAACATCTCCCAAGAATAATGGGTACTCGAGGGTCGGCATCAAAATCTACCACAACAAAATCTGCGGGAAAATAGAACTCCCCCACTTTGACAAAA
Organism: Chrysanthemum seticuspe; assembly: GCA_019973895.1. Taxonomy (NCBI): domain Eukaryota; kingdom Viridiplantae; phylum Streptophyta; class Magnoliopsida; order Asterales; family Asteraceae; genus Chrysanthemum; species Chrysanthemum seticuspe. Next base: position 95,509,007 of record BPTQ01000002.1, on the reverse strand, counting down.
ACATCCTCGGCTATACCCTTTGGACGGGTCGTAGAACGATCGGCTAGCTCGAGGGTCATACACGTTGGGGTGAGTGGGGGTAATGAAAGCTTTTCGTAGATTGAGTTTGGCATCAAATTAATACTCGCGCCAAGATCGGCCAAGGCGGAGCATTGAACAATTCCTTGAAAATCACACGGAATGAGGAATTTGCCGGGGTCACCTAACTTTTCGGGAAGTTTCTTGAGGATAACCGCCGAACAATTCTCATTCAGAGATGTCGTAGCAAGCTCATATAGTTTCTCCTTGTTCGTAAGCAATCCCTTAATCGTAGAGGCAAGTTTGGGCATCAAGAGAAGGGCATCCGCAAAACTGATCTCCACATTCAAGTCTTTGAAGATTTGGAAAAACGTTTCCATTTGATGATTCGACTTCTCACGAAGAGTTTGATCTTTAAGACGAGACGGATATGGGATAGACGGTTTTGGATTAGCTTTCTTCACATTAACGGGAGCATCTTCGAGCTCAGAATCTTGGACAACCGTGGGTTGGACATTCACAGTACTCCCCTTATTAGTAGGAAGCACCGGGTCCTTTGTCACCCCGGTCTCACGGTCTACCACATTAGACGGAGAAGAAGAATTAGTGGTAGGAACCGTAGGTCCATCGTAAGCAACACCACTTCGGGTAGTGATCGCTTTCATGTCACCTCTCGGGTTAGGAATCGTATTACTTGGAAGAGAACCGGAACCCGAGGGTTGAGAATAAGAAGAAGACGGTTGATTGGCTTGAAAGAAACTAGCCATCATATTCCGTATTTCAGTCATCTGCTTGTTACTCGTAGCTTCAATTTCCTTTTTGAAATCCGTCCTCATGCCGTTAATTTGATTCTGCAAACTTTTAATGGTGTTGTCGGAGTTCTTCATGTAAGATAGAAACTCGTTGTTCGGAGCAACTTGATGAGAAGGTTGTTGATATTGTTGTTGAGGAGGAGGTGGTTGTTGGTAAACTTGAGGTGGAGGAGCTTGGTAGTGTTGATTTCCATGATTAACTCCTCTGTTTTGATTGTTGTTACCATTGAAACGGTTTTGATTATGGTTTTGTTGTTGAGGTTGGTTGAAACCGGGAGGTCCGAGATAATTGTTTGAACGGTAGCTAAGAAGATTTCGATCTCCTTGCGGTTGATTGTAGTTTCCTGTAGCAGCATAAACATTCTCATGTGCGTAGCCACCGGCGGCTGTGCACTCAGAATAAGAATGTGGACCTCCACAAGTCTCACAAGTCGGGTTTACCGCTTTCACTTGTTGATTTTGACTAGACAGATGCATTTGGTACATTTTTAACATAGCCGTGTTCAAATCATCAACTTTCTTATGAAGAGCCGTATCGTGAGAAGAAGACGAATTTGATCTAGATGATTCACCCCTTGCGGCTGAAGAATCCCAATAATTATGATGAGCGGTCATGTTCTCAATAAGATCGTAGCATTCCTCGGGACGTCTTTTCATGAAAGTTCTACCAGCAGCAGCATTGATTGTATCACGATGTCTAAATGTCAAACCATTATAGAACGTATCAATTTGAGTGACAAGCAACATATTATGATTTGGACATCGATCAATTGCAAACTTATATTTTTCCCAAGCTTCAAACAAAGATTCGTCGGGATACTGTCTGAAATTACTGATATCGTTTCTCAACTTCGTCACCATCGATGGTGGAAAGTACTTTGCCAGAAACTTCGAAACCATTTCCTCGAAGGTATGAATCGAATTCTTTGGGAGTCGATCAAACCAAGAAGTGGCATGATGAGTCAAAGAGTATGGGAAAAGATAGAGACGGAGGGCGTCATCGGAGACCCCATTTTGTTTCATACTCTGAGTAACGGTTAAAAACTTATCAAGATGCTTGTTTGCATCATCATCGGGTAAACCATGAAATTGACAACTGTTTTTTACTTGTTCTATCATATGATGTTTCAAGCTAAAATCGGTAGCTTGAATATTAGTCGGTGCAATAGGTCCTCCCCTCCCGTACATGGTTGGTTGACATAGCTCCTCCATCGTTCGGAGATCGGGAGCTACATTTTGATTAACGGGAGGAGGATTAGGACCATGGTTTGGTGGTACGTTAGCAGCAGCCATATTACGTAACTCGGGTACGTTCTGATTCTGATTCTGAAGTCGTCTTGATCGAGAACGAGTGCGCATGCACTTAAAAACCAAGGCAATTAAAAGAGACCGATATTCGAAAACACAGTGAACTTAACCAATAATCCCAAGTGAATAAATCACCTCTAAAAGACAAACGCACAAGCGAGCGGAGAAGCTTTGTAGGTCAGCGCGAAGCTTATTAAAAACCCGCTTCTTTTCAGCCGCAATTTAATGTCAGGCCGTCCTTATACCCACCACACAGTTTGTTTATCCGATAGAGATAAATCAATTCACAAGCGACACAAAGGCAAGTTTTTGATCTTTAGGTCGGGAACTTATTAATGATAACACCTCCGTTGAGAATGTTATATAATTGGTGTCTTCTATTTATTAGCAAAAACACAAGAGAAAATCTTTTTGTATTTTTAATATGATATATATATATACAAAAGAAAAAGGAAAATATTTTTTACTTTTTTTTATTTTTATAGAAAAATAGTAACTTCACGAATGAAGGATCTCGAGTCACTAATCGTCAAACCTCAAACGATATTGTCGTGACACAACCTCCCCGGCAGCGGCGCCAAAATTTGATTCGTGCCAAACCGTCAAGTTATCTCACACAAGCTAGCCACTTGTGAATGACTAACCGTAAGAAACTTAAAACAGTTCAGACACTGATTCGCTGATAATGAAGGCTTAAGGGTATGTGTATGGATAAAACCTCAATATCGATATCAAAAATAATCATGAAGATAGATTCAAATTCCTTTAGGAAAAAGAATAATAAATCAAATCCCGTGTGTGATCGTTGATACGGATTAGTCAACCCGAATCGTTTCCCAACGAGGCGTGAATTGCCAACGTCGTTATTGGTTTGGAATTTAATGCTCGATGTTTTGGATTAATGATTTGAATTTTATTAAACTACGGGAATAGGGAAAGTAAGTAAGGGAATCTAATTTACGGGAAATCCTAAATGCGAATTAACTAAAACGTAATTAATAAAACGTAATTAAAATGCAACTACGTCTAAATTATATCCTAAAAATGCCTAAAATTACTTTTACTCTAGAAATGCAATGTGAAAACTAATTATGAATTAAAACTATTTTTTTTTTGAATTTTTCTGGATTTTTTTAGAATTAAAAACTAATTTCTAACTATTAAAACTAAATTAAAATACTAAAAATTATGAAAAAGAGAGGGAAAATTATGAAACTATTTTCTAAAAATCTAAAATAACTCAAAAGACTTTTTAAAACTAATTTTTTTATTTTTCTGATTAATTTTCTATTTTCTATGAATTTAAAACTATTTAAATCTAATTAAAATTGTGAAAAATACCAAATAAAAAGGGAAAAATAAGGAAAAATATTTTTATGCTTTTTATATTTTTCTTAAACTGGAAAAATTGAAAAATTATTTTTTGGAACTTTTTCTTAATTATTTGCAATAAAAGCTATTAAAAAGTGACTAAAAACTGATTTTAAATAAGAAAAATACTAACCAGTAGCTAAAAATTATGAAAAATTCAGGGAAAATCTAAAATATTAATCTAAATCTATGAAAAATAAGAAATCTACAGCTTATGTGTAAGATATGAGAGCTGTAGTACAAACTGATTATGAATAAGCTAAGGAAAATAAGCTAAAGAGTGAATTAAGCTACCAAACAGTAACTGAAGCTATATTATGCTAAAATAAGCTAATTCTAACTGATCCTAGCTACTCCTAACCTCTAATGAGCAGATTACCAAGAATTAAGCTAACAATCTTACTTTATCCGAACAGCTTAAGCCCCTATGTTTGAGCTTATCCAAATGCTTATCAGAAGAGCTAATGTGAAAAACAGTTAAGCAGTCCTCAAGACCACCTAGCAGACTATAACTAAACCAATTTACAGGCTCTAACTCACTGAAATGAATCAAATGCAAAGGCTGCAGTTTGACCTGATTCACACTCAGTTTTGCTGAGTGTGAACAGGGCAGACTAAGCTTATTTGAACAGCTGATTTGAAGATTAAAAAGACTTGAACAGATTTGACAAAAAGATGTTTCCAATACTAGACCAATTGAATTTGTAAATCCCAAAGTTTCACTAGATTAAGACTAAAAATGAACCTGTGAGAGATCCATAAAGTTTTGTGAAAACTTGACTTGAGCAAAATTTGACTATTTAGAACAGTTTTGAAAATTTGACCAAAGTGAATTTTGAAACCAAATTATGAACTGATTATGATGATAAATGATGAATATCAACTATTTTAAGCTAGCTTATCACTTTATACACCTATATGCTAGAAATCAGTAATTGATTCCAACAGACAATGAAATAAGGACAGTTAACTTTGTGATTTGACTTTTTGAGTGTTTGGATGCAATAAAAGGACTGATATGAATTAACTATCCCTTAACAAGCTTAACACAACAAAACTTATCCAATGAATAATCCTCTAACAAAGAAAACTATTAAATCCAAACACTCTTATTATATCTCAACTATGCAATCTACAAAGAAAGTTCTAACCTAATCACAGATTATCATTAAAAACAGATCCAACAGTAATTTTCAGCTAAATCATGCAGATATTACAACTAAAATATAAACTAAAACAGTAATTGCAATTTGACAGTATTGAAATAAGCTATCACTTACAAGAAGTCCTAGCCACAATGGCTTGCAACCAATGGAACAGTGAACCACTAATCCTAAACCATTATCAACCCCAATTTCAACTCATTTTAACCAAATCCAAGCTAGATCAGCAGTGCAGAACCATAGAACCAATGAAACTGTTATGTTGACTTTTGTTGACTAATTGAGAAATTTGAGTTTGAAACAAGAGTAAGCTCACAATAAGCTATCACAAGCTTACATGAACTTATTGAAACAGTAGCTGAATGTGACTCAATCCATAGAACAGATTTGATATGTTTTTTTATTTTCCAATTATTTTAACTGATTTTTTTTGTATTTTTGAGTTAATGAAGTAATAAGCTAAAAACATATTTATATCAATGAAATAAGCTTTAAACAAGGTGAATAAGCAGTTTTAACAACATAAACAAATGAACAATTACTTGAAAATTAAAAGCTAAATTTTATTAATATAAGAAATTTGATTACACCAATTAAACTACAAAAGCTTAACAAAATTAAAACGACATTTAAACTAAGAACTATGCTACTGAAAATAAAGAGAGATACATCAAATGTGAATGAATTAAGGGCCTTTAAATAGCTGAGCTTGAGGTCTCTTGAGGCCTTTGGAAGGATCTAGAAATTGTCATTTGTGCTTCTTTGAATCATTTACAGCCTTTAGATCAAATCCCACACGCATCCAATCCATTTCCACCTTAGGATCAAAATTTCCACGTATCTACAACCAATGGGAGAGCAGGGATTGGACTTGAGCACACGGATAGCTGACCTGTCATTCCCCATGTGTCAGTGGTGTCAAATGAAAGTACATATATGCCCTTAATTACGGTAATTTTGACCAATTGACTGTATGGGTAATTAGGGTTCATGGGGTAGCAGTTTTAGGGGTAAAAAGGGCGCGGGGTCTTTTTTTATTATTGTTTGAGTATAGTTTGACCGGGTTTGGGAGGTTTTGACCTGGGTCCGAATTGGGTAACGGGTTTAATATTAAAACCGGGTTGGCTGGGTATAATGGATTGGACTCGGGTATTGTTTATTTGGGCCGTGAGTTTTGTTATTATTTTGGGCTTAGGACTAGAAGTAGTAAATGATCCAAGTTAACTTTAAGGACCAAATATGCAAAAGCTGAAAATCCAAGGACCAAAACTGTACTTTCTGAAAATCTCCTTCCAAGGGCTAAACTTGTAATTCCAAATAATCCAAGGGCTGATTTTGTAAATTCTGAAACTTGAAGGATTACTTTTGCCAAAAGCTCAAAGTTCAGGGACTGATCTTGACATTTCTTCAATCTTGATTGTAACTTCCAAAAATCATCTTCAAAGAATAAAATCTTCCAAAATGCACAATCCCGACCTTCCGGCTCAGCTCAAACTCTCTTGATCTCTCGTGCTCGGATTTACGTCTGATTTGGTTCCTTTTTGTGTGTTTTTACATATCCGTACCTGCACAAGCACAAACTCAAGAAAACCACAAATATTAGCAATAAACGGCTCTTTCTTGGTTATTTTGGGTTAGTTTTGATAATGAAAAGGTATGTGTTTTAGCACATACCATTAAACTTGTGTAGTGAACTACCAACCACGCGTGATCTTTCGTTACAGTGTTAGCACTATCATGCATGGATGATGCTTTTTAAAAATGATTCGGTGGTCGTGACTATTGAATGATTATAAGGGTGGTCGTGACTTTAAAAATGGATGATGCTTTTTAAAAAAGGTGTTGTTTATAAGGGTGGCGCGTCTTAGAGGGTGGTCTGACACGTCTCACCCCTATTACCACCAGCCTTAAGGTTATATTGTTGTTAAACTTGTAGTAGTGAACTACCAACCACGCGTGATCTTTCGTTACAGTGTTAGCACTATCATGCATGGATGATGCTTTTTATGAATGATTCGGTGGTCGTGACTATTGAATGAAGAACAAGGGAGAAAAGTGTGACAGTAAAAAAAAAGAGGTTTGCGGTGATAAAGGTGGTAGCTATTAAATGGGTTTGGATGCGACTAGACGCAGGGCAAAGCTAGAAAGTTATGGTCAAAGGTGTAAACTTTAATATTTTTTTAGAAACTACAAACTCGGTTCGTTAGGGGTAAATTACAAATATAGCCAAGTATTTTTAAAAAATTACACTATAATTTTTTTGCTATAGGGGCACGTGCTCACCCTGCCCCCTCTTGTCTTCATTTCTGGGTGGATATTGATGTGTCAATGATGTGACGATGACTAGGACCACACAGTCTTGGTTTATAGAAAACTATTGGGCTATGTAAGTTTTTCTACCGAAATACATCGGGTAAATCTTTTTTTGGAAAAAGTTACAACGAAAACACAAATTGAATATGTAAGTTTCTCTTTTAAGTTATTTGTTTATCTGTTTGTCTTATAAGTTATAGATCGTGAAAATCAGTACTCTTTTTGTTATTCGATTAAGAGGCATAAGTACTTTATTTGTGATGAACAAAATAAATTTTGTATTACATTGCAATTAACAATATATTCATGTTTAAACTTTAGAGTGTAATCTCATAGTGGGTTTAACAAGACTAGTGTTGGTTTCATGTTAAAACTTTAAATATAGCAAATGTTAGCTGGTTTTACAAGCAATATTCTCCCATCGTAGATGTCTTTGTAACTTATTTTATATTCCTGCAAAGGTTGAGAAATATGTAAAAAGGTCTAAAAATTGTGAAGGGTACACTTTGGAGTTGAGATCAATATAGATCTCATATTTGACGTATATCAAATAAACCAATTTTAACTATCCATTTTTCATCAAAATTAATGAAAAACTATTTTCCACCCCTTTTTTTAAAGGGTTTTTCTAACTTAAGTACAACAAAAGTACATAAGGACCCACATAAAAGTACACTTGTCTGTACTTTTATGTGGATCCTTATGTACTTTTAGGTGGGTCCTAACATATTTTTGGTGTACTTAACTTGTGCCCTAAGGCACAAGTTAGAAAAACCCTTTTTTAAAATAAACATATCTTGCAAACGGTAAATCTTCAAGCTACGAAAAATATACCATCGCGAAGAGAATTAAATAATCATTCTATAGATATACACATCTATATACTTTTGACGAATTTTTTTTCAAAATTTTCAATTAGAAAAATCACATGTGATTCATTTTAGAAATCATATGTGATTTTTCCAAATCACATGTGATTTTTTAGGAGAATGAAAAGAAAAATAGTCGAAAGTATATAGAAGTGCATATATATAGAAAGATAATTTAATTCTCGTCGCGATGGTATGATTTTTTTAGCGTAACAATTAACGGTTTGCGAGAATTTGATTTAAAAAAATGGCGAAAGTTTATTTTTTTTGTTATTATAAAAAATGAATGGACATGATTGGTTCATTTGATCTATGACAAATATGAGATATATATTGATCTTTTCTTTTGTGTTCAAATCTAAAAAAATGTGGTATTGTTGGTACTCCCTACAACTTTTTTTTTTTTTTTTTTTTTTTTTTTGAAATGGCTAACTTCAATAAAAAGAGAAAAACACTACCAGAGGCTAGATAATAATACAACCCCTTAAATAGGTTCTATAAGCCATTTGGTCCAATTAGAACCAAATTTTCTACTACGATTACAAATCCATAAAATGAAATTTCCTTTATCGAATTAACTATTTCATCTTTCCGCGGGTGACCATTAATACAACTAATACCCCCTAGCACTTGACAGGAAAATATATTTCGTATCTTCCGACTTTTACTATTTTTGACTTGTTAAATTTTAAATTTTATGTTCCGCACTTTTTTTGGGCAGTTTTACCATTTTTTTTTTTTAACTTATCAAACTTTAAACTTTTTGTCATTGATTCTTTATTTTGCAGTGTTAATATAAATAAAGTTATAAAAATAAAATTATAAAGAAATAATAAAATAAAATAGGAGAGGTATTACAATTTACATGCACTTTAAGCGTACCAATAAGCAACCCAAAAAATATTTAGAAAAAAAAAATTAGAAAAAAACATTTTACATTATCAGTAGCGCTTAAATGTTATGCTGTTGCATACACTCAAGGCCTCAAGCCCTCAACCTTTACTAGATTCGTGTCTGACGAAAGGTGAAAGTGAATATAACCGAAAGAACAGAAAAAGATATACATTTACAATCTTGTATCATGTAAATTGTTTATCCAAGTAAATCACTTACAAAGTTTTTATTTGGTTACGCATACCAGACCTATGCGGGCTTGCGTTGCAATATGTATAAAAACATCTAACAACATATTCCACTGCATATAGAACCAATTTGCTACAAGTTTGACTATATAACAAAGAATTCTTGTAAAAAAATCATAGAGAGAGTAGCAATAAGCCACTTTTGCAAGATTAATACTAACAGATTCCATATTGACAAGTCAAATGGTTCAGTTGAGTTTTTGTTTTGGTTCAGTTGAGTTAAAATATGGCAAACTGCATTCATCGGTTCATATTGGTTTTGATTAACAATATTTCGGATTTAATGAAACGGGTCATATTGTGTCAACCTGTCAACCCAAGACGACTCAACTATACCCGTTATAATTCAATGTACTACTCTAACTAGTGCGTAGATACTATTGTATGATAACACGCGCATCATAAAAATTATGGCTCACATAGAATAGTGATCAAGCACAAACACTATGAACTATTTCACGGTTAAACAAACCAAACAAGGCATCTATATATCCACCAAAGTGGTTAATTCTACATAAGGTATAATCTTGAAACAGAATATAAGAAACCATATCATGCAAAACATAGAGATAATCCAAATGCACGTTCAAATTAACTACCAACATCATAATATCCTAGCCTCTTGGCACAATCATAGGTTTTAGTTTTTACTTTCAATTCAACAGCATACCATAGTCGAAACTGAAAATGACTAACTGAATATGCTAAGTTTGTTATAATATCCAAACAGACTAACTTCACAAACCGTGTTTCAGAGTTTTGTACATGCCTTGTCATGTTCAGCAGAAGAACATAGAACTGCAGACTTTGTCATGAAGTTTCGGAATTTGGGTGAAACCAGCACCACCGTTAGCACTACCACCAGCACCACCGCTATGGCTGGAAGCTGCATCAGACATGTCATCAAACTTCACGAACTGTGACATCTGCGCTGCTGCCAAGTGGGCATAGCAAATCGGAGCAACTGCAAACATGTGTGTACATACATCGTTAGATCTTGATATTAACTAGTAGTAATAGTTATGACACTAGCTACATATATGCATTTTATGCGGAAAGTGGCTGGTAATTACGTACCTACGGATATGGCAGTTGTGCTCCTTTGGTACCTGCAAATCCATAATCCCCAAATCAATAGCTAATTAACTATTTACAGTTGGTGAATTTGAACAATTTTGAGACTGTAATAATTAGTTGATTGACATACACATAGGATAGTGAATGAACGAGCTCCTGTAAGTCATCTGTAGTGAAACCAATTTGATCAAGAAGAACATGGTAATGCGTAGGTCGTGTAGTCCCCTAGAAACCAACATATCGTTTAGCCGCGCCATATATTTAATCATAAACCGGAAACTTATATATAAATGGTATGACAACACTTACAATGGGTCCATTTTGAGCACACAAGTAGAAATCATTGTTCTTTGGATGACAGACTCTGTTGTCAATGATTGTTCCTGAAAACACGCAGAAATACTCAGTTTTTGTTCTTTTCAAACATACTTTTTCCGGAATCAGATACTACCTGGTGGAACGTTGACGTCTGAATTGGGTTGAAAGAACTTGGTGTGGTGAGTTTTCTGTGCCACGATAACCATGAATTTTGGATCCCAGTTATTATCCATAAACTTGCATGCCTACATTACAAAGTTTTTACTTTCAGTTGGTTTACAAACCTTATAATAAGTTGAAATCCCAAAGTTAAGCGATCGAACCTGCATGATTTGCTCAAGCTCGATGTTCAGCACCTGACTGAACTGACTCTCGCTGACCCCATCCCTGAATATTATTATATGTTGTGGTTTCAGCTGACGAGTAGTACTTGTATAAAAGTCAGTTAACAGCTCCCTGACATCACAGCAACATTAGTTAGTAACAATCATCTAAAACTAAAAATTCAAAGCAATTTGGAAATGTTTTATAAATTTTGAGAATATCAATCGAACCTGATCATCCCTTCGTCCTTATCAGGTGATACGGGTTTGAACAAACCATCAATCATTTCAACTCGAGCAGATTGTGCACGGACAGATGCCCTGTATTGAGAAATCAGTGGCCATTTCCTCGAGCTAACAACCTACACATACCAAGAGAGAATATTATATATTATCCAATACATTCAGAATTTTGTCACGAAATTAGGATACAAAGCAAAACATACAGCTGCAATCGAAGGAACATCTGAGCGACCTGGCGAACCATGGGATACATCCATTCCAAAGATAATGGTTGGAGTCTTTGAAACTAATGGTATTGAATTTGAACATTCGACTGATAGCAGAGAGTTTATACCACCCGTCTGAAATCATTTAATAATAGATCATACGTGAGTTTCAGAAAGAAAATACAAGAAACTAATAATTACTTTAACTTGAAATGTAGACCTTCGCATTGATCTTCAGAAGCAAGTTAGTGAGATACTGATCATTAATCCGAGTTGGTGCAATACACTGTGTAATGATCCCAAAATCCACTAGGCATTTTCGCTTCCATGGACCTATCATCATAACAAAACTTTCGATTACTATTCCAATAAAACAGTTTCTGAGGTAGCAAAAGATCAAGAAAAAGGTGAAAAACCATAGATGTCGGAATTCTTTCTCTCTGGGAGGATGCATAGAAGAAAGTAAGGTGGGCCTGGCAGTGTTCGTTTTATTGCTTGAAACATCATGTCCACACGAATAGGAGCAGGATTGCGCCTAGCCTGATGATTCTCTTCGATTACAGAATAGGGCTCTTGAAGACCCTGCAAGAATGGCACAACATTTTTTATGTTAACTCAATCTAAAAAATCGTATTTACACCAAAAAAATAAAGATGCAACGTGTGATCCGTGAGCTAACTAACCATTCCTTTAGCCTGAGAACACCTAAGTAGATCTCTCCTTAGGCTATTACAGTCACATCGTGCAGAAAAGTTCACAATAGCCCAACATGAGACCTCTTTCGGCTCAATAAATGTCTGCAGCCAAATTTATAAAATTAGAGCAAAAACCTGGAACTTATAATAAGTTGTAAAATAACCAAAACTTAAAGGACCTTGTTATTGAAATTCCAACGACCACCACGAGGAAGCAAGTCGGGTCCACTCCCAAACTTCAGCTGCAATAAATACAAAGCACATATGGCCGGTTAAGAAACATATTGTTCAAACAAAGAGAGTTTTGAAAACAAATTATACCTTTGGTGGATCCAAAACACGACCCTGAACTTCTGTGAAGGTAGTGCTTATTGTGATGCCAGTTGAAGTGATAAGAGGATCTGCATTATAGTTACTTTGTCTCATTGCCTGCAATGATTAACGAATAATGTTATCAGCCACTCACTATATATTCTGGTTTTGAGTTATCCTTTCAGAAATGTTCTATAAGAAGCTTACACCCATCAAGGTCCTCATCCGATCTTGTGGCTTTTGTCTGGATTTCTCAACGAGTGCGGCTCTTTGTAGATTTGAGAGTGACTTGGTATACCTCTGTAGTGATATCAATTCACACAACTGATAATAAACAAATAAAAAAACAATGAAAAGTTAGTCTAGAGATCATTTGTAAAATCAGTTTTACCAGCTTGTAAATAGACTACCTCGAGTGGTATGTAAGTCGGCCGTTTTGGTTTCCCAACGTCCAGGCATGGGTAGTATTGAGACTCCCTAAGTTCTTGACCACGATATTTGATATAGTAATCGTACACAGTAATCTCAGTTGGTTCAGTTGGGCTGTTTCCATTCTTTGCTTTCAACGTAAACCTGCAAATTTTCAGGTATTTAAACTGATTACTGTCTATTTTGTCCTAGATATTGTTGGATAATATATACAAACAGAACCTACTTCTGTTCTCTGCAAGGTTTTTCACTCAACCCAATGATTTTATACTCGAGATTAGAAGGAAAAGTCTTGATACGGAGGCTCTTCAGTGTTCTTTTCGCCTGTTAGCCAGAAAAATAATAAAACAAGAACCGAAGAATATGATTCAATAGAAGCTTTTAAAATATAAAACATACAAACTTACCTTAGCCCAGTCAATATCCCTTATGTCTCGAACGTTTTGATTCTCAAGAAGAAAGTCCACAACTTTCCCTGGCTTGACTATCATAGTTGTTGATACGTCTGCAAGTCAATCAACAAATATGATCAATCAATATAGATGTTCAAAACCGTAATACAGATGAATCAATAAAGATTGATTGTTACCCATGTTCAAACTCAAACCAGCTTGAGTTGCCCGGAAACTTGAATGAAAACCCCTACATCCCACAACTCCACCTCCGATGCTTATGGAGTTCTTTGGGTCATTGTGAAAGAAGCATTGTCGTACGAGAAGACAACCTCTGTGCACATATACCAAATAAAACATGGTTAAGGTTAATGCGCAGAATTATAGTTAATTGCAAGTCATTTTAAGACTGTAAGACTTACTGTTTTGCAGCATGTTGTCTTAGGAGCACATCCAAGACCCTTACAGCTTCATGGAATTGTTCAGATTCTTGGCCTCGCAGAGCGTTAAAGATAGCTTGAATGGGAATCTTGGTAGCATAGCTTATCTTCACAGTATATGACTTTGATTGAGGGGGTCGCCTTGATCTCTTGGGGTCATTCTCCTTCGGGCTGCCTCCACGAACAGTTCTATGCACAAAACACATGCTCATTAGTGAGAAGAATCGAAAATAGATCAAAAATGAGGAAAACATCGCACCATATCTACCTGTTAGATGACTGATTCTCCAACAAAACAGGGAACTCAAGCTTAGTGTCGGGCAAAGGGCCAACTGTAAACAAAGTCTTCTCACCATCATAGGCAAAACCTTTCCCACCCATCTCGGACTTATACAAACTATGGACCATGTCAAGAACCCTTCTGCCAACACCCTTAGCCTCAACTGGATTCCCATCATCATAAAACAAAGCCACCTAAAACAGCATACAAGAATAGTAACGCTAAGTTTAGAAATTCAAAGCCATTTTTTTTCTTCCAACTACAATGTGATGCAGATTTCTATAGTTTTTCATATCTTAAAGGTTCATGTTATGATAAAGTTCTGTACAATAACATGTAGCTACAAAACTTTCCATAACAGTCAATTTGACACTAAGTCAAAATGGACTATTAATACCAGTAGTAAATAACTAGCTTAGATGTTAAACCACCATACGCTACAAGTGAAATGCTTATCAGTCACTCAATTGTTTGACAGTAAAACACACATGTAGATGATTTGAACAATAGTAATATACAATTGTGCGTATAAGAGTAAAGTTGATACACTGTATTGGTAGAAGTGGTCACTAGTGCTGCTGAGTTTCACATTGAAATGGTTGGTCACAAGAGAGATCTTCTGGCCTTTGGTACCAAACCCCTGTCTAGCCATTAGAGCATGGCTGACTTTTGCAGGAACTAAACCCGATGGAACCACAGGCGGAGGTGGTGGCAATGCTTCGGGCGTCGAATGCTTCTTCATTTCCTGAAAAACAAATCATAATGACACATTTGATAAGACATTAAAAAGGAAACCTGTTGTTTTCAACTAAAAACACATAAATAGCAAGGAATCATGATGATCACTAAAAAAATGCCCAAATATGTCATAAGTGAATAATCTTGAATAAGTTTAGCTTATTTCAACAAAAATAGCCATATGCTAATATGATGGTATTTTAGACTACACTTGCTTTATGCTTTTCATATTCAAACAAATACATATATATTCTTTTAAAAACAACTACAAATAAGACTAATGAGTAATGACTACTAATCTTTACTAAACACATGCTTGTAACCTCAAAACAGCAAAATCAGCAATTTCAATATTTCATAATACACATACTTAATGTTATTCTCATTCAGACTATACTTACTAATGCACACTTGTAACAAAAACCACAACTATTATATACTCCGTATGTAACAAAAAACAGGTAGTAAACATAACCCAAAAGTCAAAAAGAATAAGATATTTCAAAAATCATAGAAATATTGTAATAAACATATGAACAAAACATGAACACATGTGTCCGTACATGACATTATTTCATGTATATTTTGTTTGTATTTCTGTACGTATACCAGTATGTACAGAATCACACAGACGCATATATACACAAAAGAAGAAACAAACAAAACATTCTTGTGTTTTATGTGAGCAGAAAACCCAAAAATACATCAACTGTTTAAAAAAAAACTTAAAACCATATAATCTTTTTGAAAAATACAACATAAAAGCATACTTTATTTATTTTGTAAAAAAGGCATAAAAACATATAACTGTTTCCAAAGAAAACAACATGAAAACATATTTTATTTATTTTATAAAAAATCCTAAAAACATAAAAATATTTTTCAAAGAAATCAACATAAGAACACAGTCTATTTATTTTATAAAAAAGTCATAAAAACATAAAACTGTTTTCAAAGAAAACAATATATATGAAAACATACTTTATTTATTTTATAAAAAATCATAAAAACTTGCATTCTTTTTAAAATGCAACATTAAAACATACTTTCTTCTAGAAATTAACTACCATAAAAACTTGTATTCTTTTTAAAATATACAAAGTAGAAACATAAAATAATTTTCAAAAACACAATATGAACACATAAACTATTATTTACAGTATAAAATAAAATTAGAAAAAAAATGAAAAGATACTTCCCATTTATAAGAAATACATGAACCAAACACATGCTGTAAGGTTACATTTTAAACCAAAAAAGTGAAAACACACACACATATCTATATATAAACTAGCAACAGAACAGTATCATTTCAAGAAATATACAACAAAAAAAAAGATGCATATTATTAACCTAGCTAGCTTTAAAAGAGTAGGAAAAAAAAAAGTGTTATACCTTAAAAGACACACACAGAGGAAATTTTTCAACAGAAAGAAAAACATGCAGGCTGTAAAACATGCAACGTACTAACAACATCAAACTTAAACGTTACATAAATTTAAACCAAAACACACATATATATTATAAACTAGCAACAGTATCATTTCAACAAAAAAAAGATGCATAATATGAACCTTTAGATGACTAAAAATGTTATACCTTAGAAGGTAGGTAGCTAGCTTTTGATAATATTTCTTTGAGAGCAAAAAGAAGAAGATGAAAAAGCACACAAAGACACTCGTGTGATTTGAAGAAAAAGAGAATATAATGACGAAACCGGGCCTAGAAAGAGAAACTAGTGTTTGACGCAATGCTGTATCTGTATACTGCTACCTCTGCCTGCCTCTTGGTATCTTGGTGCAGACTGCAGAGGTGATGGTTGTAGCATTTCTTGGGAGCGAATAAATGGCTGACACGTGTCTTTTTGTTCTTTTTCTTGGTTGTTTAGTACTTTAGTATTCCTATTTTACCCTTGTGTTTCGAGTGAGTTGTATGGGTTGTTTCGTCTTTTTGCTTTTTGCATTGTGTGAAGGCTACTTTAGTGAGCGAGTGAAATCCTAGTAAAACGATTGGTATATATGTCTACAAATGCTAAATTTGTGTCTAAATTAAAATGCTAATGATTTATTGTTTTATGAAAAAGGTGAGTCTATTTAGTGGGGTTTTCATATAAAATTAGATGTACATTTAAATATATCAATTAATGCTATATTCTTTAATGAATATTTTTGCCACGGTTATCTTGTTGTTACATTGGTTGTGGTAGCAGAGACGTAAGAAAAGATAAAACTAATCGGGTGCACAATTTTTTCTTAATTGTAATATAAGTAAAAAATAATAATAGATTTTCAGTTAAAATGATCGATTTTAGTGGAAAATAAGCTCATTTTTCACAAATTGATGGACTAAACAAGCAATAACTACAAACACAATGCATTGGGACCGGTACATTTTAGAAATTTCGTTGATTTTTACGAAAATTAGCACTACAAAGCAAAATTTATCAAGGTCCCGTGACACCACGAGACTTTTGTCCATGTGTGGTATGAGGGCATCCTCATGCATGTTCTTTTGTTATAACCGTGGAATGTGTTTTTTAAAGATGATTAGGTGGTCATGATCACGAGAAGAAAAAGAAAGATGAAAAGTGCAACAGTAAAAAAATTCTAAGGTGGTGAAGGTAGTAACTACTATGTGGATTTGATGTTGGAAGTGGATGTTGATGCGCCATCGACGTAGTGTGGTCGGGAAAACACAAGTACACCAGTCTTGATTTTGTAAAAAAAATATTGAGTTAAATATGTTTTTTCTGATGAAATATACCCAGTAAACCTTCTTTGAAAAAATTACAACAAGAAAACAAATTGAAATACGTATGTTTCTCTTAAAGGTTATTTTTTTTATCTGTTTTATCCTATATGTTATAGATCGTGAAAATCTGTACTCTTTTTGTTTTTCAATTTGAGAGGCATACGTACTTTATTTGTGATGAACAAAATAAATTTTGCATTACAATGCAATTAGCAATATACTATCATGTACGTTTAAACTTTAGAGTGGAGTCTCGTGGTGGGTTTAACAAGATTTTCAAGTATTGGTGTCAAGTTAAAACTTTACATACAGCAATTATTGGCTAGTTTTACAAGCTCCTATTCCTTCATCGTAATTGTCTTTGTGGGGTAAAAAAAAGAAGGTATTTTGTGAAACAAGTAATGTCTTTGATCCAACTCGCCTGGTCGTGGGAAAGAGTTGATTGTTGCCTTAAGGACAGGATCGCATCGGATCCGAAATCGATCTCAAATTATACTTGTCCAGTACGTTGTCCGTTGAACTAACATCTTTGTGAAAGACACATAAAAACCATATTGTAGAGCCATGCTTCACAAAATATACCTTTTTCTTTTTCTTCTAAGAGCAAGTTCAATGGTAACTTGGGTTATTTTATAACACCGTCCACGTCAGCGCCACATCAGCTTTAACATTTCATCTTAACATCCTCAAAAAACACCCACAACAATAACATCCTGTCACAATTCTCAAATTCCGGTCATTTCTTAAATTAAATATGCATCATATTAATTCATTCATGGCATTTCATTTCACATTTAACGCGTAATTTTTATATTTAATAAACGTTATCGCGTGAGTTATTATTTTGAATATTTAATCCGTCACTTTCAAAAATGATCCCGATGTATTTTTAAACTTACATTGAGTTGTAAAAACTATATTTTGAGTTTAACTAGTGTTTTGAATTTATTTGGTACATAAATCGTTGAAGTTATATTATTACGACGTGTTTCTTAAAAATTATACGATAATTATTTTATCACTCAAATTTCACGAGGAATGTATTTTTACAATTTTTATTATCTCATTACATTCTATTTTGGTCTATTAAAAATCTCTTTTATCTAAAATCTACCATTTACCTTTACTTATACATTTTCCTACACATTTACTTACACTTTTCTTACAAATTGTTACAAGTATTTATACAATACATTTAAAAAAAAATAATAATAATAATATTTTGTGGACAAAGCCCCCAAAATCCGGCCCTTAGGGGATTACAATTAATACTTGGTGAAATTTTCCTTGACAAGTTTATATTTACACTTCATGTATCTAATTTCATTCATTGAATCTCATATTTCAAGTCAAGAAAAATAAGAAATTTGCTCTCCTTGTTCTTCCTTTCTTCCTAACCGGTTATACATCAAGGGAAAGGGATCATCATCTCAATTTTCAAGTTCAAGTATTTTTACAATCTAGTAATACTCTTATTAAGATTTTGAAATAAAAAATCTAGAGTATTTAGGATAAACCTTGGTTCTTATCACCTCATCATATACTAGTAAGCATGTTCTCTCATTTTCATGTTTCCTTTTTTCATTTCATATGTATCCTTTCATTTTTGGAGCTAACATGCAAGATATATGTTGTTTATACCATTTTTACTTGATTTTAGAGTATATATATATATTGGTCATCCTATAAATATTCCCATGGTATTCTTTGGTCTTGATGGTGATTAGGAACCCATGACACCCTAAGAAGGTGTATGGTAGGATTAGATTAGCTTTGGAGTTGATTTGAAGGGATTAGAATAAGTTTTGTCCGAGAAAAACTATTTTCGATAACTATATTTTAGGTTCTGTCCTTGTTTCGAATTTCTGGAAAAACCTACAGTTGGTACGAAACTTTGGCCTTGATATTTAGAAAATATACTTTAAAACGAATCCGTGGCCTTTTGAACGGATAAAAACGGAGTTATAACGAAGAAGTTATGGATTTTTAAAGTTTGACGACGAAACGTATTTTTTTTCAGAAAATTCAGCTTGCAGTTTTTACTTGTTTCGAGTCAAAAACGAGTCCTAAGCTTCGCAAATTATTTCGACTTATCAAAAATATATTAGTATACTTCGATACGAAGCTAAGGACGTATTATACGTAGAAAACGGATTTGAAACGACAAAGATATGCACGTTTTCATAAAGTTGCCGTAACTATTATTTTCTGAAAAACTATATTATTTTTACGTTACAAGTGTTTCATTAGCTGTAACGACCATGTTTGCGGCTGTTTTTAACGAGGTTGTGAAACTTTTTGGAACGAAATGTCTTCTAGTAAAATCAAGTTCACCAGCCATATTTTTCAAAACAACAAGCCGTTTATATAGCGGAGTTTTAGTAAATTATTTACGGATGTTCAAACTTGGCCGAAACTCATTTTCTGCACAACAATTCAACAAAATCACTATCTTTAACCCTTAATATCTTTATGATCGAGACCTTTTGGACGAAAACTCCTGAACTGAAACTTCTAGATATCGATACAAACTTTCCAAAACAGTCGAGTTCGTTCTCTAACGATCGACGTACACTATTTTACGACCATTTTTCCGGAGCCATTTTTGTTAATTTCATGATAATTCCGACGACATTGTTTTGCGACGAAAAGTGAAAATTTCACCATAAATCATTATAAAACCATTGTAGGATGACATTTTGACGTAAATACTTGTAAAGACATTTTTGAAGGGTCAAGACGTCAAAAGAGTATTTTTCGACGATTAGTAATATTTTCAAAACTCGCTAATGGTATAAATAACATACGAAATGCATGCATAACATTACATTGCAACTCATGACATATCATATCATTCGTAATAGGTCCCGGTTGACGCATCACATTATACCTCATTGTACCCACTTTTGTCATCACACCAGTTTACCAAGTGAGTAATCACATCCCCTTTTTACCGTTTTACTATATTTTTGGGGCGAAATGCATGAACCATATTTGAACTAAATTGATTATTACTTCTATGAATTCTTTAGACTTGAACTTTTGAACTTGACCTTAAAGTCTCGCCATATTGGTGGAGCGTCTCAATAAATCTCGCCTAGGTGGTCGAGTGACAAAGGAGTCTCCCCTGTTCGGAGCAGTGCAAAGTCTCCCATGTTCGGAGCATCACTATAAAGTCTCGCCATATTGGTGGAGCGTCTCAATAAATCTCGCCTAGGTGGTCGAGTGACAAAGGAGTCTCCCCTGTTCGGAGCAGTGCAAAGTCTCCCATGTTCGGAGCATCACTATAAAGTCTCGCCATATTGGTGGAGCGTTCTCAATAAATCTCGCCTAGGTGGTCGAGTGACAAAGGAGTCTCCCTTGTTGGAGCAGTGCAAAGTCTCCCATGTTCGGAGCATCCTTGAATTATTATATACGTGACGCTTTATTGTGAACTATTATGACCGCTTATACTTGACTATTAGACATACTACTTTTGGCAGTGGGTTGTGAACACACAGGTTGCGAGTTTTGTATGGGCGGAACTTGGAACTGAGTGGATTTACAATGCCTTTGCTTTGCGGACCATTTTCGTCGACCGAAAGCTTTGAATATTTCTTACGAGTTTTCTTATTTTGCTAAACGTGTTTACTCACCAACTATTTTCATAGTTGACCCGTTTTTCTCTCATGCATTTCAGGTGATCGTTAGTAAGCTTTTTCTACCAAGTCTTGCATAATGAAGTTTTCACTTGTTACTGCAAATCATTATGTAATAGAACACAATATTTTGGGAACTAAACTTGTAATATATTTGCCGATGACGGCTAAAACTAGTATTGTAATGATGTATTCTTTCTTTTAAATATTAATGTTGGTATGTTCTATTATCTTGTGCTTATGTTCCCTTCCGTTACACCTCGCGTTTCCGCCTTTGGCGAGGGTGTGACACATCCCAATAACATCAATAACATTTCATATTTTCAATTTCAACCCCTAAACTAAAACAAACACTTCATTTATTAAACTAAACATATCATTAAAAAAGAAAACATATACTCCCTCCGTCTCAAAATTATTGTCAATAGACAAGAAGTACATAGTTTAATAAAAGTGGGACCTCTACAAATTTCAACCACTCAAATAGAATATTCCTTCACTAAATTCTCTTTTTATTACCTAAAATAGAAAGTGGACAATTATTTTGAGACACCCGAAAAAGAAAATATGGACAATTATTTCGAGACGGAGGGAGTATATTACAATACGAGATTAAAAAATATATATATATATATATATATATATATATATATATATATATATATATATATATATATATATATATATATATATATATATATTACAACGAAATAAAAAAACACACTACAAATTAAACGTTACAACAAATTAAAGGAAATGATGAGAATACAATCTACTGCTTTGGTTTCCTCACGATACCATTGCTTTTCCCGTTTCATCACATCCAACTCACTTTCCCCGCTTCGTTGATCCCGTTGCGCACGTCTGTAACAAGAGTTGAACTTTGTGCATATGCCGTTCAACGTTTTCCACTTGCTCGACATCATATCCTTGGTGCGCCATTGAAAGTTGTTTCTATTGAACTCATTTCTGACCCGATACCAAAACGTATCTCTGGGTTGGCACTTTCCAACTTTCGGATCCTCCGAAACAGCTATGTAACACCTTGCAAGTAATGCTTCCTCTGCTGGAGTCCAACGCCCAGCAACGACAACTGGTTCCTCTTCATCAGAATCAATTGGTTCGGGCTCGGGGTCTTTGGATTTTTTTTATTTTCGCTTAATACGACCTTTTCCATTTTTTAGAGGAGACGTGGGTGTCTCAGCAACATCATGTGTTTCAGTTTGTGATTGTTGTGACTGTTGTGTGAATTGTAGGTTTTGAAAGTTGGAGTTTAAGGTGCTTTGTTGGTGGTGTTGTTGCCAAAAGAGATATTGTTGATGTTGTTGCCACATTTCTTGGCTCGAGTAGCTTAGTGGGTTGGGATGAGACATGTTGGGGTTTGAAGATGAACCCGCGTTCGGGTTAGATGATGAACCCGGGTTTGAGGGATTCCACCCACCACCGAGAAGATTGTAGAAAGTATCATCGTTGCCTCCCGACATTTTTTTTTTCAGTGAATAAAAGATTGAGAGTATTGAGAGGATTGAGTAGTGGAAGTATGAAAAAAATGGTGTTTTAGTTGGGTATTTATAGTGGTAAAAAAATGTTTTTTATTTTATTATTATTATTATTATTATTATTTTATTTATTAAAAGTAGCCGTTTTAGGGTTAAAATGAATTTTTTTTTAAACCTAACGGCTAGTATCCGTTAGAGGGGGTGTTTATGAAAATTTTTTGATTTATTATTTTTTTTCCCTTCCCATATAACGCGCGTTATATGGGTAACATTGAGGGACTAACGACGTTAAAAATCTCGGCCTCCAAAGGTGTAACGCCGATAACGGCGTTATTTGGACGAAAAACGGCGTTAGGCCGTTGCTGTTAGGGCTGCTCTAAAAGTGGCTTATTCAAAAGTCTTAAAACACATCGACTATTTTTCCTACCAAAAAATCTTCTCTCTTGATATATATGATTTTGGACGTGATACCATACTAACTAAGATTTCTTATAATGATATTTGTGATATGGTATGAGTTAAGTGTTGATGCACTGGGTTGCGGGAACATCACCCAACCTCATTTTCGTTCAAATTTTCTTTTCTTATATGTGAGTATTTTTGTTATTAGAAGAATGCAAAGGGTAGTGACGAATTCAAAAATATGTGAAAAGATTTGTACTTTTTCTAAAAATCGTGAAGGATACACTTTGTGTTGAAATCTAAAAAATAAATAAATAAATAAAATAAAAAATAAAAAATAAAAAATTACACTAAATACTTTTACTAAAAAGTGGGCTTAAATGGTATCCGCGTGAAGGGTTTTTCTAACATGTGCCCGGGGGCACATGTTAAGCACACCAAAAGGACGGTGGGACCCATGAAAAAGGACGTCTGG
This sequence comes from Chrysanthemum seticuspe, assembly GCA_019973895.1. Classification (NCBI taxonomy): domain Eukaryota; kingdom Viridiplantae; phylum Streptophyta; class Magnoliopsida; order Asterales; family Asteraceae; genus Chrysanthemum; species Chrysanthemum seticuspe. Next base: position 95,485,793 of record BPTQ01000002.1, on the reverse strand, counting down.
ACCCACAGGTTTTATTTGAAAAGTGTATTTTTTTGTGGGTACGGACGTCCTTTTTCGTGGGTCCCGCCATCCTTTTGATGTGCTTAACATGTGCCCCCGGGGCACATGTTAGAAAAACCCAACAACATATTCACAAATATGCTACAAGTTTGACTATATAACAAATCAGCTGCTTTTGCAGTATTGTACGTACGTACTATTCTTGTTTGCTTGTATCATGTCTGGTGATGATAACATAGCAAATGTGCAGCTGTGACAAGTAATAGGATGACGCCTGTCATTTATTTTCTTCACATTTCTTGATTTACCTATGTTGCCCTCTTTTCATTTGGGCTATTTTGATATTCACATATTGTGTGATGGGCACGTTGTTTATGTTGTATGAAACATTGAAATCCTTTTTTTGCATACATTTTAAGTTGTTATAGTTAAGATCAAGAAAACAATTCCAACTTATTACACGGTCACAATATACATTTTAAGTTTTTCCGGTTACAATTTTCTTTCGTACTAGTCGACTACTACCAACTTCTTTTAACCAAAATATCTCACTCGCACACGGATGTATTTTAGGAAGAAAGAAATAATGAGAAATATGCCGCTTGTTGCCTGGATGACTGATTCCCCAAACGATTGCCAATGACTGCCCTCAAACGGATACCCGATGCTCTAATCCATTATTATTAGTAAAGGTTTTGAATGATCCTATGATACCAAATAGAGGTGGAAAAATGGGACTGTCACTCAAATCACTACATTTTGCAACTTAAAGACACACACAAGTGACCTGCCTATGCCGAGTTAACTTTAGAATACTGGTTTCGATATAAGGTATATTTGGGGGCATTTAAGCAAGGTTCATCAAGCCCTTGAAAGAGTGTTCTTTTCTGGCTCTTATATCAAGCTTAACAAGATGTCAAGTTCTTTCAAAGTTCATGTCAGAAGTGTTTCACTTATCAATATTAGAATTTCACAATCAAATGCAGACCGGCGAGTTTCGGTGGTAACCTTGTGTCAAGGTCTCTTAAGCTTTTTCATGAGTTTTGTTGGAACTTTTAGTTGGTTCAGTAGTCCTTTGGTAGCAAAATTTTGCTAATGATGTTTAAAAAGATTGAGAAATGTAAAGAATTGAAGCAGAGGACTCGAGGCAAGAATAAAATGAACAGAGATATTTGTTAAAGGATGAGATTGTAAATTGATGTTCAGAAAGCCATTGTATTGGTTTCAAAGTTGAGGGGGAGGGGTTGTCAAGCTTAAGCTTATTGCCTTATGCATTCTCAAAAAACTCATTTGACCTAAAATAAAACCCTATAAGCTCTTTGAAATAGGCTTACCCAAACACATTTGAAAAGATGAATAGCTTTCTCAAAATATCAAATAAGCTATTAAGCTCCTCGGCCAACACCAACAGAAATGGATTTATATACATTATTTTGTCATTTATTCTCAGTCCCTCAACCAACACGGGTCAAACGGGGCAGCTGAGAAATCTAAGTACTCTTTGCAGTTTGCAACTTTGCATATCCCTTCTCTTTGTGATCCAATAGTGTTTATGATGTCTAGCATAATCATGAAATCTTATTATCACTAATGGTTTCGATTTTCCATACCCCCAACTTCTAGCTCAATTAATGGATCAATGCATAAAATCCTTAGAACGATTTATGAGAATGACATGAATCACATCCTACAGCATGCATTTTTCCAACTAGAAAAAAGAGAAATTGCATATAGTTTTAGACATCTACGGGTCAAATTGCATTACGGGTCACATTACATTTTCTAATATATCAGCTACAGTTCAGTCATATTTCCATATGAAACGGGTCAGTTTGCATAAACCCAACAGATTTATAGTTGTCAAAAGCCAAATTATTGCAAACATAAACCATGAAAAGTCGGAAACTATGAACCATTTCATGTGCCCTACGAATTTCAAAAACCAACAAAACCAAACATGCAAATATACACATAAAGTGTTTAATTCCACACAAATATAAACTTGTTACTAGATTCTATAAACCATATCATGCAAAATATGAGATGCACCAAATGCACCTTCAAGTTAACTGTCAATATCAGTCATCAAAACGCTAATATCCTAGCCATCTGGCACATGGTTGGTTTTTGACAGAACATAAAAGCCAAAACTTAAAATATGTAAACTACATACTAATAAGTTTAATATAATATCCAAGACAAACTAACTCAGGAAACTTGTTTCAAAGTTTTCAAATATCATTTAAACGTCTGTTCAACAGAAGAACATAGAGCGGCAAACCTTGTCATGAAGCTTGGGTATTTGAGTGAAACCAGCAGCACCACCACTGCCACTACCACCAGCACCACCGCTATGGCTCGAAGCTGCGTCAGACATGTCATCAAACTTCACAAACTGTGACATCTGTTGCGCTGCCAAGTGGGCATAGCAAATAGGAGCAACTGCACACATACATTGCAAAACATTAGGACATTCTTGATATTAACTTAAAGTATTGAGTTTTAGCATAGCAGAATACAGATATGCAAGTTATGCAGAAAAAAAGTGGCTAATATTTACCTACAGAAATGGCAGTTGTGCTTCTTTGGTACCTGCATCATCCATATTCCCAAAATTAGTTGCTGATTCACTATTTACCATAGACTTTACAGTTGGCTATTCTCTATAATTCTGAAATTATAAAGTGTATTGATAAGCTAATTGACTTACACATATGACAGTGAATGAACAAGCTCCTGTAGGTCATCAGAAGAAAATCCAATTTGATCAAGAAGAACATGGTAATGTGTAGGCCGTGTAGTACCCTAGAAACAAATCAGATAGTTCAGCCACCATATTTTGTCATAGAAGAACATATGTATAAATTAGGCTTTGTTAATACTCACAATTGGTCCATTCTGAGCACACAAATAAAAGTCATTGTTCTTCGGATGACAGACTCCATTGTCAATGATTGTTCCTGAAACATACGATATAAAATATAAAACCTTCAGTTTTTGTTATTTTTAAAACACAACATTATCAATAATCAGATACTACCTGGTGGAACATTGGCATCAGATCTTTCCTGGAAAAACTTAGTGTGGTGAGTTTTCTGTGCCACAATCATTATGAATTTTGGATCCCATGTGTCATCCAAAAATTTGCAAGCCTACATGACACAATATATACTTTTTTAGATGATATAATTATCAAATCAATAAGAAAATGACGTTCCGGAATTAAGTGTTTGAACCTGCATGATCTGCTCCAGCTCTATGTTCAGCACCTGGTTGAACTGACTCTCACTTACACCATCCCTAAAAATGACAATATGTTGTGGTTTCATCTGACGGGTAGTACTTGTATAGAAGTCATTCAACAGTTCCCTGATCATCCCTTCATCTTTGTCTGCTGATACGGGTTTAAATAACCCATCAATCATTTCAACTCGAGCAGATTGAGCACGAACTGATGCCCTGTAGCGAGAAATCAGAGGCCATTGTCTCGAGCTAACAACCTAAAAATTACCAAAAACTAGTATTATCATATAACATTCAAAATCTAATTTTGTAATGAAAAATAAATTGCAAAAAGACAGAACGTACAGCTGCAATAGAGGGAACATCAGAACGTCCAGGTGAACCATGAGACACGTCCATTCCAAAGATTATGGTAGGAGTCCTTGAGACTAATGGTATTGAATGCAGATACTCAACTGATAGCAGCGAGTTAATACCACCCATCTGCAATAAAAAACAAATAAATCAGGCGCGAGTTCCAGAAAGAAAAAACAAGATACTAAAACTGTGATGACTTGAAATTAGGACCTTTGCATTGATCTTCAAAAGCAAGTTTGTAAGATACTGATCGTTGACCTTAGTTGGTGCAATGCATTGCGTAACAATCCCATGGTCCACCAGGCATTTTCGCTTCCATGGTCCTATAGTCATACAGAAAGTTAAAAATCTTATTTATTTACATTTTATACAACAATTTCTCAGGTAGTGAAAGATCAAGAAGGAGGGCAAAACCATAGATGTCAGAATTCTTCCTTTCTGGAAGAATACATAGTAGAAACGCTGGCGGGCCCGGAAGTCCGCTTTTAACAGCTTCAAACATCTTTTCAACACGAACAGGAGCAGGGAAGCGTCTATCCTGATAATTCTCTTGAATCACTGTGTATGGATCACTAAGCAGCTGCAAGAATAACACAGGACTATTTATTTTACCAGGTCATAATATATTTTGTACGTACTATGAAAAGTTGCCAAATGTGGGATTCTCACCATGCCTTTGGCTCCAGAACATCTAAGTAGATCCGTGCACATATGTGGAATGTCACAACGAGCACTAAAGTTCACGATAGCCCAACACGTGATCTGTTTTGGCTCAACAAGTGTCTGCAGCCAAATTCATACAATCAGAACCAACATTCAAAATTTTTGTTAGTTAATAAAATAACCAAAATTTAGAGGACCTTGTTATTAAAGTTCCAGCGACCACCACGAGGAAGCAAGTCACCTCCATTGCCAAACTTCAGCTGCAATAAATACAAAGAACGTATAATTAAGAAACATATTGTGCAAACAAAGAGAGATTTGCAACCAAATTATACCTTTGGTGGTTCCAAAACCCGACCCTGAACTTCAGTGAAGTTAGTACTGATTGTGATGCCAGTTGAATTTATAAGAGGATCAGCATTGTAGTTACTTTGATTCAATGCCTGCAAAGACAAATGAAATAGTTGTTATTTGACATGTATTGTACCAGACTTGCAATATCATTGGTAAGTAACGTGTTATAGAAGAAGCTTACACCCATCAATGTTTTCATCCGATCGTGTGGCTTCTGTCTGGACTTCTCAACAAGTGATGCCCGCTGAAGATTTGACAAAGACTTTGTGTACCTTTGTAGTGATATCAACTCACAGAACTACAACAAACATGAAAACAATGTAGGTTTCAATTTAGAGTGCATTTGTACAATTTTTAGCCTACCAAAATGTGTATAGATTACCTCGAGTGGTATGTAAACCGGCCTCTTTGGTTTACCCACATCTAAGCATGGTAAGTTTTTAGACTCCTTGAGTTCTGTATCACGATGCTTCAGATAGTAATCATACACCGTAATCTCAAATGTTTCACCTTTCTGTTTCATCGTAAACCTGCAAAATGTCATATAATTCAGCCAATTCTTTTCTGTCCTACATTTTGTTAAGTTGTATTGGAAAAAAGGACTTACTTTTGTTCTCTGCATGTTTTTTCACTCAACCCGATGATTTTGTGCTCAAGGTTAGAGGGAAAGGTCTTGATTCTAAGGCTCTTCAACATTCTTTTGGCCTATTAAACAAGAAGATTAGAAATATATGAATCTAAATAATTGACATGGTTTAAAACAGGAGAGACTTGCCACCTTAGTCCAGTCAATGTCCTTTATGTCGCGAACATTCTGATTCTCAAGAAGAAAGTCGACAACCTTCCCTGGCTTGACTATCATTGTTGTTGACACATCTAAAAACCAAATAATATATATGATCCATCAGTAACAGAAGCTGTAGATCGTGGTAAAGCTGAACGAGTAAAGATTGAGTAATACCCATGTTCAGACTCAAACCAGCTTGAGTGGCCCGAAAACTTGAGTGAAAACCTCTGCAGCCCACAACCCCGCCTCCAATTCCTATTGAGTTTCTTGGATCATTGTGAAAGAAACATTGCCTAACAAGAAGACAACCTCTGCATACATTCAAAAGAAAACATGAGTAAGGTTAACAGTAAGAAACATTGTATACTGTAAGTCATTTTAAGAATGTAAGACTTACTGTTTTGCAGCGTGTTGCCTCAAAAGCACATCCAAGACCCTAACAGCTTCATTGAATTGCTCCGATTCTTGGCCTTTAAGTGCATTAAAAATGGCTTGAATCGGGATCTTGGTAGCATAGTTTATCTTGACGGTATACAACTTTGATTCAGGTGGACGCCTTGATCTCTTCGTGTCATTTTCCCTCGGGCTGCCTCCACGAACAGTTCTAAAGAGACAATAAACGATAATTAGTGAACAAAAAATCTAGAATGGATCAAAAACAAAATGTAAACAGCAAACATTGTGCACCTGTTTGAGGACAGATTCTCCAACATAACAGGGAACTCGAATGTAGTCTGTTTCAAAGGTCCCACGGTAAACAAAGTCTTCTCTCCATCATACGCAAAACCTTTACCTTCTAGATCGGAATGGTAGAAATTGTGGACCATGTCGAGTACTCTTCTACCAACACCTTTTGCCTCGACTGGATTCCCATCCTCATACAATAAGGCCACCTAAAACAGCATACAACAATAGCAGCTATGACTGTTAAAACTCAAAGCAAAAATCTTTAAACTACAAATAAGAAATAGATTTCTATAACATTTATGATGTTTACAACTACATGTAACTACAAAAAGATTCCGCGCAATCAGGATAATCCTAGTTTATCTTGTTACTTAATAACAGTCAACCTGACAATTAAAAGTCAGCAAGTGGACATTTTAGAACAAAATGACCAAGTTTAAACACCATAGAACAAAAGCATAGTTGGCCTTGGAGATTCAAAGCCTGTTTCCCTCGAACTACAAATTTGACAAATAATCTTATGAGTTTTCTTATCTAGAAGTTCCTATTACGATAGGTAACACTTTTTTCACTTACACATGGCTACAAGAAGTATAATCCTAATCAATCTTGATATTCAATAGTACCATACTTGTATGCAGTTACCAAACACCAAATAATGCATAACAAGCATAACTCTATTAATAATGGAGTTCAGTAAAAATTAATTAGACACTCAAAAGTCAGAAGAGGAATTTTAAAAGAAAAAAATAGAACCAGCTAAGAACATCATACAATACAACTATACAGGTGACAAGGGTTTAGAATATTTATATGCAATTACCACATTTTATGCATAATGAGCATACCTCTGAGGTATGAAGTTAGGTAATAATAACTATTTTAACCCTCAAAAGACAAAAGTCGGTTTTCTTTAGAAATTAAACCAGCATAAAACATCATACAGTACAAGTGACATGTTCAGCATATAGATGTATGCAGTTACTAGATTGTAAGCACAATGAGCAAAAATCAGTTAGTTATGAAGTTCCAAAATAACTTATTTGACACTCAAAAGTCGAAAGAGTTTTTTTTTTTCTTTTTTCTTTTAGTAAACAGAACCAGCTTAAAACATTATACAATACAAGTAAGAAATGTTTAGCATATTTGTATTCAGTTACTAAGTTTTATGCGCAATGAGCAATGGAGCATTACTCTGTTAATGAGAAGTTCAGTAATAACTAATTTGACACTTAGAAGTCAAGAGTGGACTTTTAAAAAAAAAATACTAGAACCAGCTTAAACACCGTATTCATATGAAATTACTAAATTGTTTGCACATGGAGCATACATATGTTATATGAAGTTCATTAAACATCTATCTGACACTCAAAGTAAAATGCAGATGTAACCAACCATAGTTGCATTTATAAGAGTAAAAGACATACACTGTACTGATAGAAGTAGTCATTGGTGCTTTCCAGTCTCACGTTGAAATGGTTCGTTAGCAGAGGGATCTTCTGGCCTTTGGTCCCTAGCTGGCGTCTAGCCATTGGAGCGCGGTTTGGGACTAATGCTTCAGGCGTCGCTTCTTTCATTTTTGACATTTCTGTCATTAGAAACATACATAACAAAATGTTAGTATAATACTTAGAAGCAAGTAATACAAGTACAGAAATCATTAGGAAACATTAAAAAGGAACCTATTGTTTCATAATAACTTATCTGCAAGTCAATTAACCATATATAACAAATGCTTACATAATATTTGGATAGCCCCTAATACAATTACATAAATCATAATGACACATTTGACATTATAAAGGAAGCACGTTGATCATTAAAAATACCCAAAATGTGACGTAAGTGAATAATCTTAGATAAGTTTAACAGATTTTCAGAATGCGCTTACTTTATACCTTCTATATATTGACAGAGAAGTGATTGAAAATACTACAAATAAGTCTTGTAAATAACTTGCTAAACACATACTTGCAGCATTAATAGAACAAAATAAACAATCTCAGAATTCACATACTTTACGCTTTTCAGATCTTATTAAAGAAGTCTACAAACAAGAAACAAGACATCTAAAACTACTTACTAAACACAGATATACTTGTAACCTCAAACAACTACTTTACGCTTTTCATACCTTAATGAGACTATTATAAAAAGATCTAAGAGCAAAATTACTGCTGCACCTAAAGATGTCACAACAAACAAGTGGTAATAAGAGAAAATCCTTGACATGGACTTCTTTTAACTCACTAGTCCACAGAGAAGATAAAACAAAAGCGAAACTCCCAAATTCGCCAAAAATGTTGAGATCTTACACATCACAACAGCAATGACAAAAGTCTAACAACTTTTTAAAATGGTCGAGCAAAAGTACAATTTCATTTAAAAGGCATCATATTTTTACCATGTATCACGTTGTGACGAATGGTTGTGATGTTTTGTTGCTTGGCATTTTAGACCAATATAAGGTGTTTGTGTTAAGCTTAATTGATTTCGGCTTATATTTCATAAGCCTAAAATTTTGGGCTTACTTTTTTATACTTACGGGCTTATATAATAAGCTTGTCATAATAATAAGCTTATATAAGCCCACAAGTCTAAAAATTAAGCTTGAAATTTTCAGCTTATCAAAAGTAAGATCACAAACCAGCTCAAACAAACTTAAAATTAAAACCATAAGCTTAAACAAACGCCCTTAAAAAAGAGTCTGTTTGTAGTTTTCTTGATTGTGACCAGTGGGTCAAAAGTTGACCAAAAGTCAAAAGAACAACTATCAACAACAACAACAAAATGAAGCTGTGATAGTTCAAAAACCGTAAAAAAAAAAAAAAAAAAAAAAAAAAAACTTGACATCTTTATTTAAAAAACAAGAAAAAATTTGTACGGGCATACCCTCAAAAAAAATCCTTGCGTTTTATATAAGCAGAAAAAATGAAAAGCCCACTAATAAATCAACTTAAAAACATGCATTTTTTTCTTTCTTTAAAAAAACTACTTAAAAATACATATTTCTTCATAAAAACTTGCATTTTTTTTTCAACAAAAAAAAAAAAAAAAAAAAAAAAAAAAAAAAAAAAAAAAAAAAAACATATATAAACTTAAATTCTTTTCCTATAAAATAAACACCAAAACATACATTCTTTAAAAAAAACATAAAAACATATATAGATTATTCAACCTAAAACAAACATGCTTTTTTAAACAAAAAAACATATACACATTAACTTAACAAAAAAAAACATATATACATGAAACAGCAAAAAACAACAACGCACATGCATTCATTTGAAAATAGCAACATAAAGATTAAAGAGAGTATAAAAAATGATACTGTATACCTTAACTTGATATATATTTGAAAGAAGATGAAACCCTAGAGAGAGAGAGAGAGAGAGAAAGTGGTTTTTGAGGAGTGAGAGTGTAGCAGGAAGAAAATGGGATGGTAAGCTTAGTTTATACAGTGTTGTTGTTGTTGTTGTTGTGTTGGTGATGGTGTGACAATATATTGTGTTCATCGACTTAAGACTCGACACGTGTTCTTTGATGGTTTATTACATCTTTGCCCTTTTGTTTCATGTGTCTTGCGTGGGTTTTATGGGTTCTTTTGTCTTTTTAGTTTTGTGTGGTGACTACGCTACTGGCTTAAGTTTTCTTTTTTCTTTTTCTTTTTTCAAATCGTAAGTTTTTATGTAAAATTCGAGTAGTGATGATACGTGGGCCTAACTAAATAGGCCTAAAAGGAGACCTAATGCATAAATGTATTGTACAGTAACAGTACTGTACAATACATTTATGCATTAGGTCTCCTTTTAGGCCTCTTTAGTTAGGTCCATTTATTATTTTCCTTTTTTTTAATGTATACGCTTCAAAAAAAATTGTGTTAGGAATACTTGTTTAGTATGTTCATTACTACCTGAAAAATAAACTTAGATTTATCAAATACATTTGTTTGAATGAAACGAGTCGGGCGGCTCGCGGGTTACGACAAGGTGATTGACATCAGTTTTTTGCAATCATGTTAGCCAAAACAATTTAGCAATACAAAGTAAAAAAAAAAAAGGACAAAAAGTATAAAAAGCACAAAAACTTTTAAAAAAATGAATTAATAAAACTCTCAAATTATGATAAACCCTTAATTTTAAATTTTATTTTTTAAATATGCATGATCTGTAATAATTGTTAAACCTGAAACCAATGAAGGTGATTTTTGTATAAAAAAATTGGTACTTTTTTTGTGTTTCTGGATTTATTTTCACCAAACTGATTCCTCATCTTCTTCGTTATTGTGGTGAGCTAATCATCCATGAGTGTGGTTGGGTTGTGTGGGTATATCTTCCAATCATAGCACTATATTTTTGTTTCAAAAAATCACACCCCGCGTTACGCCGTAGTTTTTGGATTGTATTTTTTAATCTCAATGCAATCCGTAATTCAAAGGGTAATGTTTCTTTGATCATAACAACTAAGGTATCAAACATTTCAATTTCACTCTTCGGGCCACCAGTTAAAATTATCATCAAATTGTTATCGATAGATAATAAGTATTAGTGTAAATAAATTTGTTTTTTTTTTAAATACCCTTATTCAAGTAATGGCGTAAAACCATTAATCCAACAAAACCTGTAAGGTATAACTTATCACATACACATCAAAACCATAACACAAAGTAGCATATAGATGGAATTCTAGAGAGAGAAAGTTAGAGGTTTAGGGAACTTAGTGAGAGAAAGTGAAATTATTATTATGAGCTCCAACTCTCTACCTTGGGAGGTAGAGAGTATTTATAGTCTTACATAAATCGCCACACTTTGGGCTGTGGATCAGGCATACAATGGGTAAAGACCCGTCCGTCCTCCACGGTGTTACTTAACTAAATACTACTTAACTTAAAATAACTACGACTACGAGCTTTCTAACGATTACATATACTTGAGGTGACCGACTCTTTAATACCGGGAATTTCTAATTCCTAACAATCTCCCCCTAAGGGAGGTCACCTCAATCATGTACCAAAATTACATTGAATACAAATAGATAATACATTAAATAGTGTTCTTGCATTCTTGATGTAGTCCTTTGTTCATAAGCTCGTAGTCATTGATTCTTCACATTGCATGTTTGGTAATTCCAAGTGGAGGTCTTTTACTGATCCACGTGATGATAAGTTTGAGCCATCTTTTGAGATCATCAGTTATCAAAAATCTCTAAGACACATCCTTTGTGGTGTTGGTATTATGTGATGTTGTGACTTTAGGACCGACATGCTCACATTCTGGATCATGATATCTTCTCATCAGAGTAGCGGAAGCATTTGTTGAATCATGATATAGGCAGCAGCGTAGCAGAAGCATGAAGTGAAAATATCAGAGTCATTGATGCACTAATCATGATTTCTTTTGAGTTGAATGTGTTAAGTGAGCATGCGGCTATGGATTGACCGCTTCATTCTGATCAGCTGCAAACGTAGGGCGTACCTGCATACAACAGTTAGCAATAAATCGCACGAAAGTGTCTTTGATCACTCTCGTTGAATTGAGGTACACGGCCCACGGTTCCCCGTTGATCAGTACAAGTACTGCCTGTGATCAGGTATAGTTCCGAAGAACTTCCTTGACAGGGTTTCGCAGCTGCTCTAGCTGTTCTCAAACCGGAACATCTCAAAGAAGATAACACGGAGTGAGTGAACCAGCGAATTTTAAGTCCACTGATTGATGAAAATAGATTTGAAAAACAATCGTGTATTGCTCAATAGAAATTGTTTTTGCAATACAACGAAGGTTTTATTGAAAATCAATTATCAATCATAAAAACACCTTTTGGTTTGAAAAATGAGTACACGGTCGATGTGCTAAAGAAAAGGTTTGTTAAGCACAAAGACCGGTTTTTCAAAGGTATCCGTCAATCCCTAACCTGAACCAGGATTGATTCAAGAAATTGAATCGCCCCATTGTTTCTGTTCAGTTGTCACATGGTTGATCCATATAATAGATCTCACATGCCACCTACCAGGAGCTTGTTTGATGTTGGCTCCAGAAGGCTTTCCATCTTCATTGTGAATGCGTAAACACATCACTCAGATGTTCTGGCAATACCACAAGGATAATGCGTAGGACTCAAGATATAATCTCTCTTTCCACATTGTGTGAAACAGAGAGTCTTCATTGAAAGTGTCCTAATGAGATTTATTGATGATCTCGTGGCTCTAGACTCAATTTGTGCATATTTGGATCCTGTGCCGGAGACTAGGGAGAGGGTCTCCTTCTTCAATATCAACAATCTCTAAGAGAAAGTCGATAGATAATGTCGGTTCCCCGTGAGAATGAAACAAGTCCTTTTAAGAGGAACTTGAGTGGTTTGGAAAGTTGAAGTGCAGTGCGTCACTGGGTCCATGACGTCTTGTCTTCAATACCGATGTTACCATCAGTAGCATATGAATTGAACCCGGTTTCTGCCCTAAGGTTGAATAAATGGAGGGCTATTTGTTTTCACCCTTTTCTCATTCAGTTCTTTTTAATTCTTCAACCCCTTCAGTGCTTACCGAGACTTCATAGCTAGAACCTTGTTGGGTTTATTCCAGTACTAGCTCAGTCTTAGTCCGCACTCTTCCCATATCTCATTTTTCTCCTTTTATCATCATACCTAAGGACTTCTACACTAACTAGTGGATTGTCCCTGGGTAGATCCCTCCGGTTCTGGCGGATCATGGGAACCAATACCTAACCTTATCATCCTTATATCACCGTACATAAAATAAAGTTGGTCGGTCTATTTGGTATTGTTCATCTGCCATTGGATCCAATTGAAAACCATTTGAAAATCAATTCAGATACTTGTGATAATTTATCAAAGCATTTTGTACCTGAATTGTTTTTGATATTTTTAGAACGAGAACTCCCCCTCAACATGTGCATCAAGTAATTGAAAATGTTTCGCACACGGAGGCAAGAGAAAGAATTAACTTCTTTTGATTACCATTTTCTAAAAAATATCAACATCACTTCCCTCATCAAATCAAGTAGATAGAGCATTTCCGGGAAGGATGAGGTTTCCATAAATTTGCTCCCCCTCAATATGTGCCTCGAGGTTTGAAAAGAGTTTTGCACATACTAGAGGGAACCTGCACATTGAGATAAATGATCACGTTTCAAATCATAGGTTTAAGATAGATGCTCCCCCTCAACATGTGCATAGAAAATTTGAAATCGTTTGTCACATGTGGGCAGGATAGCATGTACATCCTTATAAAACCATTTACCTAGTTATCAGTTTAAATCCAGTTTAAATCACACATTCTCCCCCGATCACAATTATCAAATTATTTGAGATTTGTGATCTCTTATTGATTTAAATTGATTTTGAAAGCTTTTAAGGAGAATTGTGACTTGATTATGAAAGCTTTTGAACTGATAAGGATCGGATTTTAAGACTTTAAACTCCATTGAAAACAACATGCATGTACATCTTTTGAAAACAATTTGATGCCAAATAACTTTTTAATTTAATTGAAATCATTCTCCCCCTCAATCAATGACATAGGTTGTTGATTGAGAGATAGAGATTTTGACAAATAAGTCCTGATGATTATCAAAAATAGAGACCGAGTTATTTTTCAAAGCATTTAGTTTTCAGCAGATAAATGATTATAGAATCAGAGCATGGAATATGAAAACATGATAAAACATGGCTCTGTTCTTTCTTTTAAAACCGGGTTATTGCCTGAAAAATGACAATAAACCAATGTTTCTCTTTCTCCCAAAAAATATTTTTTTGATTTTTTGAATTTTTTTTTTTTTTTTTTTTTTTTTTATAAGAATTCGAACAACATCTAAAGTCCCGTGTCATTCTTTGAATGACATCACAAAGACCGTAGATATTATCGAACCGAGAAAAACATAACAGACTGAAAATAATATTTTTTTTTTTTTTTTTTTTTTTTTTTGAAGATTTTTCGAATTTTTCAGATTTTTATGGATTTTGAAAGTTTTATAATTTTCTATTTGATTTTTGAGAGTTTTATAATTTTGTATTTTGTTTTTCGAATAAATATTTACAAGAGATAGATGAAGATAGACCTTTACTCCTCGTCTTCCTCCTGAAGACGTTTGAGAGTTTCTGGTTGAAGGCTTTTCAAACCAAGACGTGGAAGAATAAACTCAAAACGTTCTCTTGGAAGAGCTTTGGTGAAGATGTCCGCTAACTGATATTCAGACCTCACAAAATATAGTTCCACTACACCTTTTTCCACTTGTTCCCTGATGAAATGATGTCGAATGTCGATATGCTTTGCTCTTGAGTGTTGAACGTTGTTGCATGAGAGAGCAATAGCACTTTTATTATCACAGTACAGAGGGATTTTGTTGAATTCAAAGCCATAGTCAGATAATTGAGATCTCATCCATAAGATTTGAGCACAACAAGATGACATGGCTATGTATTCAGCCTCTGTAGAGGAAATAGAAGTACTCATTTGCTTCTTTGAAGACCAGCTCACAAGCTTATCACCCAAAAACTGAGCACCTCCAGACGTACTTCGACGTGTATCTTGACAACCTGCATGATCAGCATCTGCATAGGCCGTTAGTGACATACCGGTGTCCTTCGGGTACCATAGTCCCATATTGATGGTTCCTTGGAGATACCGAAAGACCCGTTTAACTGCTTCAAGGTGCTTTTTAGTAGGCTTAGCCTGGTATCTAGCACACATGCAAACAGCGAACAAGATGTCTGGTCTACTAGCTGTGAGATACATCAGGGATCCAATCATACTACGATATTTCGTTTGGTCAATCATGATCCCTGAGTGGTCCTCATCTAGTTTGGTTCGATCAATCATGGGGGTGTCAACAGGGTCACTTGAATCAAATCCAAATTTCTTTAAGATCTCAGTTGCATATTTAGATTGATTTATGAAAATGCCTCCAGGACTTTGTGAAATTTGTAATCCCAAGAAAAATGACATTTGTCCCATCATTGACATTTGAAATTTTGAACTCATTTCATTTGAAAAACGATCACATTCCATTGGGTCAGTCGAGGCAAAGATAATATCATCAACATAAATTTGAACATGAGTTAAATGTTTGCCTGACTTCCTGGTGAACAATGTAGGATCAACTGCTCCTTTGCTGAATCCGGTTGATAGAAGAAACTTTGACAGCGTATCATACCATGCCCTTGGAGCTTGCTTTAAACCGTAAAGAGCCTTCTTCAAACGATAAACGTGAGTAGGATGCTCTTGATTCACAAAGCCTTCAGGTTGGCTGACGTAGACGACTTCTTTAAGATCTCCGTTCAGAAATGCCGTCTTTACATCCATCTGATATACTACCATGTTCTTACTAGCAGCATTAGCCAGAAAGATTCTGATTGCCTCGATTCGAGCAACAGGAGCAAATGATTCTTCAAAGTCTATACCCTCTTCTTGACGATATCCTTTAGCAACTAATCGAGCCTTGTTCTTCAACACATCACCATGCTCATCAAGTTTTACTTTGAAGATCCATTTGAGAGCTATAATCATAGCACAGTCTGGAGCAGGTACTAATTCCCATACATCAAGACGATCAAACTCATGAATTTCATCTTGCATGGCATTGAACCATCTATCTTCATTCATAGCAGTTTTAACATCTTTTGGTTCGATCTTAGATAGTACGGAGTTGAAGAAGCACCATAAGGCATCGGTTGCGAGTTGCTTCCGGGTTGATACAGGACGAGAAGGATTACCAATGATGTTGTCTAATGGATGATCGTGAGTCCATTTTCTGAGGTGTTCATGAGGCATTTGTTGAGGAACTGAGGTAGCTGAGTCGATTTCTCCTGAAGAAGATGGTTCAGATGATGATTCAGGAGTAGCAAATATGTTTTCAAATGGAGCATCTTCAGGAGTCGCAAAGGGATTAACTTCATCATTGATGCCAGAAACATTTCCATGATGTACATTTGAAGAATGATGATTTGTTGATGAGACTGAAGCATCAGCAGCAGGTGCTTCTTGACTTACAGATATTGAAACTGATGGATTGACTTCATTTGCTGGAATTTGAGCATCCTCTGTTGTAGGGATCAGCTCCTCATTAGTAGTAGACTCATACAGTTCATCAAACATTGGATCAAACAATTTCTTTACATCATCTTCAGATGGAGGTACATATGGTGTTTCTTGAGAGGAGTTTGGGACAAGGGATGAACCAATAGGACTGTTTTGAAGTGCGGGTCCTGAGCTGGAGTGTCCAGGAGCCATTTGACCGGTCAGCTCATCAAACGTAACGTGAATTGTTTCCATGATATTTCGGGTTCTTTTGTTGTAGATTCGGTATCCCTTTTTGTTTGGTGCATATCCTACAAATACTCCAATGTCAGCTTTAGCTCTAAGTTTGCCCAAGTCTTGACCCTCATTAGTTGGATAGCACAAGGCACCAAACACACGAAGGAAAGATAGATTGGGTTTCCTGTTGTGGACAAGTTCATATGGAGTTTTTCCATGAATGGTGTGAATCAGGGAACGATTTTGTGTGTAACATGCAGTGGCAATTGCTTCAGCCCAGAGAAACATTGGAACCTTTGAGTAAATCAGCATTGTTCTAGCAGCTTCAACAAGAGTACGATTTCGTCTTTCAACTACACCGTTCTGTTGAGGGGTTCGTGGAACACTTCTTTGATGGCTGATTCCAACGCTTTCATAGAATACACTAAGTTGTTTGTTGACAAACTCAGTTCCATTGTCTGTTCTGATAATTCTGACAGTTTTGTTTAGTCTAACCTGCAGCTGTTTGATGAGTTTGATGATGATATCAGGAGTTTCATCCTTTGTCCTTAAGAACTTGACCCAGGTGAATCTGGAATAGTCATCAACCACAACTAACACATATTTCTTCCCAAAGATATTTTGCACCCTCATTGGTCCACATAAATCCATATGAATCAGATGAAGAACTTCTGTGACAGAGTTAGTAGGTTTGGGTTTATGGGCATACTTCTTGCTTTTTCCCAATTGACATGCTGAACAAAGATGATCCTTTTCATACTTAAGTCTAGGTAACCCTACAACTAAGTCCTTTCTGGAAAGATCGTTGATGGTGCCGAAGTTCAAGTGATTGAGACGACGATGCCATAACCATGACTTTGTTTTTGAAGCCTTTGATAACAAGCAGATTGGTGAAGCTCTCATCATGTCATCGATAGAGATGGTGTAAAGGTTTGAGCCACGAGTTCCTTTCAACAGTTCCTTACCATTAAGATCTCTAACGAAGCAGGTATGTTTTCTGAAGGCTACTTCTAGATCAGAATCACAGAATTGACCAACAGAGAACAGATTATGACCTAAACCTTCCACATAATACACTCTGGAGATGACACTATCACCAACAACATAATCTCCATAACCCAAAATAGCACCGAAATGATCATTACCAAATCTAACAGTCCCGATGAATTTGCTCACGAAGTTCATGAGCCGTGACCGGTCTCCAGTCATATGCTTGGAACAGCCTGAGTCCAGGTACCACAGAACGATTTGAACGATCTGCAGTTGAACACAGACAAGAATGGATAACTGGATAATTGGGATCCCCATGCAAGAATGGGTTCCATTTGGTTAGTAGCAACAGTTGGACCACCCACATCAGAAATAGAAGCATTCATATCAGACAGTGAGGTAATGGAATCATTGTGAATAGATGCAATACTAGTGTCTGTATTAACCCTATTTATAGCGTGACCACTTCTTAAGGGAATAGTTCTACCAGTAGGCATCCATTTTCTAGTGGGCATTATCTGATTAGTCTTATGACCAACAGGTATCCAATAAAAGCCTATTCTGCTGAATGTTCTTCCTGTGGGTTTCCATTGTTTTCTAGCTTTCTTCCGTTTTTGCCTTTTAGCCTTCTTAGCATGAATTTTAGCATTAGCAATATTAACTGGACAATTAACATCATTAGGCAGAATAGTAACACCACATTCATGATTAGAAACAGAATTCAAGCAGACATCATTACAAGGTTTGCAAATAGTTTCGGAATTCGAATTAATTACAGTACGCTTATGGCTAATACTAGAATCAACACGATTCGTTTTATTCGATTCAAACTTAACGTTCCTAGATTGTTCTTCTACTTTCTTCCAGTGCACATTCTTAGCTTGAGAGGTCCTATCATTCCTTGTATTGTCTTGAGACTTTGACCTGCTCCCTTTAATGTCACTGATTACTCCTGTAGAGGGAATGGGAACATTAGTTTGTTTTACTACTCTTTGCACCACCTGTTTAGAAGTGCTGGGATCTGAACTACATGCAGGTGCACTAAGGTTCACTTTCTTAACACTAGAGGTACTGAGATTAGTACTCCTAGAAGGCACATTTGAGTTCACTTTCCTAGCATTGACAGGTCTAAAATCTG
The DNA here is from genome assembly GCA_019973895.1 of Chrysanthemum seticuspe. NCBI lineage: Eukaryota > Viridiplantae > Streptophyta > Magnoliopsida > Asterales > Asteraceae > Chrysanthemum > Chrysanthemum seticuspe. The sequence goes on along the minus strand of BPTQ01000002.1, from coordinate 95,467,307 downwards.
AACTACTCAATGGTACACTACTCCTCACATTTCTCCTCACATTCAAAACATTGGGAGTCGATTCCATATCATGTTTGGCCTTAGGCATTGAGCATGGAATCAAAGGGTTAACTCTCTCACCTAATGTCTTTGGGCATATAGTGATCAAGCATTCTAAGATTTCTTGAGATCGTTTGGCATATGAGCATGCATGTCCAATAGCATTGTCATGAGGTTTCTCTAGCTTATCCTCTTCAAAAATCTCACGCAGGCATTCTAAGCAATCCTTAAGGGATGAGAAATATGTTTGAATGGCAAGTTTGTTGTTCCTTAGATGAGGAGGGACATATGTCACAGATAAAGCATATTTATTGCAAGAGTGAACCTTTGATACAACATTCTCCCCATTGGTCATTGGCATTTTCCCTTTTACCTGACTCTTCAGATTCTCAATTTCCTTCTGCAAAGAAGCTACTTGTTCGTTGTTTTTGTTACGAGTGACTTTAATTGACTCAAATAACTCATTGAAATGACGTTTAACCTTTTCATTTTCTTCTAGAAAATTTTCATTTTCCTTTTGTAAAGCATTTACTAGGTTTTGAAGATGAAACGTTTGAGAAATCTGAGAATCTAAAGGAGGAGGCATTTGGGAACCTGTCATATTGTTTGTTTGACCTTTTAACTGAGAGATCTGGGCTTTCAACTTTCTGATCGTGTTGCACTGAGCTTGAATCTGTTCATCACGTTTGTTAATTTGAAAAACTGCATCAAACTCTGGAGCATCTGAAGATGTCTTGACATTTGAAGTTTTGACATTTTCTTTGAGATGTTGGTATTTTAGTTGTAAATTAAAATGCTCAACTTCTAATTTGGAAAAATGTTTAACTAAAGTGTCGTGATCATCCAGTTCAATCTTCTCGTTTAGTTTAGAATTAGTTTTTTCAAGCTCAATGACACGATCATGGGAGACTTTCAGGGCAACAGACAGTTCATGAAATTTAGAAGCATTAATGGAGCAATTTGAAGCAGCAAAGAAGATATCTTGAGCAACACATTCAGTAATAAGAGTCTCATTTAACGTATGCAAGTTCTTTCTCTCAATCTCATTATATTTTAGTGCACGCTCATAATCACTAACTTCAGCAACCATTGCATCAAATTCCTTTTCCATACCCTTAATATCAGCTTCTACCCCCTTTTTAAGACTCTCAAAGTGATCTTTTAGAAGTTTAAAGAAAGGCATGACCTCAGTTAAATAGCATTCTTTCATTTGTTCAAAACCTCTTTCACCTTCAGTTATACCAGTGGGAGTGATCCTTTTTTTGCAAGTTTTCTCAAAATCAACAAATAGTTGGAATATCACGTATTGGCTAATTAATGTCTTGCTTTTAGTGGCAATTGTTCTAGGTACAAGATGCATAGGTGTATTAGGAGGATACACAGTTGCTCTAGGCATTTTCCGAAGGGGAGGGTTTGTTTCTGCAATATTTTCGGCTTTCTGCTTATCTAAATCCATTTTCCAGAAGACTTGTTCGGGAGTCAACAAAGTCTGAGGCTTAAACTTGTTCAAGGAAATCCAGTTTTCCTTCTTGTAATCATGAGGAGAGAAGATTATGTTTTTCTCTTTGCATTTGGGATCATTTTGCTTCTTATTCATCTTTTCCCTAGTGATTTCACTTAATAACCTATCTTCCTCAGTGCACTCAACGTAACTAGGTTTCTGCCTAGGTTTAAGGACTTCATTACCATCGTAAATTACCTTATGAGCATTTCTAGCCTTTTTAATTACCTCTGGATTTGGTTCCTCTACAAGGGGAACGCTATGCTTATCGCTTAGAACTCTATGCTTAGTGATCATGTGAGCAGTCTGAATGGTGTTTCCTTGTAAATACAACTTGTTTTCAAGTTTGTTTTTCAAAGTTTTCAGATTAGAAAAATCTCTCAAGAGTTTTGATTCCTTTGCATTAAATTCTTGCTTAAGCATTTTCACATTTTCTTGAAGTTCTTGTTTTTGCTTAGCTGTTTTAGAAAGTTTTTCTTGCAAGGAATTTAATTCTTGTTTCAATACTTCTTCTCTAAACTTACTTTTTCTAATTACTGTACTCACTTGGACATCCATTTCCTGCTCACGAGTGGTCAACTCAAATTTTGCCCGTTGTTCATAAATAGCAACACGTTCCTTATAGGCATTTAGTTCAGAAATTATGGAATTATCAGGAGCACATGCAGTGTATTCATCAAAGACATAGTCATTGTTGACTGCAGAAGATGCATCACTTGGTACAATTTCACTTTCACTTTGTTTCACGTATTGATCGTATGGGACAATATTGATGTTACCCATATTTTCAGTATTTGATTCAAAAGTTTCAGTTGGTTGTACTTTGTCATGCATCTGTTGCACATCAGCGTCATCGTATAGTTTTAATACCTCAGAGATGAGTTTATCCTTGGATGTGCCAGCTTGTGGTGAAGAAGAGATCTTGGGAGAAACCATTGGAGAGATACTAGCCATAAAGATTGTGTGTGCAGTAGGTCCATCATCTACATCAGAATCGTAAGCATCACAGTCAGCGACTTGAAAGGCGTTCTGATGATTGTGACCTATCTCCTGAATAGGCTGCTCATCCACATCTGCATCATAGGTCTTGGCATTACCCTCAGCAAGAAACAGCAGTTCCTCTTCATCCAACGCAACACCATTGTCCTGAGCTTGGGCCAGCAGCATCTTATCTCTGAAGTAATCAGCATTTTGTGGTCGCTTTGGAGATGTGCAGTTCCTTGCAATGTGTCCCTCACCACCACAGTTATAGCATTTGGTCGGCTTAGCTTGTCCTTGGTTACCATTCCTTCCTCGATTCTGATTGCCCACATAGCCTCTACCAGCACCACCTCTTCCCTGATCATACTGTCTTTCCTGAACTGGTTGCACCACGATCCTTCCATCTTTAACAGTAGCTTGATTGTGTGGGTTGGATGCTGTTCTGAGGTTGTTGTTGGTTTGTGGGAGAGAATTCATGTTTTGGCTAATCAGAAGAGCTAGTTGATTAATGAAGCTTCCCACGTGTGCATCAGCATCAGCTTGTTTGTACATAGGATCAGGAATGAGTTTGTGATTACCATTACCCAAGGGTATGACTTGTGAAGCTTGGGTTTTGATTCCGATGTTTGAGTAGAAGGCAGTTGAATCATTAGACGAGCTTGTCTCTCCTGGGTTAGTTTTGAACTGATTGAGAATCAATTTTTCAAACATGGCATGTCTCTCATTCTGAAGGAGGAAGGCATAGAGTTGCTCATAGTTTGTGTTCTTCAATCCTTTAGTAAGCTTCACAGCGGTAACAAACTTGTGCCATTCGGGATTCATGTTGTTTACAAATTTTGAATTCAACTGAATGTTAGGCATAGTCATTCTGATGTTCCTCATGTCATTAACTAACTTATGAAATCTCACATAGTACTCATAAACATTCTCATCTGGTTTCATCTTGAAATGCTCAAATTCATCATAGAGTTGTGATTCTCTGTCTTCCATGGTTAATTCTGAGCCTGAGAGAAGCATCTTTACATTATCCCAAACTGCTTTTGCATCAGTGTTGTGATTGATCAGCTTGTAGATGTCTTTAGGAAGACCTTGAAGAACAATGTTTGAAGCCCTGATATCTGCATCGAATCTCTTTTTCTCCTTATCATCAAGCTCATCATACATCTTAGGTCTGTCCATTCCGTAAACAGGAGTACCATCTTCATTAGTATCAAGTATGTCTCTGGTCGTCTCAACACGATATGGTCCTTCATCAATGGATTTGAGAATGTTGACACCATTTTCCTTTCCAAGGCAATACAATCTGATTCGTTGAGCCCAAGAATCGTAGTCAGTTCTGTCAAGCATAGGTGGACGAGTATCTGAACCAGCTGCTTGTACATCCTCGGCAACAGTGGAGATGACAGTAGGGACGTTGGTAGACATGTTAACAGATTATACGGGATTTTATGACTCAATGATTAAACCGGGAAATAGATTCTTTCACGGGATTTTACTAAATCAAGAGAAAACCGTAAATAATCACTCAAGTCGCTAGATGATAAAGCTCTAAGTCGCTAGGGACAAATGCACTAAGTCGCTACCAATTAATTCGCTAGACAGCCAAGTCGCTAGTATCCCAAGTCGCTAACAGAAAATCAAGTTGCTAAGTAGTAATTCGCTAACACTCAAGTCGCTAGCAAAAATTCAGCAGTAATTCGCTACCCAAGTCGCTAACAATGCAAGTCGCTAAAGAGCAACTCGCTAACACTCAAGTCGCTAGCAAAAATTCAGCAGTAATTCGCTACCCAAGTCGCTAACAATGCAAGTCGCTAAAGAGCAACTCGCTACTGACCAAATCGCTACCACAAGTCGCTACCTGTAGTGGAGAGTCCACTACTTGTACTTTAAGTCGCTAGATCTAACTCGCTAGATTTAACACTGTAACTCGCTACAATTTTGTGAAGCAAGTCGCTAGGAAGAAAACATATCCGTGACCTAACTCGCTACCTTGAAAAACCAAATAAACTTCACTTTTCAATCCAAAAACAACCCAACCAAGATGATTCAAGCTTACCAAATGAAAACCTAAACACTTATGATGATTCTAAACATAAAAGTACCAACAAAATTCAAACTTTAACACAAGAAATCAACCAAATGATGCAAAAACCACTAAACTTTTTCAAACTCAAAAACCACCTAAAAACCACTATAAATCCAAAGATGTGCAATATATGATCTAACCATGGCTCTTGATACCAATTGTAAGGTATAACTTATCACATACACATCAAAACCATAACACAAAGTAGCATATAGATGGAATTCTAGAGAGAGAAAGTTAGAGGTTTAGAGAACTTAGTGAGAGAAAGTGAAATTATTATTATGAGCTCCAACTCTCTACCTTGGGAGGTAGAGAGTATTTATAGTCTTACATAAATCGCCACACTTTGGGCTGTGGATCAGGCATACAATGGGTAAAGACCCGTCCGTCCTCCACGGTGTTACTTAACTAAATACTACTTAACTTAAAATAACTACGACTACGAGCTTTCTAACGATTACATATACTTGAGGTGACCGACTCTTTAATACCGGGAATTTCTAATTCCTAACAAAACCCGACAAAAGTCAAAAAAAAATCTGGATACATAATGAAACTTGTATTTTATAAATAAAGCAATCCCATAGGTTCTTCAAAGCCTTGTCAAAAAGCAGATATTCTTTTCGATTAGTAACTGTAATAGGAATGTTGAGGTAGCCAGACCGGTCCTTAGTGATCTTGCCTCCAAGCCTTCCAAGATGAAGTGTAGTAACCTTCCTATCAAGATTCCTAGGCAACACATACATGTTGTTCTTTTACTTGACGGTTCCCTTATCGTTCCACACCTCAAGTTGAGTAATCACTTGGTTAGTGAAAGAGCGGTTGCTAAAATAAATCATTGCTTTAAGTTCTAAGAGCACCTAAATCTAGAAACTTGGAAGCGTGAAGCTGTAAATGTATAAAACAAACTGATATTAACAAAAACAACCCCTTTTTAAAAGAATCGAGAAACCTGGCAGGACATCTCTTCTTCTTTGAAGAAAACATAAGCATGTTGCAAAATACCATAGCATGTTTATACTAAGTTTAACATAAGATAAGTGTAACTGAGTGACTTACACAAACAGGTTCAAGTTAAATATTTTGGTGAAAACATTATCATATGAGGTTAATAAGGTTGCAAGTACACGGTCCAACGTTGGCCAAACAATAGGCTCAGATCTGCAACTCCCTGGGCAGCTCGACGCACCCGGCATGGCAGCACCCACACAATAAATGTGGTTACCTCGCCAAGATACGAGACCGTGAGATCCGCATTTATGGAAGAGTAATTTTGCAAAGAATCCATCAATGCTCCAAAATAGAACAAACCCGAATTAATCATGGCCTTGTAACGGGGATGTCGTGGAAAGAAACATGGCTGCAATTATTATGTCAACGCATTTGTTATGCCATCAATTCCCAATAGCAATAGGCAGCCATTATAAAACATCCACAGTGAATATTGTAACAGTTTTATAATGAGCTACCTATTGCTATTGTGAAAAGGGTGCTTGAGTCAAGGTGATCTACAATCATAACTGGGACCATTATATATCTTATACATTTACCGAGTTCAACTATTTCCTTTTAGCTGTGGCCCAACATTGGATCCGTAAAACCTAAAATATTACGCATTCAAAACAAGCAGATTTGAATCTTTGTATGCAGACCATATACATGTTTGACAGTGAAATGTAAGGCTCAGATCTACAAATGTACGAACGGTACGAAACACGCGGCATGGCTGCAACCACATTTAGAGGTGTGTCTGCCTCGCCAAGATATGGGTGTCTTTAAATTGTAGTCCGATAAACTATAAATGTAAAAAACGATCATCATCGTCTTAATAATATTTGGGCAAACCTTCAATGACTCTAGATGATTAGTCTAACTCTAAGCATTTTAAGCCCATCAAATTCAAAATACGCTTTAGTTTCAGCAACAGAACAAACTAACCTGGAGCCGATATTAAACAAACTACGTATAGGTAGTAATGTTGAACACTGGTCGTGGTTGCCACCAAAGTTCGAGTAGGATTGCCCCGCCAAGATACTGGTGCTGACCACAAAATTTATAAACGACGACAATTTTCATCATTGTTGGTAGCTACTAAAACACAATATTTTATTTAAAAACTAACATAGGTCAAAGTTATTCTAATTCCACATAACATGCCATAGAAATAGGTTGCTCACATTCTCAAGTCCATCAAAAATGCGACAGTTACCTCAAGTTGACAAAGGGCCTATAACAGATAAACATAACTGGAAGCTCTCACCTCCCCCTCAAATCCTTTTACTATTCAAACGGTCTTTACACAATGGTCTGCACCAGAAGTATTGCTAGCCCATTGAAGTATGATACGCTTACACAGCGCGTTCGGGGTCAAAGGAACTTCCTTTTCGTCGAGCAAGTTTTTCAACACCCTAGACAGTGAACCTAATCGTTGTAGTGTAGTATTAGGGTAAGCCACGGGTATTGATATCGTTCTCTAGGGGAATAGGAATGCTAGTGAGAAGTTACTACGCTAAGGTTGGGGTTGAGGAAGATTATTTTTTATATTTTTTAGGAAATGGAAAGTTACTACGCTAAGGTTGGGGTTGAGGAAGATTATCTAATTAACTAAGCTAGGGGTAGTCTATGTCTATTGTTGTGTGCTCGTATGATGATTAAGAATGTATTTACTTAGATTTTATTACTCCCTAGTTATCTCCTATTGATGGTTGAATTGTCACGTCCTTATTCTTAACGCGTTGTGTCTCCAAGGTCGTAGGGTATGCGTTTATCCCTAACTTTTTGAAGCTACCAAAGGTTAATGACTACAAAATTTCTATGATTCATAAACTTAACACTAAGGTATTCTTTGGATGTTTAGCCTACAATAACTCTAGGTGATTATAAACTAAGGTTCAACAAAGATTAATCAAGCATTAATAACACAACGAATGACCTATCACAATACTAGGTCAATCACAATTAAGATAAGAGACAACAATCAATATTCAATAACTAGGTTTCATATTACCTTAGCAAACACACAAGTAATTTAGCCGGACATGGAGAACATGCAAGCATACACACAATCAATTGAAGACATAATTGAATTAATGAAGTAAAACACTTATCTTGATGTAAGATAGGGTATGAAACCCTAAAATACTGTACAAGACAGCCTTGGTTCGGTTTAGGTTTTTACTCCACAAAACTACCACCTAAAACTAAAAAATTCGGATTCTATATATAGTGTTACAAACTGCGACGGCATCACTCTTTAATTGTGACGCCGTCGGGTCGCCGTCATTAAGTTTTCGTCTTGGCCACGTTATCATTGTGACGGCGTCATCTTATGCCCGTGACGCCGTCGCCTTCAGTCTCTGACGCCGTCTGGATCAAATCTAGGCCGTCTGAGCTGCGACACCCTACTCTTTTAAAACCTGATGCCGTCACTTGTAAATAAGCAATTTGGCTACTGAGTCGTCACAAAACTTGTTCTGACAGCGTCACAAATAGAACCTGACGCCGTCCCCTTCAGTTCCAGCAGCCTGAGTGTCTCTATTCTTGACTTTGGCCATTTTCTTCGTATATTCGCGCCTTTTCATCCGAATAAGTGTCATTCCAGCAATTTGCCTTCAAGAGACCTAAAAAGTGAAAAGGAACGAAATTAAGTAGTAACGGATACAAAAGTGATCAATTAAGGGCTTAAATGACCCCTCAAAAAGGTACCTTTTAAATCCTAATCAAAGTAACAAAAGGAATTCGAGTGAAAGATGAGAGGAAGCAACTATGTTGAACATCGTGTGTCAATATTAACAAATGAAGAATACATTGTATTCTTTATTTGCCTATATTGACACCCAATGTTTTATGTATATGTTCTTGCCAATATTGAAATGGTGATGATCTTCCAAACTTTTGACTTGGTTGTAGTTTGTTTTAAGGTCTAGTATGTTAACGTTATTTATATTCTGCAAGTAATGTAAGATCTTTATTTTAAGCATGCTATGTAAGATATCTATTTGATTGGTTTTTAAAACTGTAAGGTGAGGGCCTGTTTTAAAATACGAAACACTAAAATTCGAGAGTGGACAAATGCACCCTTTTACAAGTTGTGTTCTTCCCATTCTCTCTTCACTAAAAAGGGTAATGCTGTCATTTATTGTTATAGACATGTGACATCTTTTTCTATTTTGCTGCAAACAAAACATGTTGTCGTGTTTTAAATGTTAAATTTCTAAACACTCTATATTTAAAACCTCACATAAAAAAAAAAAAAAAAAAAAAAAAAAAAAAAAAAAAAAAAAACCCATGATTTAAATGTTTTAAACCAAATGCTCCCTAAAAATATTGTGTATTAGTGAGTCCCAATATCACTTTATATTTCAAATTATAATAATGATTTATTTATTTTATGAAATATTTTCTGTCTCATACATTAAATCCAAATCTAAATTGTGGAAAACTAGAAGGGGGGGTTGAATAGTTTACCGATTAAAAACTTTGTTTTGAAACTTATTGAAAGATCAATTGATATTGATCTTAGATATGTTAGTGAATGATAATCAATATGCAAACAATATATAAAGAGTAGATAAGGAAAGAAACAATCAAACCACAACAAGTTGTTTATAGTGGTTCGGTCTACAAGGACTCTTTTTCCTTGCCCTACTCCACTCCCCGAGTCTCACGCTCGAGAGTTTAACTTCACTAGTCAACAAGCACCTTTCACCGGCGGAGAACCCTTTACACTTCGCTTACACACTATTTCCGACACTAAGCTAGATGTTGAGTTCTTTTCAAGGGTACAACCACTCCAACACACAATGTATTTTAACTTTTTAAGGACTAAAAATACTAACCACTCACACTCACAAGATTATGATGGTTTGGTACAACAATGATGTATGAATCAACACTAGATCATACAACAACAAACAAGACTTCCAACCACTTGTTGAAGCTTGAATATGCCTTGATCTTCTTTGCTACAAAAGAGATCACTAATATGATATGAAACTGAGTTAGAAATGTTAGAGAGAAGGAATGTATGTGAATATGATAGAAATGGATGAAAAACAACTTGGTTTGGCTTTGCTATTTATAGCCAAAATGCTCAGCAGACACCACAGACCACGGATCCCTCAAAAATGTTCCGTCCGTGTTCAGTTTTGGTGCCGCCGGGGTCTGACAGCAAGATCATCAAAATCTTACCAAAGTCAACCATATCTATCCAAGATTGTGTAAGATATATAGAGTATAAATCTACACAAAGTATCTAGTGAAATCTTCTAAGGATTTCAATGATGCACTGCATGATGTCATGTGTTTGTTTTCTATTTTTAGAAATATGTAAAAATGTAAATACATATGTAATGTTTTGTTTTAAGAAACTAAAACATTCTTGATCTAAAAATATTAACATACATTATGGTTTAGAGTCATATCAAAAATATGATTAATCAAAATGTAAATGCTTGAGTGATGAAGATATTATTTGAAAAGCTTGTTTTAATATCTATTAAACTTTGACAAGCTTTAAGCTTTATAAAAATTAAATTTACTTTTGTCGTTAACAAAACTTAGGTAAAGATCATAAAATATAAATAACGTTTAATGACGATATTTGTATTAACATAAATCATAATCCTAAACCAATCTACAAACCAAACGAGCCCTAAATTAACTTTGATGCCAATCCCCGATCCTCAATAACCCATAACACACACGCCCATAGTGTTTTTTAGACATTACTATTCATTGCACTAAAATAGTGCAAGAACTTAGTGCTTACATTTGAGAGGTTTTTATGTACTTTTTGCACTATTTTAGTACAAAATGTACATTTTAATAAAATTTATTATTAATAAAACACAATGTACAAACTAAGTAAGCTATTAAACACTATCTTTCAAAAAAATTGAAGACATTTCATGAATAATTTAAAATAATAGTATAATGTTTTTTTGCAAATAGTACAAACTTATGAATTAAAAAAAAGAAAAACAAATTCATATATCTTATGTTAGAACTTTCAAAATAAGAAAAGAAAAAAAGTTGAAAGTGGCATTAGATAGATATCATCAACGATCTCCGAATTTCGATAGTTTTACGTGACTGTCAAAAAATCTCGTCATCTTTAAACTTATTGTCTCCGTAAACAAAGAATAGAAAAACACTGTTAACAGAAAATATCGGTTGTAAAGTATTCGCCGCCGTTACTTATTGGTCACATGTTTAACGCGGTTCGCTAAAAGTGCATTTATTTGAAACAATAATTTGGTGTTTTAATCCTCAAAAGTTTAATATTGTATGAAATGGTAAAAAATAATCTAAAAACTTGAAATAAATTATCATTAGTAGGTGTTAAGGAAAAATCTAAAAGCACACACTATGGTGTTTTTTAACGTGCCATTCGTTTCTTTTTTCGTGTCATTGGTGTGCCAAATAGTATCGTCACTTTGTGCCAAATGTGTGCCAAACATCCTCAAGACATTTGAATGGCTCACGCCATTTGTGATTTTTTTTTTTTTTTTTTTTCTTTTGTGAGTAAGTGGGTATTTTTAGTGGTGTATTTTGTAGGACCCAATAACATGTTAGTGGTTTGTTATGAAAGAAGAGTTGAGATCTAGATTTCATATTTGACATAGATCAAATAAATCAATCTTAGCCATCCATTTTTTATCAAAATTAATAAAAAAACCATTTTCATTTTTTTTAAAAAACAACATATCTTGCAAATGGTAAATCTTCAAACTACAAAAAATACACCATCGCAACGAGAATTAAATTATCTTTCTATAGATATGCACTTCTCTATATTTTCGACAAACTTTTTTTTTCAAAAATTTCGCTCAGAAAAATCATATATGATTTGTAAAAATCGAATCACATATGATTTTTCTGGGCCGAAATTCTGAAAAAAAAAATCGTTAAAAATATATAAAAGTGCATATCTATAGAAAGATAACTTTATTCTCGTCGCGCTGGTATAATTTTTTTCGCCTAACGATTAACGGTTTGCGAGATATTTAATTTTTAAAAAAGGGTGAAAGTTTATTTTATTTATTTTTAGTTAGAAAAATGAATGGCTATAATTGGTTTATTGGATCTATGGTAAATTTGAGATTTATATTGAACTTTTGCCTATAAAAGAATGGTGTTTTAATTATTGGTGTGTTATTGAGGAAGGATGATGTGGCTCTGATGTGACATACCAATAACGTGTTATCTGATAGCTCTATACCTTGTGTTCTAAGTCATTTTCTTTTGACATAATCCTCATATCTTCTAATTTTGCTAAGACAAGACAAAAACTGTTATTCGACTAGCTTTTTTTTCATGGGAGATGATTTGTGCACTCCATTAAATAATTGAGATACTCCAATTCATTGTGTTTAGACATTTATACCCTTATATAGGTGAAAATGTAAAAGTAATTGTAAAAGTATAAATGTCTAAATACAACCATTTAAAATGTCTCAATTATTTTTTTATAAAGTATGCAAATCACATCCCATTTCTTATATAGAATTGTCTCTTTCTTATTCACACTACCGTAGTACTGCGTATGATGCAAATAGCTTTGGTAAAGGCAAACATCATTGATATTCTTAAGGTCTAAAGTTTGTTGCGAACCTCAAAAAAGAAATTATATGAAGAAAAAAAAAAGGTAAATTATATCAAAAATTGAGTGCATTTGGCCAAAAGAAAAGTAATACGGAGTAAGAACAGATAATATTTTGTACATGTATGTTTGTGAAATAAAATACGTGTAGGATACTTGAGCATACATCTATGCCTGGGATAATTACTTTGCAATCTCGTGCTAAAAACCACACTTAATATTTCACATGAAACTAACGAACACAACATATTCGTTACATGTGTGACATAAACATTCTACACTGTAACAAAGTATATTACCATTGGGTCGTTGTTCGAATAGTATCACTTCCTTATCGCAAGGACGTTTGAAGAAATAGAATTAGGGTTCAATCTTAATTTATGGCTAAAGGTTCGTGGGACATGTGCTCGTTGCCTGATATAGGTTCTTGAAGAAGGGTCAGTTGACGCTGAGAAAAGATGCACGGGGTTAAGCACTACAACATGCTAGGCAAATTGGCGAGAACAATTTTTGTCCTTTGACGAGCACATGTTGTTTTAAAAAGGTCCACGCTGTGAGATGATAATACTTCTGTGAATTTTGTATATATGAATATCAGCGAACAATGAGTTTATATACAAAATACAATGCCAAAACCCTAAGCCCATGATGAGCCAAATACATATAAGCCCAAGATATAAGCTCACTAACACATAAGCCCACTAACACTCCCCCGCAGTTGGAGCGGGAGTAGAACGCACACTCAAACTGTCACGAAACTCAGAAAACAATGCATAAGGCAAGCCCTTAGTGAAGATATCAGCAAACTGAAAGCGAGAGGGAACATGTAAAACCCGAACCTGTCCAGCAGCAACCAAATCCCGAACAAAATGAATGTCTATCTCAATATGCTTAGTACGCTGATGCTGAACCGGATTAGAAGACAAGTAGACAACACTCACATTATCGCAGTAAACAATAGTAGCAGAAGATAATGGAGTGTGAAGCTCACGAAGTAAATTCCGAATCCAACATGTTTCAGCAACAGCATTGGCAACACCACGATACTCAGCTTCAGCACTGGAACGCGAAAGAGTCGGCTGACGCTTCGAGGACCAGGAGAGTAAATTGTTGCCAAGAAACACACAATACCCCGAAGTAGAATGACGAGTAGTCGGACAACCTGCCCAATCAACATCTGAGTAGGCCACCAAAGAATCAGTAGTAGAAGAGAACAACTGTAACAAAAAAGCAGTATCATCCACATAAAGTAACAAAAAAGCAGTATCATCACCCTGTCGATAAATGAATAAGGAGGAGTCACACCGAATAGAACTAAAACCAACAGTAGTAATATACGCAGCAAACCGCTGAAACCAAGCCCGAGGGGCCTACTTAAGACCATAAAGAGACCGCTGTAACAAACAAACATAATCCGGATGCTCAGGATCTCGAAATCCGGGAGGCTGATGCATATAAACGGTCTCAGTCAAATCACCATGTAAAAAGGCATTCTTGACATCAAGCTGATGAACGGGTCAATGTCGAGAAATAGCTAAACTAAGAACCGTCCGAATAGAGCCCGGCTTAACACCCGGACTAAAAGTCTCATCAACATCGACACCCTCAATCTGTGTACTACCATTGGCAACAAGACGTGCCTTATATCGACTAAGAGTACCATCAGCCAAATACTTATGTCGAAATAACCACATACAACGAACAACATTAGCGCCCTCAGGTCGAGGTACACTAGTCCAAGTTTTATTTTTAATAAGTGCATTATACTCATCATAGATAGCAGTACACCAATTAGGATCATTAAATGCATCCTTATACGATTTTGGTAAGGGAGAAACAATAGACACATGACCCGCATATTTAGGATTGGGACGAAAAGTCCCGACACGAGAACGTGTGACCATAGGGTGAGTAGGCGCAGTAGGTGCCGGTGGAAAAACAACAGGTTGGGGAGAAGGTGGTAGTATAGGTGGTGTAGGCGGTGTAGGTGGTGTGGGTGGAGTGGGTGGCGTGGGTGATGTGGGTGGTGAAGGTGGTGTGGGTGATGGAGGATCAGGCATAACAACCGGTGTAGGCAAAGTCGAGGACGGTGCTGAAATTGGTGTGGTGCGAATAATGGTGGAAATGAGATTAGCAGAGTCCTCTAAAAATTCATACGAGGGTGTAGGCTGAGTGGCATTGGAAGAGTGAAACGAAAAAACTGTTTCGTCAAAGGTAACATGGCGGGAAATGATAATTTTATTGGTGTTAAGGTCAAGACAACGATAGCCGAAATGATTGGCAGCGTGTCCCAAGAAGATGGCATGGGTGGCACGTGGTCCTAATTTATGATTGTTGTCAATATGGGGATAACAAAGACAGCCAAAAACACGAAGGATACTATAATCGGGTTTGGCATCAAAAAGGCGGGTGAAAGGTATCTCATTATTGATAGCATGAGAAGGTAAAATGTTTAATAGATAAACAGCCATGTTAAGCGCCTCAGCCCAATAGTTAGGAGGTAAATGTGCTTGAAATAATAAGGTGCGAATAAGGTTAGTAATTGTGCGAATCATTCGTTCAGATTTACCATTTTGTTGTGAGGTATGTGGGCAAGAAAATCTAAATTGGATGCCATTATCATTAAAAAGGTTATGGAAAGCATGATTGTCAAACTCACCACCATGATCACACTGAAATGACTTAATTTCACACTTAAACTGAGTACGAACATAGTTACGAAACAAAAGAAATTTAGACAAAACATCAGATTTATTCAATAATGGATAAACCCAAACATACTGAGAATAATGATCCAGAAACAAAACATAATACTTGAAACCAGAAAGACTCGGAATTGGGGAAGTCCACAAATCCGAGTGCACAATATCAAAAGATGAAGTAACAGAACTAGATGAACTAACAAATGGAAGCTTCACATGTTTGCCAAGCTGACAAGCATGGCAAAGAACGGGAAGCTTCTCTTTATTACAAGAAATAGACTCACTAGACACAAGACGCCGCAACACTTCACTCCCTGGATGTCCAAGTCGTTGATGCCACGTATACTGACTCACAAGATAAGCTTGACGAATAGGAGAGGGCTTCGTAACAGGGTAGAGATCACCCGTGCTATCACATCGGAGGAGTAACCGTCGTGTTATGAAGTCCTTTACAGAAAAACCAAAAGGATCAAATTCGACAGTGCAATAATTATCACGAACAAATTGACGGACCGAAATTAAATTTTTTACAATATGAGGAGTGATTAAGACATTATTTAAATGAAGTGGACGAAACGGAGTGGACAAGAAACTATGACCGGAGTTGGTGACAGGAATGAAACGCCCATCACCAACGGCAACAGACGGATAAATGCACTCATTAAGAATATCACTAAGACAGTGTACAGAATTATTAAGATGAGAACTCGCACCTGTATACATATTCCAGTCACCGGCTGCCGGATCCTGAATAGTAGGAGAAGTGAACGCATGTGGCAAGGTAGTCGCCTGACCCGTACCCGAAAACTGCTGTCCCGGTAACTGACCAAAAAGAACCGGTCCTGGTGACCCCTGCGGTGCTGAACCAGATGGAAGCCCAAACTGAACCGGGCCAGAAGGAGAAAACTGACCCGGACCCTGTAGAATAGAACCGGCGGTGACCTGCTGTGGTGACCCAGTCAAATATGGAACCCCTGGCAAGCTATACTGAACCCCTTGTGGAAAAACTTGAAGTGGCATCTGTTGACCCCCCATGCGGTAATTGCCCAGGCCAGATAGTAGACGACCCCCCCTATTATAAACAAGCGGAGGCTGAAAGGGGTTGGGTGGGATAATGGTTTGGGCCGATTGGGCCTGGAAGCCTGGTGGAGTGGACACGGAGTAAGCAACAGGTTGTGTTGTTTTGGGAGAAGTTTGTAAGCCGAATTTGGCTAACAAATTGGTAAGAAGCTCTAAGTCGGAACGTGTCCCACTCGACCCATTTGAACCAGAAGAGCGAGAGGGCACAGGGGATTTGCCATGGACCCCGTTATGAAGGTACCTACATGCTTCACCAAAACGACAAGTACCCTTAGCAAAACTCCAACACGGACTATGTACTTTTTCCAAGGAGACCGAAGTCGAAGACCGTCTATTATTAGAGTTAGGTTTTGCCAACAACGCCATTTGAGAACCTGAAGTAGCCTCAACAATAGAGTCTTGAACCCTTGATTTGAGACGCATCTCATGAGTAGTCAAAAGTGATCTAACGGTTTTGAGATCGGGAAAAGGCTCCATACTAGCAATAACGGTGGTGATCATGTCATACGTAGAGGGTAAGCCTTCAATGGCAAAAGTAACAATATCATCATGACCAAGAGGTGCGCCAAGACCTTTAAGAACCGATACAATGGGCTCTATCTCTTGAAAATACGTATCCATGGACAGGTCCCCAAGCTTTAGATTACGTAGTTGTGCTTTCAAAGCCATTGCCCTAGGTCATTTGTTATCTTGAAAAATGGTCGCAAGAAATTTCCAAGCATCTTTAGCAGTGGTGGGGTTGAGGTCAACAACACGTTTGCGAAGAGTAGGAGCAAGTGTAGATAGAATCCAAGATCGAATAATAAAATCGATCTTGTACCATTCATCATCTTTAGTTGGTGGAATGGGAGGTTCAACGGATGTAGATGGAGCCGGTTCCGGATCAACAAGATGATCCAGAATCTTATAGCCATCACACAAGCTATAAAAATAATAAACCCACGACGTGTAGTTCATGGACTCAACATCAAGCTTTTCAGGGACAAACGTTGTGAGATGGTTCATTGCCATAAGCTTGTCGGATAGGGTGAGGGCTGGTGTAGTAGTAGGTGGGGGAGTTGTTGCGTCGATTGTCATGGAGAGGCAGTAGGGGATGTTTTAGGGTTTATTGTTTTGAAAAGTAGGGTTTAGAAACAAGTCGATGTAGATAGGAAACAAGGCAAAAAACACACACGGCTAAACTTAGCCAACGACGTAGCAGTCGGAAACAAAATAGCACGACGTAACAGCCGCGATGTAACACAAGCAAGGCTACTAAACGTAGTCGCAAACCTACGTCGACGTAACAGTCAACAATACACGGCTAAACTTAGCCGAAGAATCTACCCTAGTCGACTAAACTTAGTCGACCTAATACCAAAATAAAACATGCGGAAGGTGAAAGGTTAGGATCTAGGTCGTGATACCATTGTTTTTTTTAGATAGAGCCAAAATAAAACGAATTGTTTGACCCATTGTTTTTTTTTTGTGCAGCGATAGATCTAATAGAATATTTGAGATAGAGATGGATAATTTTGACGGGTGGTACAAAGAGGCGGCTCAACGTAACCACCTAGGTCTGAGGATCAGACCCGTTCTGATACCATGTGAGATGATAATACTTCTGTGAATTGTGTATATATGAATATCAGCGAACAATGAGTTTATATACAAAATACAATGCCAAAACCCTAAGCCCATGATGAGCCAAATACATATAAGCCCAAGATATAAGCTCACTAACACATAAGCCCACTAACACACGCCATACGACAATCGCTAAAATTATTGGCTAGAATAAAGATTGGCTTTTAGCGACGACTAAGTGGGGCCCATACATATTCTTAGTCAAACTTCACAGCCCGGGTCTCACAGCCTTTTGGCGAGGACAAATCCTCGCCAATACCTTTAGCGACGACTAAGTGAGGCCACACATATTCTTAGTCAAACTTTCCAGCCTGGGCCCACAAACTTTTGGCGAGGACAAATCCTCGCCAATACCTTTAACGAAAAAATGAATAATTTGGTTAATAATCAATTAGTTATATTATTAAATAATAAATTAAATTAATTTAATAATGATTAATATTTAGCAATATAAAACAAGTCGGTCCCACGATGAGGACCTGTCCTCGCCAAAACATTTAACATTAAAAAATTGATACTTGCTTTTGGTGAGAAAGTTCTCATAGAAATCACCTTCACATTTTTGCAGCAATTAGCTGCTTTTTGGTGCATTTCTAGATTTGATATGAATTTTTTTCGAAAAGAGTCTATCAAAAACACCACAACCTGTAATTACCCAAACCAAACATACCAAGTCGCTAAAAGATCTATTCAATAACAAAGTCGTTAAAATAGTTCAAAAACAAAATCGCAAAAACAAAGTCCATACAAATATCCTAACCACAAACACATAAACATCGTCCATACAAATATCCACAACCTTAACCACATAACAATCATCCATACGCCCCATCACCATCATCATTATTTCCATCATTCCCGCTCAAAGGATGAAACATAGTCGATAAGTCGGACAAACATGGTTAAGAGCTCAAGAAAGCCACCATTAGATCAAGTTGTGATTGTGTTCTTTCGGCCGCTCTTCTAGCTTCCAGAATTTAATTATGTTGCCTTATAGCTTGTTGCCTCAACAACCCATCGACTTCCTGTTGCGAGTATGATGACAGGCATTCGATTTGTGAACCAAAGCATGAACTCGAGTAAATGCACGCAATCTTTCTAGCCTTGCTAGAGAGATGCTCGTGTTATTTACCGCCTACGCCATGTCCTCGTCAAAGGCAAAACCACGTAATTAGTTTCATTCAATTACATATTAAGTTGTTAGATAAATACATAATTAAGTGGTCAACGTTTTAGCGAGGAAATGTACTCATTGAAAGATTGGCGAGAAAAATGAGATGGAAATGAATATAGTACAATAAATAGTCAATCTTTTGACGAAAACATGTCATCGTCTCATCAAATTTTCTTACCTTAACAAAGTCAAAGTCTGATACAAAGCTTTTTTGCGACGACATTTTGCATTTTGTGACTTTTTGCAAGGACATCTTTCCCTCGTCAAAACCTTCATTGTCCCTCCTAGTTTTTTTTTAGTGAAGGTTTACACGGCAATTTAAACCTTTTGAAGACTATAACAAAAGGGAAGTGATTTGCACACTTCTAATTCTTATTGAGACACTCCAATGTACAAGCAGTTAAAGCATATTATACTTAAAGTACAATTATTTAATGCATTTATTGAAGTGTGCCAATAAAAAATAAGATTGTGCAAATCATTTCCCATAGCGAAAGTATATGCTGAAAAATAAATTGTTGAGAGGGAATGGGTCGATGAGAGAGAGTAGCAACGAGCCCCAGTTGCCCAACAATATTACCCCAAATGCCCCACTTTTTTTTTCACTTCTCATAATGCCCCATGGGCAACTCTCCCAACTCAATATTTGGGCAACTATCCTAAATAGATGACATGTGTCCCATGTTGTGGGGCAACCTTGTACTTATCTAGTACAAGTGTACCATATATTTAGTTTGGCAACTTTGACTAGCAATTTTGGGCAACTGACAATTTTTGTTTTTTAGCCAAAAAGTATGGTCTTATTTTATTATTAAAAAGGACATAAATATTGGGCAACTGGGTCTCACAAGGTTGTACTTTGGGCAACTTATTATGTATAAAGTACACTTATGCATTGAATGTATAAAAAAAATTAAAAAATGGTATAAGTAATTTTTTAACATTTATACATTTATACAGGGTTTATACATTTATACAAATACAAACTTCCTCAACACACTTCTTATTTGAAACCTTCTCAGCAATCAACACAATCTTCCTCAACACAATCTTCCTCAACACACTTCTCAGCAAGAGCTAACACACTTCTCTGACCAGTACATCGCCACGACACTGTCCGATCTAATGTCTATCAAAAAAACGATTTGGGCTAGGGTAAGTAATTTTGTTTTTGATTAAGGGTTTCGCTATTTGGGCATTTAATTTTACGTATTTCATCTATTGATTTATGGTTTTGTTAATTTAGGGTTTCGCTATTTTAGGGTTTCGGTAATTTAGGGTTTCTATAATTTAGGGTTAACTTTTACGTAATTGTTCTTGTTTGATTTTGGGTTTCGATATTTTAGGGTTAACGTATTGGGTGATTAATTGTTTTTGTTAATTTTTGTGAAACAAATGATGGGTGTGAATAAAGCAGTGTAAGATAACTGGTAACGTATTGGTTGATTAATTGTTCTTGTGGTTTTAGTGATTTGTTGCTACTTATTAAGTTTGAGAAACAAAATGATGGATGTTATTGTAGACTAAGTCACTAAACCACTGTAAGATAAGTGGTACTAAGTGAATAAAGCACTCTAATGATGGTGCAAACTGGTTGGGTTAACGAAACAAAATACACTGAAAAATAAACTGCGACACAACTAAATATAATCCGGGTGATCCCAAGTTTGAGAGTTGTTAGAGTCGTAACCATCGTCGTAAAGATACTCAGAGCAACCTTCAAATCTGCTCTCATCCCACTCTGCATACAATGCATTGAATTCTCTGTCCCGACGTTCCTGTTGTTCGCTTTCAGCTTGATCCATACGAGCAGCTTCCTCCATCTCTAACAGCACTTCTTCATCCTGGAGCATAAGTCGCTCCCTTTCGGCTTCCTCCTTAAGAGCAGCTTCTCTTTGTGCTATCTCCAATTCTTATTCTTCCTTAATAGCAGCCTCCTCCATTTCTAGTAAAAGTTGTTCTTCATCAATTTGTTGGCCAAAGTCTTTTTGTTCCGGAAACTGTTGGCCGAAGTCTTTTTGTTCCGGAAACAGTTCCGGAAATTGTTGGCTGAAGTCTTTTGTAGACATTTTTGATAAAATTTTGTAACCTATTTACCAACACCACTTGAATTTAAATTCACACATATAAGGTGGGTAAGTTTGAAAATTTATTACCCTTAATATGTCAATAAATGTGGTGCAAGTGAAACCTCTCCCATATAGTTGACATGGACCCACATTGTACTTACATAGCTGATTTATTGGGTAACTTTTGCTTATTTATTAAGGATTTAGTTATCTAATAAAACACTGTGAGTACTTTTGGTTATTTATTAAGCATTTTGTGTATTTGTGATATGTATGAGGCTGTGATGACAAATATCTTACTTGATGAAGCAAATGATGTGATTGACCGTATCTTAGATGCAACCAGGTTAACCAAATGCATATAGTTTGTTTACTTACAATTCAGCTTTGTTGATTGAATGGCATGTTAGACCTGAGATCATTTGTGTGAATCATAAATCAACCTAGATCTAACATGCTATTCAATCAGCAAACCTGGATTGCAGGGGAACAAACAAGTATATGGAGGAGTTTTACACCAATGTCAAAGCCGATTGTTGCCAATGGGGCATTTAGGGAAGTTAATTTTTTCATATTTTGATATTTTGTAACTTTATATTATGACTTGGTTAAGAAGATACTCTGATGATGAGGGTTGAATCTCGAAGGGTAGAAAGGTGGTGCAAAAGGGTTTAGCTTGCTCTGAGAGTTCATAACTGTGTGTCTGTTTTTAGTGTATAATTTTTTGTGTGAAACTCTGTGTGTGTGTGTGAGAAAGAGAGGTCAGAGATGATAAGAAAAGAGATGAAAAGGTTGGTAAGGATAGTGGTGGAATGGTGGCGAGAGATATGAAAGGGTTTGTGAGGGTGCCTCATTAACCCCACTTCACTCTGCACTATTCTAGCACTATCATTACAAACTCTTTCATCTCTCTTCTTATCATCTCTGCTCTCTCTCTCTCTCTCTCTCTCTCTCTCTCTCTCTCTCTCTCTCTCTCATATACAGAGTTTCACACCAACAATTACACATTAAAAACACATACACAGTTATGAACTCCTATAGCAAGCTAAACCATTTTGCACCACCTTTCTACCCTTCGAGATTCAACCCTCATCATCAGAGTATCGGTAACAATAAATGAGTGTCATATAATTGTTATAGACTATTGATATATGTAAAGGAGTTACTTAATAAAGAAGGAACAATATGATATACTTGTGGATTCAAAGTCAACTTGAAAGTAAGAATGTGGCCATACGCAACTTCATACATTCAAATTGTCTTTGAATATCTCAATGATCACGATAGTGTGTATTGTTCATGACACGCCACACTCCATGATTATCCAACTGAAATGCTTTTCTAGAATGCCCGAATTGTAGAAAAGACGTTGGTACTTTGAGCTTCCCCTCGAAAACCCATTCCTATGTCACTGTCATAGCAATAGGTTTTGACATGGCAATGGGATTTCGAGTGGAGGGTCAAAGTACTAACGTTTATCCACTTGTTTATAACATATTGACAAGCTACTTTGTTAACCAACTCCTTTACATAGGTAATTGTTTGAAGTATTTGGTTTATTTTGGGACATGTGTGTATTTGTGATATGCAAGAGGCTGTGATGACGATTATCTTATTTGATATGCAAATGATGTGATTTACCGTACGTTGGCATGGCAATAGTATTACATTAATTTGCAGCCATGTCGGTTATATCCTGATGTTCCGGTGCTTATCCAAGTTTTTTACAGATCTGAGCCTTGATAATGCATATCAGAATGCACACTCAGTTTTGAAGTTTATCTGAGTCTGATATACTTGTTATACCCTTTTGAAGTTTAAAAGGGAAGTAGAACATTTCTAGGTGGCCACGTTACTTTGTACATGAGTAGGGAATTTCAGCATAGCTACCCATTCTTAATTCCCAAACGGTGCCTTTTGTTTTTTCAACGATCTAGCAATCCGCCTGGTGCAGGCCTTTGCCCAAAGGGAGTTGAAACGACAAAAGGTACTGTAGGGGGATTCAGAAGGGTTCACTAAGTTGAAATTCCATACACATGTACAAAATAACGCGGCCACATTGGTATGTTCAACTTTCGTTTGAATCCGCAAGTATATCATATTGTTCCTTAACTTTTTTAAATAATCTAGCAAAACTATAATTATGTTTTTGGTAAGACAATACAAAGGAGCATGTATACATAAGAGGTGTGTGTGTATGAGGCTGTGACGACATGTATCTTATTAAATCATGCAAGTGATGCGATATTCCGTGTCTTGGCATGGCAATTCTATACGTTATATCCTGATGTTTTGTAAACAATTGATTGGTGTGAGTATGATACAAATAATTCATTTGTTAAATATGATTGCAGTATTAGGAAGTCAGTATACGTTTTTTTATTGATTGTAGTTGTCGTAAGCTACTTGTTAATTGTTGTTAACTTGTTTTTTTTCTTCTAAGGAATATGAAGCCAATGTCATCGTTGGGAGCAAATTGAAATACTTTTCAATAATTAAAGAAAAGCTGAATCATACTCGAAGGAAATTGTTTAGGACAACCTGTTTTGGAGGGTGGCTGGATATGTTCTTTTTTGACCATGAACCACATATGTTAGATTATGTTTTACAAAAATAGGATTTTGTGGATAAAACAAGCTATGACATGCCCCTTATATATACTCTTGATGGTCGTAGTCTACATTTTGGTCGACCCAAGTTTTCTCTTATAACAGGCTTTCGTTTTGGGACAGCAAGTTTTGATTTATATAGTTCAGGGGATTTAACATTTAAGTTGAGGGTATTTCCAAAAAAATTAGGGGTAAAACTTTCCAACTTAGATCTTCTTGGTGTTATTGAGGATGAAGAGTTGTTCAGTAAATTAACTGATGAAGACGCAGTCCGTTTGTGTCTATTGTTATCGTTAGAGGTTATTTTTATGGGTCGCTTATTGGTTGAAGAGGTGGCTGATTCACTCCTTCGTTTGGTCGAAGACCTAGAAGCATGGAATTCCTTTCCATGGGGGGAGCACATTTGGAGGCACTTGTACGACCAGATACTAGACGTTGTATCAAACCACAAGTGGGAACACCTAAAGGGTCTGGAAAGAGACCGGAAGTATGTTTCAACATACAAGGTTGCTGGATTTGTTTGGGCATTCAAGGTTATTCCTATTTATATTATCTTTTCTTAGTATTATTATTGAACCCAAGGTATGAGAGTAATGCATCTTTATTATTGTAGATATGGATTCTTGAGTCGTTTGAAAGAAGCAGTCGTTGGTGGAATAAAGTCCCAGATGTCATACCAAGGGCAGTATCGTGGTCAAGGAAAGTAATGTTTACAAGATCAGATTATGGATTGCTATTTGGCAAGGTAAAACACATTCAAATGTTTCAATGCATTAGACGAGCACCAGGCTGACTGGTATATGCAATTTAATTTCCTTGTTGTTGATGATGTTATTTAGGACTCGAAGATAATTTATGATCTGAAACCAACATTAGACGAGCACCAGTCGGAGTGGTATATTCAATTTAGGGAATTTTACCTGCACTACATACCAAGGACTCTTCCAACAAAATTACCGCATGATTACGATGTGTATTTACAGAAGTTGGCTGCTGCACGGAAACGTGGTAGGACAGAAAAAAAGTATTTACCGATTGTGTCTAGGGTACAGACCAGTAGTCTTCTAACAGAAATCAGCCTCAAGGATTGTGTCATTCAAGAGTTGAATTATCGTGTTTTTAAACTCGAGGCTATTATTCAGGTTATTTACTAGTCAATGTTAAATAATAACTATACGTTTATATTAGAATTATTGTTAAGGATAATACCCTTTATTACTTTGTAGGTCCTTGCATGTGAAAGAACTTGCGGATTTCGGGTAGGCCAGTTCATCGATATATTATCTTTATTTCTTTAAACTATCAGTTTGTTTTACAATGAACTTTATTTCGCTTACAGGATAAATTGGACTTTACTGCATCCTTTTCCCACCTCAGCTATGAGTTTCGAGAGCAACTAAATCGTGAATTCTACGAATTAGTTGAATCTCTTATTTCTAGCAGTCGTTCAGAGCCGGCTGATTGTGATGATGAGGATGATGTAGTTCTGGTAATGTGATTTCCAAATGTACACTTTTGCCATAGTATAGTATTAAATGTATTTTAAATGCATCACCTGTTACTCAGGAGTATCTGTTGGAAGAGGAATTAAGGTTGAGGAAAGAAGAAGAAGAACGGTGGAGGATGGAAGAACAAAAGATGATGGAAAAGGATTTTCTAATGGCGATGATAGAGGAGAAGAATCGCAGGTTGCAAAAGGCAAAGTTGTTGAAGATTGAGAAGGAAAAGAAAAAGAGGTCTATAGCTTTTTATAATTCAGACCATTGGAAAAGAGCCAAGGCAGACATAACACCTGAGAAGAGGAGTAAAAAAGATGGTGCTGAGTCGTCGTATTACTGGTCAAAAAGATTTGTGGAATCTTAAAAGAATCGAACACCTCCCTATGGGTGCCGGGATCCAGATATGACCGCACAGTTACAAAATGTTAAACCTTGGGTTGAGGTATGAAAAACAACTTTTAACATTTATATTTTTTTAAACTGTTTTTTATTTACGTGTTAGTAACAACGTGTGTGTAGGTTCTTTCCCGAAGGAACAAGGCTATCGACAAAGTACATCTTACTGATGAGTACGACGAATTTCTTGGAAAGCAGGGGCCCCTTCGATGTATGTTTCCTTGGTCCAGAGAAGTTCGTGTGGATCGGAGGTTTTGGGAATCCTTAGTGTGTTTAGACCCTCCTAAGAAAGGTTGGCTTATGGACGAGGTAACAGTCACGCATATCTTTCACTCCGATAGTATATTAATTTTATATTGTTGCTTTTATACCCTAATCATTTTTTATTGTTGCTTTATAGCACATAGAGTTGTGGGTGGAATACATGTTGCATTTCAGACCCGATGGCGCTGATTGGGCTATGGTTACTGCATACTTTGTTCAGCTGCTCTTACAAGACTCCATCCCCATTTGGTATGTTAACGGGGAAAAGTACAAACTCCAATGGGCTGATGTTGAACAGGTAATAGTTGTGTTCAGTCGTTTATACATATATTGGTATGTGTTTTGTTAACCTGGCCTTTGGTATTATACGGCAGGTTTATATGCCTATCAATGAAAAGGAAAAACATTGGTTTCTGGCTCGATTCCATATTAGGACGGGGGTTGTAACATTTTATGACAGTGGCTATAAGCCTAAAGCTGAGTGGCGTCCTTGGTACAAGGAGATGCGGGCATGTTTACAGGTACCATTGCTTTAAGTTCTTAATTGATAAATGTTTGTCAAACTAGTTATTGACTAAGTTGCCTATCAATGAAAAGGAACAACAGTTTTGTAACTAGTAGTTACAAACAAACTAGTTATTGACTAAGTTGCTCATGCGTCTTAGTTGCCCAACTATAATAAATTATGGAACATACACTTTCAAGTGTATATGAACCTGCCCCTTGTACTTGTTCATTAATTTGATGGTAGTATTAAGCACAAGTCAACTCTTTAAACTCCAACTTAACTGTTTAACCATTTAATACAAGTACTATTTCTTAAATGCATATCTTATGGGTTGGTCCCTAGATATGAATGCTCTAATTGTTCTATTTATAATACTCTTAATGTCCATACAGCACTAAACACATACTTACAGTTTAATAGTTGCCCACAAAATTCTTGTGAAAGTTGCCCATCTTAATTGATTTCACAGTTGCCCATTAAAATTTCACGATGTCTGACACCATTCCAATTGAAGTTCAAATGGACATAGTTAATAGGCTCTCAGTGAGGTGTGTGGCTCAATGCCGCAGTGTCTGCAAGGCTTGGAAGTCTTGCATAGACAACAAGCATTTCACCGTCCGTTATGGTGTTCGAATCACTCCACCGGTTTCATACCTTTTGTTGTACAAGCAGAGTCTTAAAGGTTACGTTGGTTTGGTAGATCAAAATTTTGACTTGAACCCTCTTTCCTCAAACATTTCTTTTTCTGACGTCAAACCAATTGGTTGGTCACATGGAGTTTGGAGTTTTACCTATGGACCAATTGTCTGTGATACCATGGAGGTCGTTTGGAACCCATCCATCAACCGATCAGTCGGCACGTTTGTCCCCTATTTGAACACATCACAGGAGTATGAAAAACGCTTTTTGTCTTTTGGGATTCGTCCTGACAATTTTGATCCGACCTTCCTAAAAATTTCATACCCATTCAATCCAACACAGCCATGCACTGTCTTAATTTTCACATTATCCTCAAAACAATGGACGGTGTTAGGTCAGCATTGCTTGCTTCCTAACACAATCATAATCAAAAAAGCAAGTCAAGCAAATGTTGGGGGTTATATCTATTGGTGTGGTTATCAACGGTTGTATGCTAACGATGGTACCACATTCGACAGCTATTTGATTGTTTATTTTGACTTGCTCACCCACCGTTTCCAAGTCCTGGACATACCTGATGAATTAATAGGCAAACTTCCTTTACCGTTCTATGTTTCAAACCTAAGAGACAATCTTGTGGTTTCTGGAAACATTCATGGGGATGTCAGTTCTGTTTTCTCTATATGGGTTATAACGGTTGTTGGTGGAACGATAGCATCTGCTACACAGCTTCTTAGCATCACCACTCCAATAGCACTCAAATTAATTGGTTTTGACGACAACAACGACCCTATACTTGAACTTGGAAACCAGGAAGGATTTAACGCAACTATTGTTATACAAGCTTGATACTGGGAACTTCCAGCACATGGGCATCGAGGGAGATGTTGGGTCCTTTTTGTTCAAACCGTTACGTGAATCACTTATTTTGGAGACTCATCGTGATATGGCGGCTTATTAGGATGTCTGGTTTCATTGTGGTTTGGTGTAGTTTACGTTTTCAGTGGATGTTGTAGCTTCAGTGTGTCAGATGTAAACATTTAAGTTGTTATGTATTGTGTTAAGTTGGTATGTAAAATAACAAAATATGTTTGGATGTATATACAGGCTGGACTACCGATCGTTCTAGAGAAAGCCAGTGTCTTCCAGAAGAAAGGTATAAATCCGACAACATATGCAATTACCTTCAAGAATGCACCCAACGTTCCAGATCAGGGGACTCTGTTTGGTGATTGTGGTATCTGGGTATGCATATTCTTATACAGACTGTCACATGGGAAGTCATTGGCCGTCGATAACCCTGTACAGGCTGCCCTTGCATATCGTGAGCATATGGCTATTTTTTTTTTAAAACACAGAGTATGTGTTTGGTAGACATGTTGTTGTCATATTTGGTTGTAATTCTAACTGTTTGTAACAAGGGATGAATTTTGTATTAGGGTATGTAGTAGCTAAACTGATGAATCAACTACTTTAATTAATGTGAACCCCAAACAAGGATGTATTATTTTGTTAATATCGTTGTCATTAAAAGTGTTCGCATGGTTGCGTTTTTTGTATCGAGCTCTATTTAAAGAATTTATCGGAAGGAATGCTTCTCATTTTGGCAGATAAGTGTCCTTTTCATGGTGGCCTTTTATTACAACTTATTAATGTGTAGGATATTGGATTTCACATACACATCAAACCATAACACAAAGTAGGCGTATAAGTGGAATTCTAGAGAGAGAAAGTTAGAGGTTTAGGGAACTTTAGTGAGAGAAAGAAAATTCTTATTATGAGCTCCAACTCTCTACCTTGGAAGGTAGAGAGTATTTATAGTCTTACAATAAAACGCCACACAACGGGCTGTGGATCAGGCATACAGTGGGTAAAGACCCGTCCGTCCTCCACGGTGTTACTTAACTAAATACTACTTAACTTAAAATAACTACGACTACGAGCTTTCTAACGATTACATATACTTGAGGTGACCGACTCTTTAATACCTGGAATTTCTAATTCCTAACAATCTCCCCCTAAGGGAGGTCACCTCATACATATACTACAATTACATTGAATACAATCAGATATTACAAAAAAATTGTTCTTGCATTCTTGATTTAGTACTTTGCTCTGAAGCTCGTAGTCATTGATTCTTCTCATTGCATGTTTGGTTAATCCAAGTGGAGGTCTTTTACTGATCCACGTGATAATAATTTTGAGCCAGCTTTTGAGATCATCAGCTATCAAAAATCTCTGAGACATCCATTGTGGTGTTGGACTTTTGTGATGTTGTGACTTTCGGACCGACATGCTTACAATCTGGATCATGATATCTTCTCATCAGAGTAGCGGAAGCTTTCGTTGATTCATGATATTGGCAGCAGCCTAGCAGAAGCATGGAGTGAAAATATCAGAGTCATTGATGCACTAATCATGATTTCTTTTGAGATGAATGTGTTAAGTGAGCATGCGGCTATGGATGGACCGCTTCATTCTGATCAGCTGCAAACGTCGGGTGTACCTGCATAAACTAGTTAGCAATAAAGTGCACGAAAGTGTCTTTGATCACTTTCGTTGAATTGAGGTACACGGCCCACGATTCCCCGTTGATCAGTACAAGTACTGCCTGTGATCAGGTATAATTCCTAAGAATTTCCTTGACAGGGTTTCGCAGCTGCTCTAGCTGTTCTCAAACCGGAACGTCTCAAAGAAGACAACACGGAGTGAGTGAACCAGCGAATTTAAGTCCACTGATTGATGAAAAAAGATTTGAAAAACAATCGTGTATTACTCAATAGGAATTGTTTTTGCAATACAATGAAGGTTTTATTGAAAAATCAATTATCATTCATAAAAACACCTTTTGATTTAAAAAAATTAGTACACGGTCGACGTGATGAAGAAAAGAGTTTTTAAGCACAGAGACCGGTTTTTCAAGGTATCCGTCAATCCATAACCTGAACCAGGATTGATTCAAAAGATTGAATCAACCCATTGTTTCTGTTCAGTTGTCACATGGTTGATCTATTTGATAGATCTCACATGCCACCTACCAGGAGCTTGTTGGATGTTGGCTCCAGAAGGCTTTCCATCTTCATTGTGAATATGTAAACACATCACTCAGATGTTCTGGCAATACCACAAGGATAATGCGTAGAACTCAAGATATAATCTCTCTTTCCACATTGTGTGAAACAGAGAGTCTTCATTGAAAGTGTCCTAATGAGATTTATTGATGATCTCGTGGCTCTAGCCTCAATATGTGCATATTTGGATCCTGTGCCGGAGACTAGGGAGAGGGTCTCCTTCTTCAATATCAACAATCTCTAAGAGAAAGTCGATAGATAATGTCAGTTCCCCGTGAGAATGAAACAAGCCCTTTTAAGAGGAACTTGAGTAGCTTGGGAAGTTAGTGCAGTGCGTCACTGGGTCCATGACGTCTTGTCTTCAATACCGATGTTACCATCAGTAGCATATGAATTGAACCCGGTTTCTGCCCTAAGGTTGAAAATATGGAGGGCTATTTGTTTTCACCCTTTTCTCATTCAATTCTTTTTAATTCTTCAACCCCTTCAGTGCTAACCGAGACTTCATAGCAAGAACCTTGTTGGGTTTGTTCCAGTACTCGCTCTGTCTCAGTCCGCACTCTTCCCATATCTCACTTTTCTCCTTTTATCATCATACCTAAGGACTTCTACACTAACTAGTGGATTGTCCCTGGGTAGATCCCTCCGGTTCTGGCGGATCATGGGAACAAATACCTAACCTTATCATCCTTATATCACCATACATAAAGTAAAGTTGGTCTGTCTATTTGGTATTGTTCATCTGCCATTGGAACCAATTGAAAACCATTTGAAAATCAATCCAGATACTTGTGATATATTGTCAAAGCATTTTGTACCTGAATTGGTTTTGATATTTTTAGAACAAGTGCTCCCCCTCAACATGTGCATCAAATGTTTGAAATCGTTTTGCACACGGAGGCAAGAGGAAGAATTAACTTCTTTGATTACCATTTTCTAAAAGATATCAACCTCACTTCCCTGATCAAATCAAGTAGATAAAGTATTTTGGGGAAGGTTGAGGTTTTCATAATTTTGCTCCCCCTCAATATGTGCCTCAAGGTTTGAAAAGAGTTTTGCACATACTAGAGGGAACCTGCACATTGAGATAAATGATCACGTTTCAAATCATAGGTTTAAGATAGATGCTCCCCCTCAACATGTGAATGGAAAATTTGAAATCGTTTGTCACATGTGGGAAGGAGAGCTTGTACATCCTTATAAAACCATTTACCGAATTATCAGTTTAAATCCAATTTAAATCACACATTCTCCCCCGATCACAATTGTCAAATCATTTGAGATTTGTGATCTCTTATAGATTTAAATTGATTTTGAAAGCTTTTAAGGAGAATTGTGACTTGATTATGATAGCGTTTTAACTGATAAGGATCGGATATTAAGACTTTAAACTCCATTGATTAAACATGCATGAATATCTTTTGAAAACAATTGAATGCCAAATAACTTTTTAATTTAATTGAAATCATTCTCCCCCTCAATCAATAACATATGTTGTTGATTGAGAGATTAATATTTTGACAAATAAGTCTAGATGATTATCAAAAATAGAGACTGAGTTATTTTTCAAAGCAGTTAGTTTTCAGCAGATAAATGTTTATAGAATCAGAGCATGGAATTTTGAGAATATGATAAAGAATGGCTCTGTTCTTTCTTTAAAAAGCGGGTTACTGCCTGAAATGACAATAAACCATTTTTCTCTTTCTCTCAAAAATAATTTTTTTTTTTTTTTTTTTTTTTTTTTTTTTTTTTTTTTTTTTTTTTTAAGAATTCGAACAACATCTAAAGTCCCGTGTCATTCTTTGAATGACAGCACAAAGACCGTAGATATAGACGAACCGGGAAAGAGAAAAAAATATAACAAATTGACAATATTTTTTGAAGATTTTTTTTTTTTCGAATTTTTCAGATTTTTATGGATTTTGAAGGTTTTATATTTTTCTATTTGATTTTTGAGGGTTTTATATTTTTGTATTTTTGATTTTCGAATAGATATATACAAGAGATAGATGAGCATAGACCTTTACTCCTCGTCTTCCTCTTGAAGACGTTTGAGTGTTTCTGGTTGAAAGCTTTTCAAGCCTAGTCGTGGAAGTATGAACTCAAAACGTTCTCTTGGAAGAGCTTTGGTGAAGATGCCTGCTAACTGATATTCAAACCTCACAAAATAGAGTTCCACCACACCTTTTTCCACTTGTTCCCTGATGAAATGATTTCGAATGTCGATATGCTTAGCTCTTGAGTGTTGAACGTTATTGCATGAAAGAGCAATAGCACTTTTATTATCACAGTACAGAGGGATTTTGTTAAATACAAAGCCAAAGTCAGTTAATTGAGATCTCATCCAAAGGATTTGAGCACAACAAGATGACATGGCTATGTATTCTGCCTCTGTAGAGGAAATAGAAGTACTCATTTGCTTCTTTGAAGACCAGCTCACAAGCTTATCACCAAAAAACTGAGCACCTCCAGATGTACTTCGACGAGTATCTTGACACCCTGCATGATCAGCATCTGCATAGGCTGTTAGTGACATACCGGTGTCCTTCGGGTACCAGAGACCCATATTGATGGTTCCTTGGAGATACCGAAAGACCCGTTTAACCGCTTCAAGGTGCTTTTTAGTAGGCTTAGCCTGGTATCTAGCACACATGCAAACAGCGAACAAGATGTCTGGTCTACTAGCAGTGAGGTACATCAGGGATCCAATCATACTACGATATTTCGTTTGGTCAATCATGATCCCTGAGTGGTCCTCATCTAGTTTGGTTCGATCAATCATGGGAGTGTCAACAGGGTCACTTGAATAAAATCCAAATTTCTTTAAGATCTCAGTTGCATATTTAGATTGATTTATGAAAATGCCTCCGGGACTTTGTGAAATTTGTAATCCCAAGAAAAATGACATTTGTCCCATCATTGACATTTGAAATTTTGAACTCATTTCATTTGAAAAACGGTCACACTCATTGGGGTCAGTCGAGGCAAAGATGATATCATCAACATAAATTTGAACATGAATTAAATGTTTGCCTGACTTCCTGGTGAACAATGTTGGATCAACTGCTCCTTTGCTAAATCCGGTAGATAGAAGAAACTTTGACAGTGTATCATACCATGCCCTTGGAGCTTGCTTTAAACCGTAAAGAGCCTTCTTCAAACGATAAACGTGAGTAGGATGCTCTTGATTTACAAATCCTTCAGGTTGGCTGACGTAGATGACTTCTTTAAGATCTTCGTTCAGAAATGCCGTCTTCACATCCATCTGATAGACTACCATGTTCTTACTAGCAGCATTAGCCAAAAAGATTCTGATTGCCTCGATTCGAGCAAATGGAGCAAAAGATTCTTCAAAGTCAATACCCTACTCTTGACGGTATCCTTTAGCAACTAATCGAGCCTTGTTCTTCAACACATCACCATGCTCATCAAGTTTCACTTTGAAGATCCATTTAAGAGCAATAATCATAGCACAGTCTGGAGCAGGTACTAACTCCCATACATCAAGTCGATCAAACTCATGAATTTCATCTTGCATGGCATTGAACCAACTATCTTCATTCATGGCTGTTTTAACATCTTTAGGTTCGATCTTAGAGAGTACGGAGTTGAAGAAGCACCATAAGGCATCGGTTGCAAGTTGTTTCCGTGTGGATACTGGACGAGAGGGATTTCCAATGATGTTGTCTAATGGATGATCGTGAGTCCATTTTCTGAGGTGTTCATGCGATAGTTGTTGAGGGACTGAAGTAGCAGAGTCGATGTCTCCTGAAGGAGATGGTTCTGATGAAGATTCAGGAGCAAATATGTTTTCAAATGGAGCATCTTCAGGAGTAGCAAAGGGATTAACTTCATAATTGATGCCAGAAACAGTTCCATGATGTACATTTGAAGAATGATGATTTGTTGATGAGACTGAAGGATCAGCAGCAGGCGCTTCTTGACTTAATGATATTGAGACTGAAGGATTGACTTCAATCACAGGAATATGAGCAGCCTCTGTTGTAGGAATCGACACCTCATTAGTACTTGGCTCATAAAGTTCATCAAACATAGGATCAAACAATTTCTTTAAATCATCTTCAGATGGAGGTACATATGGAGTTGCTGGAGAAGAATTAGGTACAAGGGATGAACTAATGGGACTATTTTGAAGTGCGGGTCCTGAACTGGATTGTCCAGGAGCCATTTGACCGGTCAGCTCATCAAACGTAACGTGAATTGTTTCCATGATATTTCGGGTTCTTTTGTTGTAGATTTGGTATCCCTTGTTATTTGGTGCATACCCTACAAATACTCCAATGTCTGCTTTAGCTCTAAGTTTGCCTAAGTCTTGACCCTCATTAGTTGGATAACACAATGCACCAAACACACGAAGGAAAGAGAGATTAGGTTTTTTGT
Source organism: Chrysanthemum seticuspe (assembly GCA_019973895.1). Classification (NCBI taxonomy): domain Eukaryota; kingdom Viridiplantae; phylum Streptophyta; class Magnoliopsida; order Asterales; family Asteraceae; genus Chrysanthemum; species Chrysanthemum seticuspe. The sequence goes on along the minus strand of BPTQ01000002.1, from coordinate 95,433,059 downwards.
TGTGGACAAGTTCATATGGAGTTTTTCCATGAACAGTGTGAATCAGGGAACGATTTTGTGTGTAGCATGCAGTGGCAATAGCTTCAGCCCAGAGAAACATTGGAACCTTTGAGTAGATCAGCATTGTTCTAGCGGCTTCTACAAGAGTTCGATTTCGTCTTTCAACTACACCGTTCTGTTGAGGAGTTCGTGGAACACTTCTTTGATGGCTGATTCCAACGCTTTCATAAAATTCACTAAGTTGTTTGTTAACAAACTCAGTTCCATTGTCTGTTCGGATAATTCTGACGGTTTTGTTAAGTCGAACCTGCAGCTGTTTGATGAGTTTGATGATGATATCAGGAGTTTCATCCTTTGTCCTTAAGAACTTGACCCAGGTGAATCTAGAGTAATCATCAACCACAACTAACACATATTTCTTCCCAAAGATATTCTGCACTCTCATTGGTCCACATAAATCCATATGAATTGTATGAAGAACTTCTGTGACAGAGTTAGTAGGTTTGGGTTTATGGGCATACTTCTTGCTTTTTCCCAATTGACATGCTGAACAAAGATGATCCTTTTCATACTTGAGTCTAGGTAAACCAACAACTAAGTCCTTTCTGGAGAGATCATTGATGGTGCCGAAGTTCAAGTGATTGAGACGACGATGCCATAACCATGACTTTGTTTTAGAAGCCTTTGACAGCAAGCAAATTGGAGAAGACTTCATCATATCTTCGATAGAGATTGTGTATAGATTTGAACCACGTGAACCTCTTAAAAGTTCCTTACCATCAAGTTCTCTAACGAAACATGTATGTTTTCTGAAGGCTACTTCTAGATCAGAATCGCAGAATTGACCAACAGAGAATAAGTTATGACCAAGACCTTCTATATAGTAAACCCTGGAGATAACACTTTTGCCAACAACATAATCTCCATAACCCATAATAGCACCGAAATGATCATTCCCGAATCTAACTGTCCCGATGAATTTGCTCACGAAGTTCATGAGCCGCGACCGGTCGCCAGTCATATGCTTGGAACAGCCTGAGTCCAGGTACCATAGAACGATTTGAACGATCTGCAGTTGAACACAGACAAGAATGGATAACTGGATAGTTGGGATCCCCATGCAATAATGGGTTCCATTTGGTTAGTAACAACGGTTGGAACACTCACATCAGAAATAGAAGCATTCATATCAGAAATTAAGGCAATGGAATCATTATGAATAGATGCAGTACTAGTGTCTGTATTAGCCCTATTCAAAGTGTGCTCACTTCTTAAGGGAATAGTTCTACCAGTAGGCATCCATTTTCTAGTGGGCATTGTCTGATTAGTCTTATGACCAACAGGTATCCAATGATAGCCTATCTTACTAAATGTTCTTCCTGTGGGTTTCCACTGTTTTCTAACTTTCTTTCATTTTTGCCTTTTAGCCTTCTTAGCATGCTTTTTAGCATTAACAATATTAACTGGACAATTAACATCATTAGGCAAGACATTAACACCACATTCATGATTAGAAACAGAATTCAAGCAGACATCAATACAAGGTTTGCAAATAGTATCAGAATTCGAATTAATTACAGTACGCCTATGGCTAATACTAGAATCAACACGATTCGTTTTATTCGGCTCAAACTTAAAGTTCCTAGGTAGGTCTTCTACTCTCTTCCAATGCACATTCTTAGCTTGCGAGGTCGTGTCCTTCCTTGTATTGTCTTGAGACTTTGACCTGCTTGCTTTAATGTCACTGATTACTCCTGTAGAGGGAATGGGAACATTAGTTGGTTTTGCTACTCTTTGCATCTCCTGTTTAGATGTTCTGGGATCTGAATTACATGCAGGCACACCAAGGTTCACTTTCTTAACACTAGAAGTGCTGGGATTTGTACTCCTAGAAGGCACACTAGAGTTCTCTTTCTTAGCATTAACAGATCTGGAATCTGAACTACTTAAAGGCACACTAAGGTTCACATTCAAAACATTGGGCATCGAATGAATATCATACTTGGCACTAGGCATCGAACATGGAATCAAAGGATTAACTCTCTCACCTAAGGACTTTGGGCATATTGTGATTAAGCATTCTAGAATTTCTTGAGATCGTTTGGCATATAAACATGCATGCCCAATTGCACTGTCCAGTGGTTTCTCTAATTTATCCTCTTCAACAATCTCACGTAGACATTCTAGACAATCCTTAAGGGATGAGAAATATGTTTGAATAGCAAGTTTGTTATTCCTGAGATGAGGGGGAACATATTTCACAGACAAAGCATATTTATTACAAGAGTGAACCTTTGATACACCATTCTCCCGATTGGTCATTAGCATTTTCCCTTTTACCTGACTCTTCAGATTCTCAATTTCCTTTTGCAATGAAGCTATTTGTTCGTTATTTTTGTTATGAGTGACCTTTATTGATTCAAATAACTCATTGAAATGACGTTTAACCTTTTCATTTTCTTCTAGAAAACTTTCATTTTCCTTTTGTAATGCATTTACTAAGTTTTGAAGATGAAACGTTTGAGAATTCTGAGAATCTAAAGGAGGAGGCATTTGGGAGCCTGTCATATTGTTCTTTTGACCCTTTAATTGAGAGATTTGGGCTTTCAACTTTCTCATCGTGTTACAATGAGCTTGAATCTGTTCATCACGTTTGTTAATTTGAAAAACTGCATCAAACTCTGGAGCATCTGAGGATATCTTGATATTTGAAGTTTTGACATTTTCTTTAAGATGTTGATATTTTAGTTGTAAATTAAAATGCTCAGCCTCTAGTTTAGAAAAATGTTTAACCAAATTGTCGTGATCATCCAGTTCAATTTTCTCAGTTAGTTTAGAATTAGTCTTTTCAAGCTCAATGACACGATCATGGGAGACTTTCAGGGCAACAGATAATTCATGAAATTGGGAAGCATTAATAGAACAATTTGTAGCAGTGAAAAACACATCCTGAGCAACACATTCAGTAATAAGAGTCTCATTTAATGTATGCAAGTTCTTCCTCTCAATCTCATTATATTTTAGTGCACGCTCATAGTCACTAACCTCAACTATCATTGCATCAAACTCCTTTTCCATTTCTTTAATGTCTAAGTTCATTCCTTTTTTAAGACTTTCAAAATGATCTTTTAGCTGTTTAAAGAAAGGCATGACTTCAGTTAAATAACATTCTTTCATTTGCTCAAAACCCCTTTCCCCTTCAGTTATGCCAGTGGGTGTGATCCTTTTCTTACAAGTTTTCTCAAAATCAACAAATAGTTGAAAAATAACATATTGACTGATTAAGGTCTTGCTTTTAGTGGCAATAGTCCTAGGAACTAAATGCATTGGTGTATTGGGAGGATACACAGTCGCTGAGGGCATTTTCCTAAAGGGGGGGTTCGTTACAACAAGATTCTTTGCTTTTTGCTTATCTAAATCCTTTTTCCAGAAAACTTGTTCGGGTGTTAACAATGTCTGAGGCTTAAACATGTTCAAGGAAATCCAATTCTCCTTCTTGTAATCATGGGGTGTGATCTTTATTTTCTTCTCTTTATATTTAGGATCATCTAATTTCTTGTTCATCTTTTCCCTAGTGACTTCATCTGATTTCTTATCTTCCCCAGTGCACTCAACGCAACTAGGTTTCTGTCTAGGTTTAAGGATTTCATTGCCATCATAAAGAACCTTATGAGCATTTCTAGCCTTTTTAATGACCTCTGGATTTGGTTCCTCAACAAGGGGAATGCTATGCTTATCGCTTAAGACTCTATGCTTAGTGATTAAGTGAGCAGTCTGAATGGTATTTCCTTGTACGTACAACTTATTTTCAAGCTTGTTTTTCAAGGTTTTTAGATTAGAAAAATCATTCAAAAGTTTTGATTCCTTAGCACTGAATTCTTGCTTAAGCATTTTAACATTTTCTTGAAGTTCTTGCTTTTGCTTAGCAGTTTTAGAAAGCTTTTCTTGTAAGGAGTTTAACTCTTGTTTTAATACTTCTTCTCTAAACCTACTTTTTCTAATAGTTGTACGCATTTGGTCATCCATCTCCTGCTCACGGGTGGTCAACTCAAACTTTGCACGTTGTTCATAAATAGCAACACGTTCTTTATAGGCATTAAGTTCAGAAATTACAGAATCATCAGGGGCACATGCAATGAATTCATCAAAAACATAATCGTTATTGACTGCAGAAGATGCATCACTTGGTACAATCTCACTTTCACTTTGAATCACATATTGATCATATGGGACAACATTGATATTACCCATATTTTCAATATCTGATTCAATAAACACAGTTGATTGTACTTCGTTGTGTATCTTTTGCTCATCAACTTCATCGTATAATTTTAATACCTCAGAGATGAGTTTGTCTGTGGATGGACCAGATTGTGGTGATGAAGAGACTTTAGGAGAGACCATTGGAGAAATGCTAGCCATGAAGATGGTTTGTGCAGTGGGTTCTTCATCAACGTCAGAGTCGTATGCATCACAATCAGCTACTTGAAAGGCATTCTGATGATTATGGCCTATCTCCTGAATTGGTTGCTCATCCACATCTGCATCATATGTCTTAGCATTTCCCTCAGCCAAAAACAACAGTTCCTCTTCATCCAAAGCTGCACCATTATCCTGAGCTTGCACAAGCAATATTTTATCCCTGAAGTTTTCTGCATTCTGAGGGCGTTTTGGTGATGTGCAGTTCCTTGCAATGTGTCCCTCACCTCCATAATTGTAACATTTGATTGGCTTTGCTTGACCCTAATTTCCATTCCTTCCTCTGTTCTGATTTGCAACATAACCTCTACCAGTTCCACCTCTTGCTTGTTCATACTGTCGTTCTTGAACTGGCTGCACCATAACCTTCCCATCTCTGACAGTGGCTTGATTATGTGGATTGGAAGCAGTTATGAGATAGTTGTTGGTGTGTGGAAGAGAGTTCATGTTTTGACTAATCAGAAGAGCTAGTTGATTAATGAAGTTTCCCACGTGTGCATCAGCATCAGCTTGTTTGAACATAGGATCAGGAATGAGTTTGTGATTACCATTACCCATGGGTATGACTTGTGAGGCTTTGGTTGTGATTCCGATGTTTGAGTAGAAGGCAGTTGAGTCATTTGAAGAGCTTGTCTCTCCCTGGTTGGTTTCAAACATAGCATGTCTCTCATTCTGAAGGAGGAAGGCATAGAGTTGCTCATAGTTTGTATTCTTCAATCCTTTAGTGAGCTTCACAGAAGTGACAAACTTATGCCATTCGGGATTCATGTTGTTCACAAATTTTGAGTTCAGCTGAATGTTAGGCATAGTCATTCTGATGTTCCTCATATCATTAACAAGCTTGTGGAATCTCACATAGTACTCATAAACACTCTCATCTGGTTTCATCTTGAAGTGTTCAAATTCATCATAGAGTTGTGATTCTCTGTCTTCCATAGTTAATTCAGAACCTGAGAGAAGCATCTTGACATTATCCCATACTGCCTTTGCTTCGGTGTTGTGATTGATCAGCTTGTAGATGTCTTTTGGAAGACCTTGAACTACGATGTTAGAAGCCCTGATATCAGCATCGAATCTCTTTTTCTCCTTATCATCGAGCTCATCATATGTCTTTGGTCTGTCAATTCCATAGATCATTGTTCCATCTTCAGCTGTATCAATTAAGTCTCTAGTCGTCTCAACCCGATACGGTCCTTCATCAATGGATTTGAGAATGTTGACACCATTTTCCTTTCCAAGACAGTACAATTTGATTCGTTGAGCCCAAGAGTCGTAGTCAGTTCTGTCAAGCATGGGTGGACGAGTATCTGAGCCAGCAGCTTGAACATCCTCGGCAACAGTGGAAATGATTGTAGGAACGTTGGAAGACATGTTAACAGATTAAACAGGATTTTAAAACTCTATGATTAAACTGGGAAATAGATTCTTTCACGGGATTTTACTGAATCAAGAGAAAACCGTTTTCAAAGGAAATCACCCAAGTCGCTAGGACAAAACAGTGGACCAAGTCGCTAAGTGCTAAGTCGCTAGAGTTCCAAGTCGCTATATAACAACTCGCTACAAACCAAGTCGTTAACAAAATTTTGGCAGCAATTCGCTAAGCACCAAGTCGCTAAATATTCAAGTCGCTAAATAGCAACTCACTAGGTACCAACTCGCTAACACCAAGTCGCTAACAATATAAAGTACAAGTCGCTAACTTAAACCAAGTCGCTACTCGTAGTGGGGAATCCACTAACTGCACTGTTTGTCGGCTTGTCTCACTAGACAAGTCGCTAACCCTAACTCGCTACGACTTTCAACTACAACTCGCTACCAAATTGTAAAGCAAGTCGCTACCAAGAAAACTTTTCCGTGGCTCAAGTCGCTAGCATGAAAAAACACATAAACACCACTTTTCAATCCAAAAACAACCCAACCACTGTGATTCAAACCTTCTAAATCAAAACCTAAACACTTGAGATGATTCTAAACACAAAAGTACTATCAAAATCCAAACTTTAACACTAGAAATCAACCAAATGATGCAAAAACCACTAAACTTTTTCAAACTCAAAAACCACCTAAAAACCACTAGAAATCCAAAGATATGTAAGATATGATCTAACCATGGCTCTGATACCAATTGTAGGGTATTGGATTTCACATACACATCAAACCATAACATAAAGTAGGCGTATAAGTGGAATTCTAGAGAGAGAAAGTTAGAGGTTTAGGGAACTTTAGTGAGAGAAAGAAAATTCTTATTATGAGCTCCAACTCTCTACCTTGGAAGGTAGAGAGTATTTATAGTCTTACAATAAAACGCCACACAACGGGCTGTGGATCAGGCATATAGTGGGTAAAGACCCGTCTGTCCTCCAAGGTGTTACTTAACTAAATACTACTTAACTTAAAATAACTACGACTACGAGCTTTCTAACGATTACATATACTTGAGGTGACCGACTCTTTAATACCTGGAATTTCTAATTCCTAACATAATGTTCTTGTTAAGTTATCTTTAAATAATGAAAAGCTTTTCATTTTGCTGTATGTTGCTGTATCCGCTACCTGTTCAGAAGAAACAACTGCTGCAAAGTTAAAGAATGTAGTCGATGGAATTCTTCTCCTTTTGCAAGATAAGTGCCCTTTTCATGGTGGCCAATTTAGGTTAACTACTTATTCAATGAGATTGTTAACATATTTTTAAATGACATATTCATCAGTGCTTTGATCCTTCTAGCCGTGGTTTCAAGAATGCTTATAGCCGTGGTTCCACTGCTAGTTAATAAGAAACCACGGCTAGTTGAGAAGAAACCACGGTTAGTTGAGAAGAAACCACGGCTAGTTGAGAAGAAACCATGGCTAGTAGTGTAGAAACCACGCCTAGTTCAGAAGAAACCACGGCTAGTTGAGAAGATACCACGGCTAGTTTAGAAGAAACCATTGCTATTTTAACACAAACCACTGCAACTAGTACTTCTGAGGTAATTCTATCCAACAATGCTTAATATACACACACTTTTATGATAACCAGTTCAAAATACAATTTAAAATAAATGTGCGAAGGGAAAAAAATTTAATTCATACAAATTTAACAACCCATTTTATTCAATTCAATATCTTACAATCGCATTTCATGGGTCATACACAAGCACTACAAGAACACTCATAATAAGATAACGGACACATACTACTGCAAAAACAACAAACAACATAGAACACACTGAAAAGACACACACTTACAGATCCATCAAGCCCCTGAGTTTCTCGATAAAGATGCCATTGTTCGCAGCATTTAGCTCCAGTTCCCGTAAAAGGATACGCATCTGCATGATCTTTTGATCATCTTTACCATTTACCCCCAAATATTCTGCTGTTTTTTGAGCATGCCTGTTTCCAACACTCTCCAATTCTTGAATGAAGCTAAGCCTTTCTTCAGTGATTTGAAGCAATCTTCCCGCAAGCGCATTCAATTGTTGTGCCATACGAACATCTTTGCCAGAGGCTTGGTAGCAATAGAAGACTAACATATCAGGCCAGTTGTTAGAATTTGCATCGGCTCTAAGCTTATCACACCTAGGAAATCTAGACATTTCCTTATCCCAATACTTTATCACAAATTAAAAAAAATAAACTGGTTAACTAACAAGGTGGGTTTGCTGTCTTTAAATAGGCAAGCAGCAAATACATACATTACTGTTATCTGTATTTGTATTATCATGACACCAATCCATGTCCTCATAAAGCATTTGTCACATGATGCACAACTGCTCCCATATTATTGAATAACATCCAAAAAAAAATTACAGCCTTTCAAATGCTTTAAACCCCATCCACATATTGTCACTATATTTGTTTTATTTCACTTACACATGCTCACAAGATTTACTATTTCTGAACAAACATCCGAAACAGGACAAATTCTAGCTGGTTTTGCACTGGCCTTTTGCATTGACTAACCTTTCACAATTATTTACCATGCCCTTGAACATCAAACTTAAAGAAACATTGATACACAAACACAACGTTTTATTCATGACAAAATACAAATACTTGGTTAAACTTATTACTTCTAACACTTATCAAAGTGCAACACACTAATCAATGATACAATAAGTTAATCTTGGAACCATAATCAAACCACACAACCATATGCAGTAGTGTTTAACTTTAAGCATACACATACTTAGCCTTACACAACCATTTAGCAACTATTACATTAGTTAAATAAAGAGAACATTGACCTAGTAATTATCCATGTTATTGAAATCATCCAAGTGATATGTATTTGATGATTCAGGGAGTGAGTTTAGGTTAATGCAAGAATTATCTACGTAACCCTCCCAACCGCTGTTACTTGGTTCACCATCCCAACGTACGACATCCCAATCCTGGTAAATTCTCCCATTTTGAAAATACTCGTCGTCCACTTGCGATTGTGGGTCATTTTTCAATTGAAAACGAGTACCTAAACTACGTTTACGTGTTCCCTGTTCAGGTGTCATTTCTTGCATAACTTCTTTACCATTGTCTGTCCTGCTATTCGTTTTTTTCTAACAACATATACAACCTATCTTGTCAGAATACTAAAAAACAATATTAGATAAACATTTGAATGAACAATCTAGGTTACCTGTTTTCTGGCCAATGGTTCCATGCATGCTGCACGGGTATGCCCTACGGTACCACACCTCCCACATTTTCTAACTTTTGGCTCCTCATTTTTTGATTGGAAGCGATCTTTGTTTTTAGGTCTTCCTGCCTGCCTCTTGTCCATCAACGGCGGTTTAACCTTTTGCAAGTTACCCGGATCATGCCATTCTGACTCTATTTCCAAAGGATACACCATTTCATGATATGTGCCTTTGAGTGCAGTTTTTGTAAACCATGTTTCCGCCCATTTGTTACAGTTAGTCAATTTTTCTTCTCTACACACGGCACACACATGACCACATGGTAGTCCTGAAAGTTGCCATTTCCTGCACGTTCTTAGTAATCAAAAACCATACACGAATAAACAACATTTACCGTAATTGACAACCTGTATATTGCAGGTACCTGCAACTGCATTCATTCTTTACGAAATCAACAATATGACTATAACGATTGTCTATAACTTGGTACACAGCACACATGGCAATGCCTCTTACTTCCCAATTAGCACTCTTCCACATTCTCTGCTCAACCTTCCTAGCTGCCCATTTTGTAAGTTCAAATTCCGGTGCGTCTACAAAATAAGCATACATCAGGTAACATTTATCGAATAAGTAAATGTGAGACGGCGAATATATAGTTATACCGTAGTATTTTTCGCGACGTTCGAAATACCAATCTTTTAGAAGCCGTCTGTAGTACTCCAAGAGCATAGTTATTGGTACCTTTCGAACGTGCCTTATTAATGAATTTATTGACTCTGCACTATTTGACGTCAAATAATTGTATCTTTTACCACTGCAATATGCCCTTGACCACTTTTCATACCCGGCATCTTCAAGTTTTTTGACGGCTTCTGATTTTTTTGCACGCAGCTCGGAAATTGCATTATCAAAATCTTCAGTTGTATAGCTTTTGCACACCTTACAGTACAAAGCCTTATGCTTTTTACGGGTGATATTGCAATTCATCATCAAGTGACGACAACAATAACCATGAAAGCAATTTGGAAAAACTGTGTCACAAGCTTTTGTTATTGAATGATGCCTGTCTGAAATAATCACCAGATTAGGCACTTCACCAATGCATTCTTTCAACCACCCCAAAAACAATGTCCAGGCTTCAGCGGTCTCACCCTGTGCGACCCCGGTAGCGATTGGAATAATCTGATTATTTCCGTCCATACCAACAGCAAGCATGTTGGTTCCTAGATACTTCCCTTTCAGATGCGCAACATCAATTATAATCAATGGCCTCATGAAGGCTATAAAACTCCGAATCTAGTATCGTTAAGTATATATTAGTGCTTAGTATACGTTAAAGCTTAATATAATAATAATAATTATAATAATAATAAGAATATTAATAAGAATAATAATAGTAAAAATAATAATACTAACAATTAATATAAATGTGCCCGAAACTTACCGCAAAACCAAATGCTACAAAAACCATATTAAATCTTCCAGCTTCGTCTGTATCGATGTGTGTTACAGTCCCCCTCGTTTTTTAGCTTTAGGTTATGACAATATAAAGCTAACTACTCAAACGATTGTTCATGTTTACCGTTCAACACCTCAAATGCCAAATTCCTACCCCCAAGCTCGTTTGTAAGAAATGTTTACTTTCCATTCAAGACTCATATCTCTTTGTATGTTCTTTCCAGTATATACCCTCCGAGTATCTTTCAATTTTTCGATTAGCAACTGACTAAGTAATTTCATTGTCGCATTACGATGATTAGGATGTAATTCAGTTCTTGAACATGTGTGGACATTGTTGATTCTAGATACAAAGAATGTGCTATCCAGTTTTTTTTACGGGTGTATATGTTCCATGAGCAGCCTTCATTTATACATTTCACGTTGTACCTCGTGGGATCAGATTTAATAACTTTGTATTCAAAACGCTCAAGTAATGATTTCTTTCCAATAGTAAACATGCATTCTGCTTTATTATAAAATTCTTTATGTTTGAAAAAAACGGTATCGGTTTTATGGGAATCGGTGTTTTTTAATTCTGGTTGTGGTGCAGTTGGTGGCATGGGCATGTTTTTAAATGAGTCTCTTTGCGACGGAGGAAGTGAATGATCAGGTTGGTGAAAAAAGGTCTCTTCGACCTTTGGGGTGTTATGATAACTATCTTTCTGAATCAGGGGAAAATTCAGGTCTAATGATAATTGATTAGAAGCCGATGATGATTTTACCTCTGAAGGTGGTGGTTCTTTTGTTGAAATTAACAGAGCCTGAGTTTGCTCATTCTTACAACATAGTTCATGAATGAAGAATTGGACGTCTTCATCATCAACAACGTCCAATTCCATGGAACCATCTTTGTAAGATAACCTGACTCTATCATTTGGTGTCTCTTTCACACCGTCAACCTTTTTCTTCACATACGCCACTAGTTTATTGAAAGTGATATTTTTAGGTAGTTTAACTGCATGTTTAGATAAAGGATGCACTAAATAAACCTTAAAATTAGATTTGTCATCGTAATCCATGGTTGTGTTTTGAACAAATTTAGGTGGAAATAAGTCTTGGACTTTACAGTAAACTCTTTTAAGTAAGCCAAGTGCAAATTACCAGCCCTTTGTACTTGTGCATTTACTAAGGTTGCCCAAAATTAGTGTATCAACAAAGATACACTTTAATGAGTGTATTAAGTATGAACCACCCATTTGTGATTATTTATTATTAATGTTGTACTTGTGCCAAGTGCCTAAGATTTACTAAGATACACATTTATTTGTGTTATGTGAAAAATTTATTAAGTTGCCTAAACTTGCCAACTGCCCACTGGATGAAACTAGAAACCAATTATACTAAAATATAACTTTAGTAGAATTCCTTCTTCAGCAGAATCCCTACTCTTCAGCAGAATTCATTCAGCATTAACTTTAGCATAATCCTAACTTTGCATAATTCCCAACAATCCTCCCCTAAACTGGAATTTGACTAGGTTAACTTCCAGTTTCTTGATAGATCTTTCAACGTAACAAGAGGATTGTATTTGAACTCCAGCAACAAAGAACCAAAACAATGACACCTCGATGATGAAAAATCTTTAAATCTCCAGATCTTTGCATCAACGAATGACAAAATGTACATCAAAACATATTAGTTTCATACTATTCTCATCACATCCAGGTGTGTTAACTCCTGTGAGAGGTGAATCATTGAAATTAATGGATTTCATGTCTCTTTACCAATAGCCATTACTACTGGAGTAGCCATATGTTTGAGTTCGAAAACTATGGTACACTGATAACCATCTGATTTATTAGCAAATCAGCAACTATATAAACGGATTTGACATGTCTTCACCTGTAGTCGTTTGCTCAGGACTAGTCAATTCTTAGGTGGAAAGAATCCCCTTGGTGAATTGAGCACCAAATATGGTATGCCACTGCCTTTACCACAATCCATATACTTGTGGGCTAGCCAATTCTTGGATTCCAAAAAAGAATAAACCATGGTGAATTGATGACCATACAACTCTCAGCAATGAAGCATGGGTGGTTGCAAACCCTATGATTTTGAGCAAACCATTACAGCTATCAACAGATTTGATGTGTCTTTACCAAAGCTGTACCCTTTGGACTAGCCAACTCTTTGACATACACAAGGTACATCTGGTGAGTTAATAACCATAAAAATGTACAACAAATCTGCAAGAAAAGTTAGACAAACAAAGAATATACGTAGGTTTTTATTTTTTTGTTTTTTTAACTAAGAATGAAACAAACAAATACTACAAAGAATACAAAAAAAAACAAGATACCAGACTTAAGAAGATGATAGATGTTGCTGAAGTTGAGTCTTAAGCAATCCAATTAGTTGTTCAGCATGTAACCTATCATTCCCAACTGGATAAGGAGGAACCTCTAACTTCTTTTTAAGCATTCTTCTCAGTAAGTTCACAGACCAAGGATAGATTTTATCAGAAAACATACAAACAGTCATTCCATTCTTTGCCTCCAACACATGCACACAAGGCATAGGATAAAATCTCCAAGTCTCAACCTTCCACTTATGTGAATTCTTCCAAACAGAAAACCCTTTACCATCTGAAGATTGATAATCAAACAAAAGTTGAAGATCACCCAACAAATATAGACCAGAACCATGTGCTGAATGATCAACATAATACTTAGTGACAAGGCCATACATTGTATTCAAATCGTGCCTATCAACCATATGAAAGATTTCCTTTAAAAATTTAAACTGCATAGAAGAACCATCCAGCCTAAAAATAGTGTTAAGCTGTCCAACAGTCAAAGTCCAAGCAGTCAGCATATCATGAGATCCTTCACGAAAAGTATCAGCAGATCCTTCTTGAATGAAAGTTGAATCATTAGCCTTTAAATTGAAAGAACTATCCCTGAGTGACTTATGAATAACATGTCTCCTTTTAGCCATCCTTTTCTTCCGTCTACCTGGTATATAAATTCCCTTAGATACAGATGATGGAACATCCTCAGACGCAACAGGGACAACTTTAGCATGAGTGGAAGAAGTAGAAGGAGACTTAATTGAACCAATACCACGCAAGACATACATTCTTTCAGCTACTTCTCTGGCCTTCTTTGATTTAGCAGCTGCTAGCTCAGCTTGCTTACCCAACTCTGCTCCTACTGGATCAACAGGTGCCACTATAGGAATAGAAGCATTCATATCCCTTGAGCTTATAGATGTAGTAACCACACTAGATACTGCTTCAGAAGAAATAACATATGGTTCAGCAGATTGTTGTGGATCATCAAATTGGTGTGGTTCAGCAGATTGTTGTGGATCATCAAATTAAACCATTTCAGTGGAATGTATAGCTCCAGTAGACACTTCAGCAGAACTCTTCTTAGATGAAACATCAGCAAATGAGTCCACAATCTCAACCTATTTGGGTCTCTTTGCCTTTGGAGCATCTGCACTACCAGCAATCCTCTTCAAAGTAGAAGGTTGTCCAATCTGCTTCATAATCCTCTGATAGTTGCTATTCAATACATCATCATCAAAACCCCAAACCTGCTTCCTTGTCAAAGGAGTCTGATAAATAGCTACACTTTGATTGTACACCACATTTCTCATATAAGCTCTCTTCTGTGCTTCAGTTTGTGGTTTCTGTCTTTTAGCTTGAACCTTTTGTGCAGCAATAGCTCTTCTTTGTGCAGCTGCAGCTTGCTTCCTTTGTCGTCCAAGAGCCACCATTTATGCAGCAAAAGTGTCACTATTAAAGTCTGCACCTAAAATACTTTGTGCTAGAGAAGGATTGGATGCAGCTTGACGAGTATAAGCATCCCATTGCGCATCAGTAAACTGAGGAGACATTTCATCAAGTTCTCTTTGTCTCTCATGAGGCAAGTTGGTAGTAAACTGAGCTTCAAGCATTTGAGCCAATGCTTGACTCTTCTTATTATTCTCACACTCAGCTAACAATCTTACTTGCGCTTGCTTTTCCTGTTCACTGACTAGATTAGTCCCAAGCTCCTCATTAATCATTGCTCCTTTACCTTTGTCAGCAGAAGTATGAGCAGAATCAGTGGTTAAAGTATCTACACCATGAACTTCAGAAGAGACATCCTTGAAAGCATCAGAAGTAACATGTTGAGGAATGTTTGCAATATGAGTAGGAGAAACACCATCAGTAGTATCCAAATTAAACTTTCTCCTAGCAAGAAATACTTCATTAGGATCTGCTGAATGTTTAGATCCATGTGGGGCTGCTGAAGGTGTAGAGGCATGTTTATCTGCTGAAAGTCTAGAAGCAGGTATGTCTTGCAAAGAAGAAGCTTGACCAACTTCAGGAGCAACATCCATCATAGAAACATCAGCGACAACATGCTCTTCAGAAGTAGCAACATCCACACTGTGCAACTTATCCTTACTCAAATATTGCCTCCTCCTCTTCTTAGAAAACAGAATTGGGTCCTTTTGTTTAACTGAGTCAGTAGCCATTGGAGTAGAAGCATGAGATTGTTGAGCCACATTAGCCAAAATATCAAGTGAATCCAAATTAACATCCACTTGCTCCTCATAAGAAGAAACAACAAATCTCCTTTTGCTATTATGCTGAAGTTGTTCTTCCAAATCCTGAACTTTCCTTTTCAATTCCACAATCTCACCACCAAGTGTAGATCTAGTGTCTGCAAGCTCCTTTTTCAGATCTGCAACCTCTTAGACAGTCCTGTTGAGCAAATCATAGACAGAAGTAAGAGTAATAGGATCCTCAGCTCCACCAGCAGATTGCTCTGTGGTGATGGGAGCTTCATTGGACCTTTCAGTAGAAATATGGTCTTGCTCAAATATAGGAGAGCTTTCAACAACAGGCTCTCTAATAGGACTAGGTGTATGCATCCTATCAAGGTAAGTCTCAAAATCATCAGGAGTAACCTGAGTAGGTGGTGGACTAGGTGAAGGTATGGCCAAAGGTGGAGATGGTGGTTGGTCAGAAGAAACATGTGTAGCTTCAGCATTAGTAGAAGGGCCCTCATCCATGGCAACTGAAGGAATACCATCAGCAGTACCATGAGTAGTGGGTGGAGAACCAACAACATTTCCCTTAGCAGCAGCCTCATTGCCTTGAGGCAACATAGCTGCTAGCAGAGGATGATGTTCCCCCTCATAACCAGTTTTCATAGAAGCAAACAGTTTAGAAGACAAAGCGCCTATGGGGCAAAAAGCTTGGGCTTGGGTTGTTATGTCTAAAATCATTTGCAAAAATCTAGGGTACATTAAAAACTTATGCTTTTTCCTTTGAACATTTTCAACCATATTATCAAAAATATATTTAGAAAAATTATAAGTTAAACCCTGTGATAGATATACAATCCCACATCCCAATTGTGTAGAAAATTGATCCCATCCCCCTGACTTATTGCTAATACACTGTAGTAAAGTGTGTACCAAAAACCTCCATGTAGGACAAAGCTTGTTCTTCTGCCACATATCAGTTCTTGTACCCGTATATCCCACAGCTCTAAGACCACCAAGTAGCTCCTCAGAATTCAAGTGATAAACCCCATCAATATCATCTAACCTCAGCTACCTTCTAATCAACCCCTCAGTTACAACATACTCTGTTTCATCAACAGTAGCTAAAATCTCTGTATCACTCCTCTTCACAGCAGTTGCCCAAAATTGTGTAACCAATGATTCATAAACAACTTCTGGAGAAGGCGTTAAAGCATAATGAATCTTTGATCGCTTCAAGAACTCCACCATTGGTTCATAAATTTCATGCCCTTTTGCTTTTCCCAGATACGCAACTTTGTTATGATCCTTCTTAAGTAGAAGCGCCATTAGAGAATTTATGAGAGAGAGGGTTATGATTCACGCAACAGAAAGTATGTTTAAATTGAAGAGGGAATCAGTTAAATTGGGCGAAGATATGTGAATGGGTTAATTATAGAAGTTTCCCCAATTGATGGTCAAATATATTAAAGTTGACCATATCTTACGTGGAAAACAACTTCAACCTTTTTCAAACTCAACACTTCAGCAGAAACAAGCGTCAAACTGCTGAAGTTGGTTCATCAGCAGAAAGATCTCAAAAGTCTAAAAATCCGCTAGTCAATATCTTTTTACTGTGACACCAACCCATATTAAATATCATAACACCTTGAATCCGTCTATAAAACAATCCCAATGCATACTTACCACAAATCATTTACCCTCAATTATCTTCTCAAAACCCTAATTTCTTCACAAATACCACAATCATCAACAAAAATCATGTCTACTAAACCAGAGGTTTTTGATCCAACCTCCTCTCCATCATCCACATCATCATCATCATCATCATCATCATCAAGTGATGATTTTCGCCAGTTTTTACGATCTTCTTATCAATCTAAACCTCTACCATTGAGGTCCCCCTTTCTCTCTTCTTCTGAAGATGGTAGTGTAGTGGATCCAAGTGAGTCTTCTAGTGACTCTGATGACTCCAACAAGGAGAGTACATCAAACCCTCAACGTTCACTGCCTCAGCCTCAACCAAGGCCACGTGCCAAAAGAGAGGTGGTGTTTGCTCTTCCTGTGCCATGGTCTGGTGCTTCATCACATATCATAAAGGGAAAGGGTAAAAGAAAGATTGAGTGATTGCTTTTTGGTGAAACCAGTAGATGGAACAACGGAAGAGCTTCATATCACACATCCATCAATTGTATTCATCTTCATCATCTTCGTTTTCATCAATCCATCCTTCCCATTTTTATCCTTAGCTTCTTCGTCGTACTGGTCATGCATATCCAACATTTGGAATAGATGATAGGAGCTAGGGAGCTAGTATAGGACTAGTAGATCTTGTATAAAAATGATCTTTGTATTTTCATATGAAGTTGATTGTAAGCTGTAAGCTGTAAGCTGTAAGCTGCAAGCTGTAATATGTTTCTTGAATGAATGAACAATTTAACTTCAGTACTTCTCTTCAGTAGTACTAATTTGCTCACTTCAGTAGAAACAAGCTTTAAGCTTACGTGACCATTACTTGACCATATTCCACTTAACCAAACATGGTGGACTCAAAATATGCACACTGCAAAACAGATACACAGAGACAAACAAACCAAACCAAGACATACAAAACTCAAAGAATATTAGTATGTTAGTGTTAGCAAACAAAATATACACTCCAAAGTGGACAACTAGGTGTTGAAACCTAGGACCATCAAAAGATCTGCCAAATTGTCATGTTGATAAAAGTTTTGTAAAATGTGGGATGAGGATCCTCTCATGTTGATGGTGATAAAGTATTAGTGTACATTTGAATTAAAATAACATAAATGTCTTGCAATGATGACAATGTACAATTATAACAAACACATTTGGTCTCATGTTCAAATAAACATGAGAGGATCCTTGTCCTAAAATGTGAATAAGGTGTGACTTGTTGTGGAGTAAACGTGGTCTAACCACGGCTGTTTGTGGAAAAACCACCGCTAGTACAATTTTAACCACGGATAGCCGTGGGCAACCCACGGGTAGTATCTTTCTAACCACCCCTGTGTGTGGGCAACTCACGGCTAGTATATTTCGAACCACTACTAGTGCAGTATTGATGAAAATGGAAACTCAAGGGGCAGTTATGTAACATGTTGATCTAAAAGTATATAATCCCCAAATCACTGCGCTATCAAATAATTGATCTTTAAACACTTGAAATTAGCGCTCTACACAAACCCTAACCACTCCGAAACTGATAATTAAACATCCAAATGCCGAAAGAATATCCCACCACACACAACGTCGTTGCATACCTAACCAAGAACAATCATACTGAAGGGTTCCATGAGATGATTGCTTTTATCAAACGCACACCAATTCACTATGCAATAAGTGTACAACCTATCATTCTTAAAGCCTACATTCATCAATTTTGGTTGAAGGCAGAAATTCAAGAACGAGATGGAGGAGAGGTTATTAGGAGTGTTGTTGATGAGAATGAGATAATAGTCAAAGAGGAGGTGATTAGGGAGGTTTTGAAGCTGGACGATGCTGATGGGGTTGTCAATTTGGCTGATGATGATATTTTTGAGGGGTTGAAAAGATTGGGTTATGAGAAAAATGTGGAAAGAATTAAGTATCATAAAGGTATGTTCTCACCCCAATGGAAGTTTTTAATACATACTTTGCTTATGTGTCTAAGCAATAAGACCACTGGCTTTGATGAGTTTCCATAAAAAATAGCAACTGTTGTCATATGTTTATCACAGGGGAGGGTGTTTAACTGGTCTAGGATGATCTTTGAGGTGTTTATGAAGAACATTAAAGAAAAGGGTAAATACTACTTATATCCTAGGTTTGTTCAATTAATAGTGGAGAAACAGATCACGGCACCCATTCCTCATAAAAGGGAGTATGAGGTACATCATATGTCTCCTAGGGTGTTTACACACTTGAGAAAAAAGAATGACAAGTTCTCAGGAAAGCTTACACCTTTATTCCCTAATATGCTTAACTTGCCAGACATTCCTAATAATGAGGAGGTACTTGAATCCCAACCCAACCAAAGCAATGATGCTCAACCCACTCATACCACGTCTGAACACACTGCTAACCCAACTGAATCCACTGCTAAACCATTACCTTTACCTGAATCACAAAACACCCAAACCAATGATGCTGATCCCACTGCTACCACTGACGCTCAACCCAATGCCACCGTATCTGATCCCATGGGTAACACATATGGTGAGAATATTATAGAAGTAGTGAATGAATTGAAGGCTAAATGTACACAAATGGAAAATACAATAAGAAGGTTGAAGCACAAGGTTTCTGTGTTGGAGAGAGTAAGAAGACAAAGGTTTGCTGCATCTAATAGAGTAACGAAGATGACTAAGAAAGGCAGGTCCTCAAACGGGAGGAGCAAAAGCATTGATTCAGGGGAGGATGTAAACATGGATGTTGAGATGGATTTCGATAGTGGAGATCATGGTGGTGACTATATGGTTACTGACAAGGAAGGAAAAGAAGCCGTGCTTGAAGCTGTAAAGGTTGTAGTTGAAAACAAAGAGGAAGAAGTGGGGCAGGAAACAACCACTCCTATTGTTGCTGAATCCCCTAGTAGTACAAATGAAATCACTGCTGCCACCTTAATAACAACCACGGTCACACAAGCACCCAAGTCTAAGGAAGTTGACAAAGAGGTTGCTGGTACCCTGATGAACTTATGTAAAACCTTACCCAGTCGGACTGGATCAGGTACTGCACATTTTCCTATTATACTTAAACCCACTGGTCCTAAACCCTTGGCTAAACCTTTGGCTAAAGGTTTGAAGGTTGGAAAAGCAGAATTCGTAGAGGAAGGAAAAGAACAAGTGGTAGAACCTTTTAATGTTGCAGTTGAAGACGAAGAGGAAGAAGTTGTGCAGGCTCTATCTAGTGATACTACAAATGACAGCACTGCTGTAACCTCAGAGGTAATTTCATCGACAGTTACTTCAGATACACATATTGCTACTACAACCACTGATGGTACGATTATCACAATTGCTGTAACACCACCATCGGAGGCGAAGGAAGTTGAGAAGGAGGTTGCAGGTACATTGCTGAACTTATGTAGATCCTTAGCAATTCATGATTCTGTTATAGCACCTGTTCCCATTGTAATTGAACCTACTGGAAATAAACCATTGGCTAATAGTTTGAAGAATGGGGAGCCAGTTAATAAAGTAGTAGATCAACGAGACATAGGAAAGGGTGAAGCTTTTTCTGAACCTGAAGAAGAAGAACTTGAATTTGATAGTAAGGAGGATCAGATTTCACATGATCATGAATTATCAAAAAACTTAGATGAAAAATTTAAGGCTGAACATCTTGCTTTTGAAAAAAAAAGAAAGAAGATGATGAAGCTAGTATGAGAGAGATTGAACGGTGGAACAACGAACAAGCATTTCTTCAGGCTTCTGAAATGCTAAAGTTGGAATGGAGTACTGAAGAATGGGCACTATTAGACGTTCCATCAAGGTCTAAGGTTCTGGCTGCGAGGGCGAGAGAAATGCAGAAGGAAAGAAGTGTCGTAGAATATAATAGTAAGAATAAGAAACCTCCTACTAAGGCTCAAATGAAAAATCTCATGATCAAGATTCTCAGGCACGTGGAGTTTTGCAAAGGCAAGGATTTGAATAAATGCACGTACGAAGAGATTGTAGAGCTGTATGAACGTTGGATAAGAATGAATGATGATTTCAATCCTATGAATTCTGAGAAAGAAGCTGAGTGGATCAAGAACGAACAAAAGCGAAAAGCAGAAATTCTAGAGAATGTGCGTTATAAGAAACAGAAATTGGATGAAGAGATGGAGAGGGAAGAAAGAAGGAATGTGTATCTTATAGTCAGTGATAGACAAGAGCCGATTAATCCTACACCACTAAGCGCAACTCAGCCAGTTCATGATTTGAAAATAATCACTGAAAATGGTAGAGAAGTGATTGAAATAACAAGAGCAGATGGATGCAGAAGTACATACGTAGATTTTGGAAGCTTGTTGTTCTTTCTATTAAAAGAGGATTTGGAACAGTTATGGAAAGTCATTGATTTTAGATATGGAAAGCATGGGCCAACTGGAGGATTACCAAGGTTCGTGTGGACATCAGTGAAAAACATGTGTCAACCTAATCCAGTGGCAAATTTTGGAAAGAATGTGAAGTTGTTGAATGGATTCTTTATGAGCATTCCAGAGTACATGCTGTACAATCTACTAAGGATAAGTTTTTCATGTTTATTGATAAACAATATCCATTGTCCAAAACTGTTGCCAGGAAAATGTTGGAAGCGACGCTTGATCCACAAGGAACCATATCAACAAATCCAATGATAGATCAATTGATGTTGAAGATTCAAAAGATTGTTGGTGTACAAGTTCCTTGGGCAATAAAAATCTCAAGGAAGGTTAAGTAGATGAAACCACTGCTAGAATGATGAAACCACGGCTAAAAGAACTGTTGAAACCACGGCTAGTTGAGAAGATACCACGGCTAGTATGAACAAAACCACGGCTATAAGAGCTGTTGAAACAACGGCTAGTTGAGAAGATACCATGGCTATAAGAACTGTTGAAACCACGGCTAGTTGAGAAGATACCACGGCTAGTTGAGAAGAAACCACGGCTAGTTTAGAAGATTAGGAACCTGTTTTAAATGTAATATTATAATTTATATGTAATAAGTTTTCAGTAGTGATTATTATCATTTAAACAAGCAATACTAATATCAACTAATAATATTTACAAACATTCACAAAACATTTTGGATATTTACAGATTTATCATTCCAATAGTTACTACAATTGATTATACATACACAAAGAATGACCAAAGTAGGTATGCCCATGATATAAGCAAAATAAGCTGCTTGAATGGCATGTTATGAGCTAACACCTTTCTGTTCCAATTATATACATACTTAGTTAATGAGATTTGACGATACCACAACTTGTAATAAATATGGTCAATGACCAGCATACTCAACCTTGTATTTCCATAGGTACTCAAACATTCTTTCGCGATAGGAAAGAGCTGTTTCTGCAGGATCGTCAGACTTTAATGGCATGTTATGACTCAACCTATATAGGTTAATGCAAGCCCATATTCCGCAGTCACCGTATTGACCTTTTTGGTTGGGGACGTCAACACATTTTTGAAAGCTAATCTGATAAGCGTTGATATCTATGCCTTTTGCTACAAACACTCCCGTTTCGTCTAGTAATTTTGGCAGCCAATAGTGAAATTTTGCAGGCATGGTATCCTTCCACCAAATTCGTTTGTTTGTAAAGGCTGGAAACGAATCATACAATGTCAAAACACCCGTACTGATATGCAGCTCTCCTACCGCCCAGTGCTTGTCAGGTTCGTTTATTGGAAATAGTACCTACATCATTTACGACATCAGCAAAACGCTTTCGTTTGAACAATCTATACGTACGGCCATATGGAAAGAAATAAATACCTTTTCGACATCAGCCCAAGGCACCGGGTACTTTACACCATTTGCCCAATAGGTTCGTACGAAGTCATTAACTACTTGAGGTGTGAAAAAGGGACCCACCATAGCCTAGTCGGCATCTGATGGTCGGAAATGCCACATCAAATCTACCCATAGGTCAAGGTGCTGTTTACACATTTGGGCACATTATTAAAAACAAGTGGGAATCACAAAGAAACAATTATGGTACAATACTAACAACTGATTTTATACGCACCTCGTCCCTCAGCCATCCATCCTTGTTACCACCCGTTGCCAATAAACAGTCCCAAAACCGGCGATCAGCAATAGTGTCTTCATTGCCCCATGGGAAAATAAACCTAGTACCATTATTCTCTTTCAAAAAATTTTGAACGGAACATGGCACACTTACCTTTTTTGTTTTTTTCTTCCCCGTTCCAGTTCTCGACAAATTCTAAGTTAGAACAAATTACCTCTTTCAGTGAATGTTTATATTACAAAGTAAGAGACATATAAGTTGACACAGTCAAATACCTCCACAAACGGTTCTAATGTATCATCAAAATCTGGAGCGTTAGGAGGGGATCCTGGCTTCCTCTTCCGTTTGAGCGAGTTGAAAACTAATCTGATATTTGCAGCCTAAAAAAAATGATTCATCTTTTAACAAACAGCTCGTCTATCCAACAATTAAATAACTTCAATACTCAACTGAAGTAAAGTGGAAATGTGATATTCTATGGCATAAGATATTTTTAGTCATGACTAAGCATGTGGTGTCTATTTTAAGGACATGTACAACAAATCATGACTGTTTGTTCAGGACCCTTTATTATTTTCAAAAGTAAATCCTCTGCAAAGTTGACTATGTATGTTTAACTGTTTACATGTGACTTAGCACGTGGTGTCTATTTAATAGCGAAACCATGATCTAATTGTTCACCATATTTCCATCAAATATTTGCTCCTATTCATTTTCAGTTTCATAACCATATTTCCATCACATTAATTGATTTATGTCGAGTTCTAAAAGAGTTAGGTTTGAGAAAAAACACGATGAAAGGGAGTGGTCGATAAAGGTAGCAAGAGAGGTAATGTTTCCTGAGATATATGAATTATATGGACCAAATGCTGAAGCTAGTTACCGATTACCAGCTGAAGTGCTAGAAGACATAAGAAGAGAGATATACGGTATTGATAAAAAAGAAGTTATAGAACCAACTGGCGGTGGTAACTCTAAGCAATCACAAAGGTTGGGACCCAATGCGCAAGATGTTAGTCCTAGTAGCCGTAAAACTAATGTTCGGAAGCAACTGAATACGAATGAGACTCAAACAGTCAAGGCAACCATATTGCGCAAGTGTAATGATATTTCCTAGTTTGTAAAAGTGATGTATTAATGTATTAAATACAAATAAGTGAAAAAGAAAAATTTATATTTTAATAATTATATCAACTGTAGCACATTGTAAAGATAAGATAAGATTCTTTAGACAATGTAAAAGATAAGTATTGGTACTGGTTATACAATTTACTTTTTGACAGTATACTTTGAGACAATATTTTATTCTAACTCAAGTACAGTACAATGTAAAAGATAAGATTCTTGTTACTGCTTAAATTGAGAGCTCTCTACTCCATATCCTACTACATAAAATTTTCCTAGTTTCTGCTCTCTTATTCTCACTCAAGAACAATGGCAGCACCAAATGGAAACTTTCAAAATGATGAAGAAGAGTATGAGTTTGTCTTAAACAACTATTTGCTTTTTGACGCAGTGTTAGATGCTTTTGGGGAAGAACCAATGTCAGAATATGGTTCATATAGGCAAGTGAGTGTGTGGATGAGGACAAATATCCTTACTTGGCTGCATCACCAAGACTTCTACTGGGATGAGATTTATGGACTTGATGGGGAAGAGGAGGAAGAAGATGAAGATGAGGAAGAACTAGAGAATGAGGAGGAGGCTGAAAGTGAGGTGGTGCAGCAAGGTGAAATGGTGCAGCAAGGTCAGATACTGCAGCAAAATGAGGTAGAGGAAGAGTTTCAAAGTGAGGTGGTGCAACAAACTGAGGAAGATGATAAAAACGAAGTGGAGCAACATGTGAATAATCCTACATTATTTGAAAATATTTATAATTTGGAAAATAGGATTAGTAGTCTTGAAATACTGTTTCAACGACTCAAAGCAAATAAGAAAAGCAAGGGAGAGAGCTCTGGAACTAAAATGTAGATTATGATGATGGTCATTTATGTTTTTAGTATCATATTCGTTGTTTAGTTGTCGAAAACTGTTTTAATGTGTGTTTATATGCTATCTATGAAAATGTATTAATGCAGCAGAGACTTCTTTGTGGCATATGAGTTTAAGTTAAGTTATGTGTAAAACTAATGCATCATAGTATTAAAATCTACTGCAAAAAATTACTAAATCATAATCATATAGTAATCAAATGTATTAATGTATTAATGCAGCAGAGACTTGTTTGTTGCTAATAATGTCTTTGCTTAAGTTATTTTTGTCATGTCTTAAGGGATTGTACTACTATTATGCATTTATTGTTGTTAACAAATGATAAGATAAATAAATGTACCTTGACAACATCCTGCCCATCCTCATAATCAAGGCATATCACTTCAACAAGTTGTGTATCAGCCCCTTCCATAGCCGTTTCCTCAACCTCAATATCCAATGTGTCTACTGGTGCAGCACCTTGCGCAGCGGGATCATAAACGTTGTCTACCTGTAAAGCCCCCTGCTCCATATGCAGTTCTAACAATTTAAGAGTAAACTGCACAAACCATTCCCACCAAAGAGGTGGCCGCCACACAGCAATTTCTTTACCCTTCACACTGTCATTTTCTATATCCGCACCATTCACATCCATCGGTTCCTAGATAAAGGGTATGCGGGTTTAATATTCAAATAGAAAAAAGTAAAAGAAGGGAAAAAAAACAATATATATATACATACGTCAACAGGAGTTGGATCAAACCCATCATAAGCAATGTCTGAGAACTCATCATTCAAATTTGGTAAGGCAGCACAATCAAATTTGTTATCCACCTGCATTATATTGTTGGAATGATGAGCATCTTCAGGACCTCCCGATAAAGCAGCTTTCATAACTTGGGTCATAGGCCCGGTAAACTCCTCGGAATCCGTATACAATAGCTTCTGCTTGTCATCGGATCCTACATTGGTCCTGATGGGGGTGTGTTCATCGGAAGTAGGCAACGGTTTGTTGGCATCAACACTCTCCACCTGTAAAAAAGTGAACTTACTTAGGCACTCAAAGAGACCATTTTTGTGGAATGAAGTAACAAAAATTCAAATAACAGCTTGTTACCTTAATCTCACCAACATCATCTTGTGAGTTTATTCCTAAAGCTTCCTCAATTACCACAATTCTCTTTTGTTCGCTGTGTAACTCACATAAGAGCTGTGATACACCAACTTCTCCTACACGTTCTTCTATACTACCAACCCTGGACTTAAGGGATAGAAGCTCGGCACGAATGTGATCTTTATCTAAGGTATGTGACGCTTCCGCTTTGTCACATTTGATCCCATATGGAACCTCAACATTACCGACTACAACATCTTCAACCTTCTCAGGCTCATTCATATTCAACATTTCACCAAACCCAACAACAATCTCTTCTTCATCAGCTTTGTCATTGACACTAGACGTTTGACCTTCCGTAACAACTTCATCGGCGTCACAGAAAGGAACATTTAAATCGGCTTGAATTCCACCGCATACATCCACATCAACCATAGCTTCCTCTTCTTCCACCATCAGTTGGTCAGCCAACTCTTCTCTTCTTTCAACAAGTTGGGAATCAAGTTCACGGATGTAATCCATACTGCGAATGTACCACCGACAACTCAGCTCGGCATTTGTTGGTACAATCTTCTGTAATGGTCTGAAAGCCTAAATAACAAAGGAGATAACCTGATATGATAAATGCAATAAAAACATACAACATTTAACTAATTTTGGGTTTTTACTTACCGGATCAAATAAAATTGTGTAATGCTTTTTTTCAAAGTTTTTAACTTTTGACCAAGCTAGACAACGTGGGATCTTCTCTGGGTCTTTGGTCCAAAACTGGGAGCTGTTTGGGAATGTCTCCATAATAAAAATCTGAAAAAACAAATACATCGAATTAAGAGTTAGTGGTTGTGATTATAGTGGTTGTGATTATAGTTGCAGTGGTTAGGATAGCAGTGGGTGTATATGTAGTAACAGAGGATACAATTACATAACGTGTTGTTGCAGCAGTGGGTTCTTCGGAACTAGCAGTGGATGAAGAGACATTGTCAGTGGTTTGAACCAACCGTTTACAAATCGTTTCTATGTATTTATCTAGTGCGAAACCATCAACCATAACACCCTTAAATCTACACAAACACTTACACTTACTACATAACAATGCCTAGGGAACAAAGCCAATGCCTAAGGAACAATGACAACGGCTGAATGACTATTCTGCTTATCTATGTTTCTCAAATATAACAATGAACACATTATTTAGATTAACCATCACAATATATACAAGCACAAATAATGTATGTTACAAGTAAAATCTAACCCTCAACACCCATGTAAATCCATACAGATGTATGTTTGTTCTTTTTTTGGATCTTTTGGAACGAGCTTCTTTGATTCTGCCTCAAGATGCCTAGGAACAACATTCACCGTTCTTTTATACAGATGAGCCCACATGTATTCACCCCATGGATACTCATTCCATACACAAAAATCCTCAACATTCTTTACCAAGTGGTCAGGAACATTAAACCTTCCTTACCGACCAATAAATACAAATGTTGCAATCACCAACAAAGCAACCCTCACAGCATCTTCATCGGATAACGAATCCCACCTTTCCGCCGACTTTACCAACGCCAAAAGGTCATCACCCTTAACTTTTTTGTTCTTAGTTTTTTTTTATCAGGAAACAACCGATCAAAAAAAGGACTATCTGTTAAACCCTTAACAACATGGCCGTGGTCACTTTCTCTTTTATCTACTGGTCCTAAACGAAACCCAGTTAGAAGACTAAATTGTTCACGGCCAAAATCAAAAACATTATCACCTAGTACAAAAGTTAAAGGTGGACAACAATCACTAACTTTTGACACCTCAACTGCATTTTGATATAAATAATGGTATAAGTGGTTGTCAGGGGAATACTTAGGAAAATCTAACCAAGGGCCAAACACAGTTTCTGTAAACAATTTGGTTTTATTCACATTCAATGCACCTTTAATTGTAGCAATATGTTCTAATCTAGATCTGACCGTTAGCTTTGCATCAAACATGTTCGTCGTTGGATTCTTGAGATGTTGAAGAACAGCGATTGATTGTACGAATATGCGTCGGATTGATTTGATTGTACGATTAGGGCTTCCGTTTTGCAATCGTAGGGAAGAAGAACTATTGAGGGAGTAGGATTAGGCCGTTGGATTCTTGAGTTTGAGAGGGAAGGTGAATTTTTACCTTTGAGAGGGAAAGTGTGTGTGGGGTAAGCAGTAGTGTGTGTGGGATGATTTGGGTATTTGGTATTTTGTATTTAATGAAATAGGTGTATTATGATAATAAATAATTTTTTGGGAGGTATAATTTAAAAATTAAAGGTGTATTTGTATGGTATAGAGTGGTATTTATATAGAGTTGCCCAAAAGTACATATGTGTGAGGCCAAGTTGCCCAACTTATTTGTATTTAATAATTAAAAAATATAAATTTTGTTTTTTCACTAAAAGACAAAAAATGTCAGTTGCCCAATATAGTAGGTCAAAGTTGCCCAACAGACCAAGTGTCAGATTTGTACTTTGTAAGTACAATGTGGGCCCAAATATATGATAGAGTTGCCCATGGGAGAGTTGCCCATGGGGCATTAAGAGAAGTGAAAAAAAAGTAGGGCATTTGGGGTAATATTGTTGGGCAACTGGGGCAATTTGAGAATTTTCCCTTTTCGTGGTGGTATCAACATACCAAATGAGCAGCTGTGACAAGTTACAAAATGACACGTGGCTTTTGTTTTTCATATTTTTATGTTTTTGTTTACCTGTTTTCCCTTTTGTTTTAAGTTTCTTCGGTTAATTTCATAAATGCAACTCAAAGTTTTTCTAGGACTAAGGTTCATTTGTAAGAGGTCCACTTAACCGTTACACTAACTTTATCTAAGACTACTCCCAACCCTCACACCATGTTATCATTTACATCATCGCCACATTAGTTTTTTCTTTTTTTCACCACCATTTTAGTTTTCACCCTCAACCATTTCACACTACTTCACTTTTTAACACATTTTTTTATTTATTAAAATACGCCACTATATATTTCCCACACACTCACAAACTAAAAAAAAAAATACACTAGCACAAATGCCAAAAGGTGAACTCTTCACCTTTTCTACACATTTCTCTCTCTTTGACAACACTTCACTCCACACCCCATCCATGTTGCGAGTTAACTTGATGCTTGCCAATGCTTCACTCCTTCGGTTGGGGGTAGCCTAAGAGCATAATGTCACAGACTTGTCTCTACAAGGTCTTCCGTGCGGCACTTAGTCTCGACTAAGCTCAGCCTTGCTCGAACACTCAACGATGTATGCAACTAATGAAAGCTTCAAAGAAATGAACAAGTGGAATGAAAGGAAATGCTTTGTATTACTTAGAACTTTACAAGAGAGAATACAAGTGAACTTTGTTGGATGCCCTCTACAAATGAGGCTTACATCTATTTATACTATTATGTACAAGCTTCTACAAGGTTCATGGAGGCTATTAGAATTTTCATAAGCTTTTAGAGCTTCCAACTTATTCTAACTTATTCTAAAAGCTTTCAAGATTATTTATCATCTTCCATGGGCTTCTAAACTCTTCCAAGCTTATCCAAGACCTTCCAAGAGAAGTGTGGAATAATCCAGAATCCCGAACATACTTGAAAATGATCTCTTCGAGTAGGCGGGTCGTGACAATAAGGTACCATAACTTGAGTTATGAAAAAAAATCTCGATACATCAGCGCCACATCAACATTAATACTTTAACATTAATATAATAAAACACCCCTTATCATAACACCACTTAAACACCACATTTCGAGACTCACATTTAAAAAAAAAAAAAAAAAAATTACAAATTCAACTCCTAAACTAATATTTCTAATGTTGCAAAAATCGGCCGAATCGGCCGATTAATCGTTAATCGGCCTTATACCTTTTTTATTTTTGAAAATCGGTGAAAAAAATCGGCCTAGGCAAAAAATCGGCCACTAATCGGTCAAAAATCAGTCGAATCGGCCAAATCGGACTAATCGGACAACTTTTAAAAAATAATAATTTAGGCATTCTACTTAATTTGGGGATCGTTTATTTCACTTATAACGCACAATGAGCCTCATAATCAGAATTGAAGAATTTTATTGAGGTTTGGAAACATAGTAGGCTTGGAGTCAGTTAAGATCTTTAGTCTGGTCTCCAAAAATACTCAAAACTTGCAGGAAGTGCTAATCCGGTTAATCACCGATTAATCCCGCCTTAACCGATTATACGCTGCAGGGTGGTCGACCGTCCGACTACCGATTCACGATTTTTGCAACATTATTTACTAAACTACCTGTCATTATATTAATAAACATATAAATACCAAACAAGCTTCCAATTCTAAACGCAATACTTTCAACCATCTAACACGGCATAGGTTGCATTTTCAATATTAAAAGTTTAAAACTATTTAGGGTTTTTTTTTCTTCATATATTTATTTTGGTTACTAATTTTAGTTTAAATGTTTCCATAAAAAAAAGTTATGTAAATAAAACATTACATAAACATTAAATAAACATTCCATAAACATAGCTTAAAACATAGCTTAAACAAACACATTCTATTAAACATACGATACGAAATACGATATGAAAGAAAACATACGAACTAAAATACAATGTGATACGAAATACATAAACATAGCTTAATCTGAATACTTCATGCATGCAGATTCATACTCAGGATACTCCCCAACTTCGAACCTGAACAACTCACCATGAGCTTCATCTTGCCTAAATAACTCATCCAACTCTTGTTGACGCCTTGAGTTTTCTGCATCAAGCCTTGCTTGCTCTTACTCTACTTCTCTTAATGCCTCTTCATCTCGCATAAGATTATATAGTTGTTTCTCAGTAAATCCGTGCTCATCAACTGGTTCCTCTGTTGGTGGAAATGAAGAACTAGGAGACATGGGTTGGTGCGTTGCTTGTTGTGATGACGAACCAGCCATAATGTTTTTCTTATGCATCCAACGGATTTTGTGACTTATGTTATCGCCTATTTGTTATACATTTCCCCAACATTTTCTTGATCTCGTAATCTTTCCAACCTTCCTCACGCAAAAATTCCTGAATAACAACACGTCTTTCAGGCGAAATGTCATTGCAATTCGCATATTGTTTCCTCATATCATCTTTCAAGCTACTTGCATTGCTAAACATCTCGGATACCTCGTAAACTTTTTCCCTGCGAAAGTTATCACCGTCAATCTACTATCCTTGACTTCTTCGACGGTGTGTGGGAGATTACAAGCCATGGTTTTAGAAAGGTAAATTGTATTGAAATTGTGATTTGGGATAAATGTATTTTATTATTTATTTATTTATTTTGTTTACCCAACTAGCCATTTAACAAAAGTTTTTTTTTTTTTTTTTTTTTTTTTTTTTAATTCAAATTGAATACTAGTTGTTGGGGGACTCAAAATGTAATTAATTTAGTTGCTATTTTGTCTCGTTGCATGTTACCTTCTACGTTGTTGTGGCAACGCCCAACATAACGCCGAGCCTAACGCCCAACATGAGGTATCATAACGCAAGCACAAAATTGTCCAGGTCACCATAACGTCATTCCATGCGTTATGATACCCAATGCTCTAATTATTTTGGGGACCGAAAAAGTTTACAACACTTTATCTTTTATCCTTTCAACTTTTCTCATTTAAAAAACCCACAATACACGCTCAACAAACATTAGAGCACAAGGTGTGGTCTTGCCGTCTCCTTCATCGTGCCACCGTGGCAGTTCGCCGTCGCTTGCCGCCACACCGGCGTCACTCGCCGTGGGATGCTTCGCCATCTGCACAACGAGCGTAAAATGTGTACTTTTCTGATTTCTTTACCGTTACCCAAGTGCGTGTTTCTAGTGTGTGTTTGTATGTGTGAGGTTTTAGGAAGAAGAAGACTTTTTTTTTAAGTGATTAATAAATAATGATAAAATGTATTTACGTATTTTGTTAGGAAAGAATAATAATGCTTTACATTCCTTTTTTTTTTTTTTTTTTTTTTTTTTTTTTTTTTTAAATTTATAATTTTTTTATAAATATATTGTATTGTATTTTTATTTTAATAAATAAATTTAGTTTATTTGGAATTTTGAAAAAAAAATAAAGTTGTAGTGGTGGGCCTCAAATGAAGAGGTTGAGGTTTGTTGTGAGTGAGGGGGTTAGTTGTGAAAGTTTGTTATGATGATGTGGCAGTGACGTGACGGTGATGAAGAGAGGATGCCTCTTCACCACACCTGATGCTCTTAGATGCGTTTAGGTTGTTTGTTGCTTGGCAATACTATGCCGCTAGGCAAAGGGAGGGGGGTTGTGTTCAACAATTTTGCCGCCAGCATAAAGCTGCAAAATTGCTTCACTTTTAGCTGACACACATATGCATAAGGGTTGGGTTATATGGACGGCGCCTACTTTTTTAGATTGACCCCCCTATTTTTTTTTTGTTTTTTTTTTATTTTTTTATTTTTATAATTTTGTTTATATCAAAAAGCTATAAACCTGAAAATGCGGAACGGTAAATATAAAGTTTAATAAGTCAAACGCTTAAAACTGTCAGAAATACGGAACAGAAACTGACAAAAAACTGTGTTGTACTGAAAAAAGTGGGGGGACAAAAGGAATATTCCCTATGATTTGACCCCATAAGAAGGGTTCATACAGTACAACCCATGCATAATGCATTGATACTAATATACTGCAGGTCATTAATTCTACTTTTAAAAACTTTTGGTATTCGGAAAAAAAAAAAAAAAAAAAAAAAAAAAAAGTGGACACAAATACACTATTTAGGTGAAACTTGATGGCCAGATTAAGCTACTTTGGCATAGATATATTAATTAATCATACGAGTGCTAAAATCATACGAGTACTACTAACAATACTTAGATAAGATTTGGTTATTTGGTTATATACCAAAATTCACCTCATTCGGCTTAGAGCAGAGGGTATGCATTGAGTATAACACGCCAAATGCTCATTTGTAAACCAATAACACGCTAATGATGGTATCTAGGAACATGCCATTCACAAGCCATTCATGTTTGAGTTGTTTCAGTGGCTCATGTTATTGGTTAAATGTTGTGTTTTTATTTTTATTTTTTTAATGTATTGTGAGTGAGGGGGTATTTAAAGTGGGGTATTTTGTTATTGAGATGTGTATGATATGGCGCTGAGTTGGCATACCAATAACGTGTTAACAGTTCCTTCCATACCTTGTGCTCTTAAGAACGTTGTAGGCCACCACATATAGTTTGATTCCATTTTTTGTTACTTCTCATACGAGAGTAATTTGGTGTGTGATCTTTAATGAAACTATTTCTAGTTGTTAAATAACAGAACCATATGGGCAACAGATCAGAAGCAAAATCACAAACGAGCCTAAATGCCCATTTGAATCTTCATCACAACGTTACGTCCGAATCTTCCATCACGATATTTATTTTGAGAGAATGTTAACAAAATAATGAATTTGATATACTAGTAAAAAAGAATCATCCTAAGTAACTATGTATGACAAGTTTAAACAATTCATGAATCACTATTGTCTAGTAAGTACCAAGTACTAACTGCTCAGCAGAAGAACATTGAACTGCATGTATTCTTATGCAACTTGGGCATTTGGGCGAAACCAGCAGAACCAGCACCGCCACTATGACTAGATGTAACATCCGACATCTCATCAAACTTGATAAACTGCGCCATCTGCCCTGCTGCCAAGTGGGCGTAGCAAACCGGAGCAACTGCAAATATATAACAACACATTATTAATGTTATTTACTTAAATTGCATTGAAACTAAGTTATGTAGCAAGTGAAACACATTACCTTGAGATACCGCACTTGTGCTCCTTTGGTACCTGCATAATCCATGAATCCCAAAATTAATCACTAATAAACTATACAGTTCATTAAGTGTGAGTTCACGAGTTCATTAATTAGTTGAATGACTTACACGTAGGATAATGAATGAACAAACTCTTGCAACTCGTCAGTAGAGAAACCAATCTGATCGAGAAGTACATGGTAATGGGTAGGTCGTGTTGTTCCCTAAATAAACAACATGTTAGTCAGTCACCATACTTTTAGTCACAAACATATGCTTAAGTGCTTTGATAATACTCACAATTGCTCCGTTTTGTGCACACAAGTAGAAGTCATTGTTCCTCGGATGACACACTTTATTATCAATAATTGTTCCTAAAACGCATAAAGAAGAAAACTATCAGTTTTTATTCGTTTCCATCTTTCAAATAGTATAATTTTTAAGAATAAAAAATAGAAACCTGGTGGAACGTTGTACTCAGAATTCGGTTGAAAAAACTTTGTGTGGTGAATTTTTTGTGCCACAATCACCATAAACTTTGGATCCCATACAGGGTCTAAGAACTTGCACGCTTCCATGATCTGCTCAAGCTCGATATTGAGCACTTGGTTAAACTGTGACTCGCTAACTCCATCCCTGCAATAAGAACACACACAATGTTTAAAACTAGAACCAACAAGCTTCAATGGGGGCACACTTTCTTACCGAAAAATAATAATATTTTCTGGTTTCAGCTTTGGAGTACTCAAGTAAAAGTCCTTCAATAGTTCACTGAAACAACAGCAAAAAAAGTCAGAATTTAATAACAATCGATAATACTTAAATTTTTTGTAATAGTAGAGTATATGAACTAAACTTGATCATTCCTTCATCCTTATTCGGTGCAACAGGTTTAAATAAGCCGTCTATCATTTCGACTTTTGATGATTGTGTACGGACTGATGCTCTATAGTGAGAAACCAATGGCCATTTTCTTGAGCTTACAACCTATAAATTTCCAATAACAATTATTAACTTACTAGATTTAGAGTGTTATCACTTAACTCAGAATCTAGAACACAAACATACCGCAGCAATAGATGGACCATCAGAGCCAGCAGCACCATGGCACACATCCATTCCAAATATTATAGTCGGTTTCTTTGACACCAATGGTATAGAATGTAGATGCTCGATAGATAGCACAGAGTTTATACCACCCATCTGAAATCCAATAAAGATAAATCAGACCCAACTTTCAGAAAGAAATAAGCTTTTTGCATAAAATGCTAACATACTTTCTCATTTGTCCCGTTTTAATCATTGTACTTAATTCGTGCATCTATGTCAACAAAAGATAGTTTAATGATCCGTTTTGGTCATTTTGTAACCAAATAGCCCTCACTAAAAATGTTATGTTTTTATACAGAAACACATCTATCTTTAAGTGACGCAGATGTACATAAATAGTATATTTATTAAAACAAAAAGAACAAGAAGCTAAAACAGTTTTAGATTGGAACAAGACCTTTGCATTGATCTTTAAAAGCAAGTTTGTAAGATACTGATCATTGATCTTAAGCGGGTGCAATACACTGCGTGACAATCCCAAGCTCTACTAGACATTTTCGCTTCCATGGACCTATAATAAAATTCAAAGCGAAAAACGTTCACTTTCATTGGTGACAGAAAAAAAAAATCAGTGTAGTGAAAGATCATGGCAGGTTTTACAAACCATAGATATCTGAATTTTTTCTTTCTGGAAGTATGCATAGAATAAACTCAGGTGGTCCTGGAAGTGCTTGTCTTATAGCTTCAAACATTTTCTCTACACGAACAAGAGGAGTGTTGCGCCTAAACTGGGGACTCTCCTCGATTATGCTCCATGGGTTATCAAGTTGCTGCAAATATCAACCAAAACAATATTGATTTTAGCTTCTTATCCGTTATAGGTATATAAGCTAAAAATAGATGCAATGTTATATGCAAGTTGGCTCACCATTCCTTTCGCGTGACAACACTTGAGTAAATCATTGAGTAGGAAATTAATGTTGCATTTTGCTGAAAAGTTAACAATAGCCCAACGTCTGATCTGTGTTGGATCAACAAGCGTCTACAACCAAAACAATACAGTTAGAACCAAACAACAGATTTAATTACCATAATGTAAACTGTCAAATGGAAAAAATGAAAAAGTTGAGACCTTGTTGTTGAAATTCCAACGACCATTACGAGGCTGCAAGTCTCCTCCATTCCCAAACTTTAGCTTTGGTGGTTCCAAAACACGACCCTCGACTTGAGTGAAGGAAGTGCTAATTGTGATGCCAGTTGAGTTTATAAGAGGGTCAGCAGCGTAGTTACTTTGTCTTTGTGCCTATAAAACAATGCAAAATGTTATTTTCCAATTTTATTGATTTAAATTACCATTTAAATATGTTATAATGGAAGCTTACACCCATCAACGCCTTCATCCGTTCTTGTGGCTTCTGTCTGGATTTCTCGACAAGCGTAGATCTTTGTAAATTTGAGAGGGCCTTGGTGTATCTTTGTAGGGGTAACAACTCGCACAACTATAACAGACATAAAAAGAATTTAAATGGAGCTGGAGTGCAATTGTACTATCATCAATGTTAATAAAATCTGAATAGATTACCTCGAGTGGGATGTAAACTGCTCGCTTCTGTTTCCCAACATTTAGGCATGGATAATCACGTGAGTCGTTAACATTTATATGATGATGGATGGCATAGTAATCATAGACTGTCATCTCGATGGTCTCGTTTGGGCTATTGCCATTCTTTCTTTTCATTTCAAATCTACAAAACAGATAGAATTGTTTAGACCATTTGATTTTCTTTTCTGTCTTTAACATGAAAGGGTTCAAACCTACTTTTGTTCTCCACATGTTTTTTCGCTTAACCCAACTATTTTGTGTTCAAGATTAGAGGGAAATTTTTTGATACGGAGGCTCTTCAACACTCTTTTAGCCTATTCACCAGAAAAAGAAAATCAGATTATAAAACCTTTTGAACCAGTTCAAGCCAGTAACAAATCTAAAACAAAACCAACAAGTCAGTCATTACCTTAATCCAGTCAATATCCCTTAAGGTTCGAACATTTTGATTTTCGAGAAGAAAATCCACAACTTTCCCTGGCCGGACTATCATTGTGGTTGATACGTCTACAAAAGTAACAATGACTAAGATCAACCCACAGAAACAAGACTTAAAATGTCAACAATCAAAAAGAGACTTGCGTCTTACCCATATTTAAGCTCAAACCACTTTGAGTGGCCCGGAAACTAGAATGAAAACCTCTACAGCCCACAACCCCGCCCCCAATGCTTATAAAGTTTCTTGGGTCATTATGAAAGAAACACTGTCGAACAAGAAGACAGCCTCTGTGCATATACAAAAGAAACATGATTAAGTTTATTAGGTACAAATAAACTTGACGATTACTAGATTCATAGTATCTTTTTGTATGCCAGACTTACTGTTTCGCAGCATGTTGTCTTAGAAGAACGTCCAAAACCCTTATTGCTTCATTAAATTGCTTTGAATCTTGTCCTTGAAGTGCATTGAAAATGGATTGTATCGGGATCTTGGTAGCATAGTTTATTTTCACAGTATATTGTTTGCTTTGAGGTGGACGCCGTGATCTCTTTGTATCCCCTCCATTCGGGCTGCCTCGTACAGTTCTATAAAAAACAGCACGTTTTAGTATTGACAGAATTCTTAAATGGATCAAATTGAGACAAAATTATTTAACATTGTATACCTATTTGATGACATATTCTCTAAGATAACGGTGAACTCAAGCTTATTCATGGGCAACGGGCCGACTGTAAACAAAGTCTTTTCACCATCATATGCAAACCCTTTACCACCCATATCGGACTCGTATGTTTTATAAGCCATATCAAGTACTTTTCTGCCCACACCTTTTGGCTCAACAGGATTCCCATCTTCATAGAAAAAAGCCACCTGAAAACAGAATAAAACAGGTCCACATTTGACTTTCAAAATCAGTTACCTCCAAACTATAAAATTGATAATGATCTCTTAAGTTTTTCAACATCCAAAATACTACCATATTTATAAAAAAAACTGTGATTACATGTAACTAAGACAGTTTCTACAAATTATTGTAATCAATCTTGACATTCAATTATAATCCATTTGACCCTTAAAAGTCAAAGTCAAAGTCAAAGTCAGAGGTGGATTCTTTACAAGAAGAAAGCAGCTTCAAACTCCATAACTCTTATACATTTTAATTTCTTATAGATTTTGGTAATTTTTTGCTACTTAAACACGCAACTAAGTATATTCCGTAATGTTACGAAACTTTCTACACAATGGCATAAGTGTGAGTGATCAGTTTAGAATTTCAAATAGTAACTTATAAACTTAGAGTTAAAGACATACACTATATTGATAGAAGTGGTCACTAGTGCTGCTGAGTTTCACATTAAAATGGTTGGTCAATAGCGGGATCCGATGGCCTTTAGTACCCAACCCGAGTCTAGCCATTGGCCTACGGTTTGAGCCGTTAACTTTAGCAGGAGCTAAACTTGATGAAGCCATTGTCGATGAATCTGTTCAATTTAAATAAAATCTGTAAGTTTATATATAACAAATAAGAACAAAAAGTGAAGCCAAATAAGTTTGTAACGATAAACAACTTTTAATCCCTGTTGGTAAGCATATACATGTTTTTACGCAATTTATTCAATCTTTTTCAAAAAATCAAATTCCATACAGCTTGTTAATCTTGTCTTATAACAAGATATAGTACCATATATTGTTTAAAGACGACAACTATCATCTGATTAACAACACAAAGAAAAAATTAAATCTTAACAAAATATACAGAAAAAGATTACATGAACAAAGTTTCGAAAAAGAAACCATCGTCTAAACAGCCATATAACGAACAAAAAACCAATAAAGATCACTTTTTTCTTAAGAACCGAATAATAAGATACCATGCAGATAACTAACTAACACATTATAATTCATGCATGTACAAAAAAAAAATATCATAACACATGCTTTTTGTATATTAGATGAACAATAGTTAATCGGTTAAAGAAACCTAACGGTTTTTGCAACGACTTCTTGAGAGAGAGAGTGAATAATCGTTGCAAGTGATCGATTTTTTGAAGTTATAATGGTGTTGATGTTAATATTATATGGTGTTGATGTAAATATATATAACGGAATTATTGACTATTTACCGGTTTTGCCCTTGGACTTAATGGGCTTGTAACGTAATTGGTGTGGGCCATTTCGTCTTTCTAGTCATTAGAATTGTGTCTCGGTCACGTAGATTTCTTGTAATCATTCCATATTAAATCATTTGAAATTTATTTAGATTTCTACGATTTTTAACTTTTA
Source organism: Chrysanthemum seticuspe (assembly GCA_019973895.1). Classification (NCBI taxonomy): domain Eukaryota; kingdom Viridiplantae; phylum Streptophyta; class Magnoliopsida; order Asterales; family Asteraceae; genus Chrysanthemum; species Chrysanthemum seticuspe. The sequence goes on along the minus strand of BPTQ01000002.1, from coordinate 95,393,966 downwards.
TCCTTTTACAGAATTTCTAGATCTTTTATCAAGAATCTATATATATATTACTTATAATAATAGAAGAATGAATCTCTCCTCATTGTCTTAAACTTACAAAATACAAAGTCTATTGTACAATACATAATGCACTATTAATGATCTTTCTCATCAATCTTAATTTTAAGACTTACAAGTCTTAAAGCTTAATGTACAAAATACAAAGCACTATTAATGTGGTCAAAATATTTAATGTAGTTAATTAATTAATTGGTCAATAAATACAATTAATGCAGTTATTAAAACACCCCTTACACAAAAAATACAAATTATCAAGCATATTGTACAACTAACTTAAACATAATTCCTGCATTAAAATGTCACTAATACAAATAATAAAGAACATTATACAAATATTCAAGCCCGAACGGGCAACGGTCCAAATGGGCCCGAGCCCGAGCGGGTACGATCCAAACGGGGTCGAGCCCAAGTGGGCACGGGCCAAACGGGCTCGAGCCCGAACGGGCACGAGCTAAACGAAATTCTTGAAATCCGTAAATTTATTATAAAAAAGAACATAATAAACTAAAATACATGATTCACCGAAATTTTTTATTTCAGGGTATCCGCCGCCGCAACGCGCGGGAATCCTGCATTAAATGTCACTAATACAAATAATAAAACACATTATACATATATTCAAGCCCGAACGGTCAACGGGCAAAATGGGCTTAAGCCCGAACTGGTGCGGGCCAAACGGGCTCGAGCCCGAACGGGCATGGGCCAAATAGGCCAACGGGCTCGAGCTCAAACGGGCACGGGCTAAACGAAATTCTTGATATCCGTAAATTTATTGTCAAAAAGAACATAATAAACTAAAATACATGATTCACCGGAAAATTTTATTTTAGGATACTCGCTGCCGCAACGCGCGGGTACCCTACTAGTCTATATATTAAGGGGTTTTTTGGGTAAGCTTATGAGTTGGGCTTATACTTGTGTTAAGCGGCTTATAATTTATATAACATAAGCTCATAAGTCTATGTTTAGTGTTTGGATTAGTTTATGTTTAGTAAACATATAAACTTAAACCTTTGATTTAGTTTAGGTTGTTAAATGACTAAGATAAACATGGGCTGAAAATATGATGCTAGATTGAATATAATTGGAGGTAAAATTGTAATGCGTAATGAAACATGTTATATAAGCTTAACACTTTCAAAAAAAGCCACAATTTTGTGGTTAATCAAAACCCCCTTATATAAGCTAATAAGCCCACTATATAAGCCTAGCCAAACATCCCCGGCCCTGTATGGCTAAGCTTATTTATCATAAGCCGATTTGGGCTTATTTTTTATAAGCTCTAATTTTGTGGCTTATTTTGAAACTTGTCGGCTTTTATAAGTTTATCATATCATAATAAACTTAAATAAGCCGACAAGTCTCAAAATAAGCCATAAATATGGGGCTTATAAAAAATAAGCCGAAATTTCATGAAATTTCGGTTTATTTGCGATAAGCCCCAATTTTACGGCTTATTTTGAGACTTGTCGACTTTTATAAGTTTATCATATCATAAGAAACTTAGATAAGCCGACAAGTCTCAAAATAAGCCACAAAATCGGAGCTTATAAAAAATAAGCCCAAATCAGCTTATGATAAATAAGCTTAGCCAAACAGGGAATGCGGTTCAACACAAGAAAGGCTTAAATATATTTTGAATCCATTACATAACAATAAATCACAAGTGCTCCAGTGGTTGAAATATTTTTTGCAAGCAAAAGACCCGGGTTCGATTCCCATGGTGTGCGAAATTGATCCCCCGAAATTGATCGTTAAAAAAATTGTTACAAACCTTTTGGCTTCATCTAAATTGAGTTAAATTATTATATTAAATAAGATTAACTAAATTGAGTTACATAAATTCTTACAGACCTTGGCTTCATCTAAGAATTAACGAAATTTTTTTTTTTAAATCATTTTTTCCCCTTAGAATGGCTAGTTAGCACTTAGTGATTCGAGTCGTGCAGTGACATCCAAGCGGGAAGTATGTCTTCCTCGAACCTTCGCCTTAAGGGAATAAACCCCACTCTTTTTTCTGCTTCGCCTAGAAGGAAAACTCCATTGGCAAAGCCTCGAACCCGAGACCTCCAATGGAAACAACCCCCGCCCCAAGGTTACCCTTGGTGGCCACTTAATCTAGACCAAGTGGTTAAGCATTAATGAGTAATGTATCTATAAAAGAGCGCTACACATAAGCTTTTGATACCACATGTACACTACGTCGATATGACAATACCCCTATTATACACGTTATGTTACAAATAATATGTCAACAAAGTAGTATTTAACTCATGTGAGATACGTAAGCACAAAAGTCGTAGTTTTATTTTTACGTCAGAGGAAGAACTTTATACATATGTGGCATTATTATACATTATATGATTAAACTAACTATTACATGTACGCGATATTGACAGGGAAATGCTACAACATTTGACACCAAACAATAAAATAGAGTGTTGTTTCATCGATAACCTACTAAAAATTACATTTGGTAATGCATAACTAAAATGAGCAACTAGAAAAAGATTAGTAGTGAACTATGTAAGATTATGTATGTGATTCGTTGTGAAGTGAGTGGTGAAAAACACAATATCAACGTATATCAAAATAATCGTAAAATACGACAAATCAACCCTTTAGGAAAAAGGTCAACGTGCCAAACCTCACGGGTGTGATAAAAGTGATACCGGAAAAGTGATTTCCCGGGTCGTGTCCCAACGAGGTGTGAATGGAAGGATTCGTTGAGTTTCGTGATTTGAACTTGAATTGGATTTTTAAATGATTTGGATTTGATTACGAATTCTACAAAATAAGGAACGAGGATGAAAACAAAGCATGTAAAACAAAGTAAACTATAAATAAACTACTACTAAGCCTAAGAAACAATAAAACGGAGCTAAATTACATCCTAGGGTGCTAAAATACAAAAACGCGAAAACCCGAGCTAATCCCGAGCCTCGAAAGTGAAAAAAAATGCAATTTAAGGCCTACGTGTACAAATCTAATTTTCCTACATGCTAAATGACTAAAAATAATTTTAGGAAAAAGCCGGGCATATTTTTGACTTTTATTTTATTTTCTACGAATTTAAAAACTAATTTAAACTAAATTAATTATTAAAAATACTAAACATTCTTATAAAATTCTAAGAAAATTAGAAAAATTACTTTTAATAATACTGAATTTAAGAAAAATAAAAAAATTGTGGATTGATTCGGAAATAAGCTGTGAAAAAAAAAAAAAAAAAGAAGTAAGCTACTAAATAGTTAACAAGGTCTTGAAAAGCAAACTGCTTAGTACCCTTAAAAGTTTAATTGTGTACAATTATAACCAAAGAAGTCCCAAGGGCAGTTGGACAAAGGAGTTTGCTGTGTGGACGTGGGCAGTAAGACCTGGAGGTCTAGTGTTCGAATCTGGCAGTACCCTTTTTGCCATTTTATTTTTTTTGTTTTTGAGTTTTTCTTGGATTGCTTTTAGCAATTTGACAAGTAACTTAAAATTAAGATTTCTCAATAAACACTAAACTTTGAAAAGCCTAAATAATATGCATAACAGCCCCTTTTTTTCAGCAGCAATACTTAAAGGTTTGGGGACTGTTTGAAGGGAAATTAAGACGCAAAAAGCTTGAAATAAGCTACTACCCTAATGAGCACTTTTCTACATACCTAAAGGGACTAAAGTGACCTAAATTAAGCAATAAGTAAACTAATAAGCAAAGCTACAACTCTCCACCATGCTGCTGCAACAGTGGGCAAAACAGTCCCATATGGGTCATTTTACGCCAATCCTACATGAGCTATAGTGGAAATTTGCTTTTGAGCTTAAGGGATCTTGAAGACAAGCTGGGGGGCAAGCTTTTGCCCCCACAAAATACCAAGTTAAAAGCTTTTAACAAGCTATAAAAAGGGTGCTAAGGGGCTGCTGAAACAGCCTGTTGTACCTGTCTCCAAACAGCCTAGGGGTGGGTTTCCAAGGACACAATCGAGCCACCAAAAGCTACTAAATAAGCTATACTACTGAATAATAATCTAACTATGCTAAAATCACTAGAGGAGTCCTAAATAAGCTAAAAAAAAAGGTTCCTAAATAACACTAAAAGGAGGCGAAGGCTGGTGTTGTGGGCTTCTGTTGCAGGCCAAATCAGCCCATGGGGGCAATAAACAAGCTATCAAAAAGCTATCTACCAATAAGCTATAGAGCTAAAAAGTGAAAAACAGCATTCTACTCATGACAATGAACATATAAAAGCAAGCTTGAGCTATTTTGGAGCTTATGTGAGCTTAAAACGGGACGTGCAAAAGGGGCTTGTAGGACTGTTGTGGACATGCATCGGGTGAAAAAGTTAAATAGGCAACTCAACTAATCTAAATACCTACTACTAAAATCTACTTGAAACATTAAATTAACTAAGTTAACACTTAACTTAAACCATTTAGCATCAAAAATGGGTCAAAACATGAATTTGACCCAAAACCAAAGCTGTTCCAAACACACCCTTAGGGGCAGAAATCTGGATTTTGAAACTGGAAAGGTGTTGGACACTAGAAAAAACTGTTTTTAACATTAACAAAAAGCTTCAAATATGACGTTAAACAAACTTTAGAGTACCATGGAAAAATTCAAGGACAACAATAAGAATGCATAAAACTTAAAAAAAACTGAAATACATTAAACTTAAAGAAAATATTACAATTAAAGTAAAATGACACTAAAATAAAATTTGGAACTAGAATAAGAAATTTCTAGACAAATCTTAACATTTTTACTATACTCCTATTTATACAAAAGCTGAAAAAAATCTTCTCGCTTCCTGTCTTCTCTCTCATTCTTGCTTTGTTGTGCTTCTTTTGAGCCAATCCTCACCATCTATTAATTAGGTACCAATATGGGTAAATCCAAGCCATTGATTGGGGTCCTTTTGAGCTTGGATTGCTGACTTGGACATTGGGAGGAGGGGGAAATTGGTAGTGGGTTTGGGATTAGGGTTTAACTGGGTAAAGGATGGTTTAGGGATTGAGTGTTTGGGGTTTTGGAATTCTGGGTAAAAGAGTTGTGGGTGTTCTGGGTTGGAGAGAAAGGAGCAGAGGATGGGGAAGAGGGAAAAAAGGTGGGAGGTCGTTTTTTATTACTGAATGTGAGGGGGTTCAAAAGGAGAGGTCAAGTGGAAGTGGAAGGGGTCAAGTCTAGTTTGGTGGGGGTTCAAGGGTGCTTTGTACACATAAAGACCAATATTGCACTATATCAAAAACCAAGGGACCAAATCTGTCGCTTTCTGAAAGTTAATCAAGAGGACCAATTTTGACAAGTTTAATTTTCCCAAGGACCAAAAATAATAATTAAAAATGTCCTGGGGAAATTTCTGTCAATCTTTGAAATTTCAGGGACTAAAGTTGCCATTTTGCAAAATTGAATTTTATAAGGCTAATTTTGACAACTTGAAAATCCCTGAGGGCCTTTTATGAAAAATTATCATGTTTTGAATAACTAGGGACTAGATTTTGACAATTATTGCATAAAACACAGTCTAAATATTTTTTCTGTCTTTTTGAGACTTTTCAAAGTGTTTTTGACTGTTTTTGCAGTGTAGAAGGAATAAAAATGATGAGTATTTAGACACTCATCAGTATGCATCACTAGTATGAAGAATGTATTTTTGATGGTCAAATAACAACGTTGGTACACTACACGTAATGTAGGAACAATGTCACTGATAAAGATAAAATAACGGTCTTTTGTAGTGGTGAGTTTTAGAACATCCGATTTGAATTGATACATCAAAAGAGTTTGCTAAAATAACAAAATATGGCATATTAAAAATATCACCTTGAATAATGAATAAAAAGAAAAAAAATATATATAATTTTGGCTTGAAGCCATTAGTAAATTATAATAACAAATAAAAAAATTAGAGTTTTAAACATAAGCAAAAGTTCAATAGTTTATTCAAAAATAAAATCGATGCGGGTCAGAATATCTCGTTCCCTAAATAAATTCAACATTAATTTTATGAACTAAAAAGCTTAAGCTCGAGCTTAGTTTACTCGTTTAGCAAACCAACTCAAGTCTGAGCTTCACACATTAAGATCGATTAGACTCATTGTGGAAAACTAGAAGGGGGGTTGAATAGTTTTACCGATTAAAACTTCGTTTTAAACTATTTAGATCGACTTATGTCAATCTATTTAATGTGTGTGTTGGATGATGATAGATAAGCATATAAATAAGTAATGCAAAGATAAAGAGTAAAGGAACACAAAACCACAACACGAGTATTTATAGTAGTTCGGCTACAAGGACACCTTCCTTGCCCTACTCCACTCCCCGAGTTCCCCACTCGAGAGTTCGTAAGCACTACACAACACAAGCTCCTTAATGTGGCGGAGAAGCCTTCACAATGTCGCTTACTCTTTATCCGATACAAGGCTAGACACCGAGTTCTTCCACGAGGTAGAACCAAACCTATCACAACGTCGCCCACACTTTATCCGGTACAAGGGTAGATACCGAGTTCCATTACAAAGGAGGAACTACTACCCAACACTACACCACTTACACGACTATCCCAAAGGAGACACACTCCTTATTACAACATCATAAGGATATCAATATCTTTTAACACAAACTATCTATCTTGTACATCGATGCACCATATCGAATGTACACCCTTGGCACCTTTCACTAATGCCTTTGACACGACCCTTTGTCACCTTTCACTAATTCCTTCGACACGACCCTTCGACACCTTTCACTAATGCCTTCAACACGACCCTTCGGCACCTTTCATTAATGCCTTCAACACTACACTTCTATAGAGGGAGAAAATAACTATCAACAAGAGACACTTCAGTGGTCTTGATGATGACGAAGCTTAGTAACTCATGACCTTGAGCTTGCACGTCTTCAAGAGGTGGTGATCTCGCCTTTAAGAGAAACCTAGAGAATCACACAAACTCAAAACTACATAGAGAGATCCTTTGGATATGAGGTTAGAGAGGTTACAATACTAAGAGAGAGTATGTGTAAAAAGGGGTAAGTAGTAAGTGAGAAATGACTCACTATTTATAGACAAAATTGTCTACTGTTCCATGGTTCCCACGGATCCCTCCCCAGAGGGATCCGGCTAGTGCAATCCTAGGGATCCGGCAGCTGGGTCAGCTTAAGTCCGGATTTTGGGTTGCAAACTGGGTTATGGGTTATGGGTAATGAATTATGGATACCCAACAAGATGCAATGTATCTAGACATTGGGTCATGGGTCTTGGGTCATGGATCATGGATAATACCCAACATGACTTCATGCATGATTTCATGTAATGGGTCATGGGTTATGGATCAAGCTCCATGGGTATGGGTCATGGACTTTGGGTTTTACCCAACAACATTCATTATACCTAGTCAATGGGTCATGGACTTAGATTTTTACCCATTACATTACCTATTACAATATATACCAAGTATATATGTACATTTTCATATTATGTAAACACTAGTTGTTATACATATGCATTTCTTATAAGATGTAAACAATATTACTTGTTTAGTGTTTTATATGAAAATGTAAGTGTGTTAGTTAACTATTGGCTCAAACCATTTACGTATTTTATTTGTTTTGTTAAAATGATTTTACGTTTGTTATCGACAAAACATTAGAAGATCGTAAAATATAAATAAACGTTTTTATGGCTTATTAGGATTATCAATCTCCCCCTTTTTGTTTATGACAAAATATAAGATTATTTTAAGGAAAAACTAAAATTCGTAAAAGTTTGAATTGGAGTTTTTACTCTCTTCTCCCTCTTTTGTCAAAACAAAAAGAGCGTCGAAAAGAAACTAACACGTTGTTATTAGAAAAACGTGAGAAAAGTAATGATATGAAAAATAGAGAGTAAGAGAATAGGGGGATTCTCGTCTTAGCTCCCCCTTGACGGAAGCTTCCCTTTGTTGAGGGCGTCAAGTAATTAGGAAGAATAAGCGAGTGTGTTGCAATTATGTTTGCAAATGGTGTCGTCTTTTGACACAAAGGCTCCCCTTTGACGAGTGATCCCGTTTGTGAGGGCGTCAAGTTAGGGCTGAGCATCGGGCCAAAACCGAACCGAACCGACCCGAAACGATAAAACCAAAAACCGAAATTCATGAAAAACCTAAACCGAAACCGAACCGACGGGCCGTCGGGTCGGTTCGGTTCGGTTTAGGTGTATTTAGGTGTGTTTTTGTCGGTTTTGGGTGGAACCGAACCGAACCGAAACCGAAAACATGTAAAACATGAAACCGAAACCGAACCGACAGGTTGTCGGTTCGGCTCGGTTTTTGTCGGTTTTGTCGCTCCGGTTCGGTTTTGGACCTTTGATGCTCAGCCCTACTTCAAGTAATAAAGAACTCTTAAGTGAAAGTATTGCAAGTGTTTTTGCAATAGTTTTGCTTTGACGAAAAGCTCCCCCTTGTTGAGGGTGTCAAAGTCTTCATGTGTATTTTGAAAATCTACAAAACCAAGGTTAGAAAGCAAGTATATGATGCATAATTTCCTGCAAATGAGATTCAAATTAGTAATAAAAAAGAGCTTTTGTTGCACGGATCCCACGGTACCTCCCTATGAGGGATCCGTCTAGGCAAAACAGAGGGATATGTGTACCTGCAATCTTATGACAGCAATGTGGATGTAAAATGTGATGTTAACATCAACAAGAGTTATGTATTGTAGCATCAAACATATTTTCATAACCTAATAGCATATAACATGTAATATCATTTAATAAAACGAGAGAAATGATGTGCATAACTCTAAAACTAAGAAAATGATCCAAACACGAAGTATGATTCCTAGCAAATCTAAGTTATGCCTAAGGTGAAAACACCACTTGAATTCCTATGCTTAAGGATGTTTAGATTTGTTGACCTCATTGAAACGTTCGAGGAGGTGACAAAACATGAAACGTAGCTCGTCACGTACTTCATGTACTAAACCTTCAACATGTTGACAATGATAACAATCTTTGTCATGGCTATGGAATGGTGGTGGTAGGAATGGAGTTATTTGAGGTGGAAGGTTGGATGAAGAAGGTGGAGGTTCCACAAAAGGTGGATGGATTTGTGGAGGCACATTTGGAGGTGGTTCAACCAAAGATGAAGGTGGTGGAATATGTGTTGAGGATGGTGGTAGAGAGGTATCTACTTCCATGTGATCCGGTTGTTGATTTTGTTGATTCCTCATAATACAAAATGGACTATTTGAGGGTGATGGAGAAAAGGATACGGGTGCTAGTGTTGTTTCATGACCAAAGTTTTGTTGTTGCACTATTTTCTCAACTGAGGAGAATGTTGGCAATGGTGGTGGATGAGATGGCCTAGAAGGTAAGTCCTCTAAGTTGTAGAGGTGTGGAGATGAGAGTGGAGTGGTGAAAGAGATAGCTCTAGGTACTAGAGGTGATGGTTTAGTGGAAGTAGGGGTGTTTGGTTTGGGAGGTATAGTAGTGTTTGGCAAGGGTTGTTTTGTGGGAACAATCCTTTTGGGAATTGGTTTGATTGGTAGAGTTGGTTGTGAGGGAATTCTAGTGTTTGAGTTTTTAACGGGTGATGATTCGGTTGAAGAGATTTCGTGAACAACCCGAGCAAGTTTCTTGGGAGGTCCTTTAGTGGATGAGTTAACACTAGGGGCTTTCCTCATGGTGAAGTGGTAGAAAGGGAAGGTGTGAAAACGGAGTTTAGCTACTGAGAATAAGTGTGTGAATGGTGATTTGGAGGTTCTAACAAGAAGGTTTAAAAGGGAAAGGATTGGTAAGTGAATTAAATCTTAAACCACTAAAATCCTTCAAATTGCAATGAATTGCATGCATAAGATTCAACTAAAGAGTTGCACTGATCTAGGAAGTCAATTAAGATGAGGTGGAGTGTTCAAGTTAACAAGGAGAGCTTGAAATGATTGTTTTAGCTTTGTCTGTGCAACCGGTTCCCTCAAATGAGGGATCCATCTAGGCTAAACCTAGGGATCCGGCTCTTAGCAGACAAGGAAAGGGAAGATGATGTTTTGTAAGGTTTAGTACCTACACATCTTGAGTGTTTCAGTTTTCTCAGGTGTCTTAAATGATATGAGACTTAAAGGATCAAGTGAAATAAGTGAGGGTAGCTAATGATTGTCTTTTATGAAAAGAAATGGGGTTTTTATGAGCACCAATGGGTGATCAAAGATGACACTAAAAAATTTGAGAGTGTCAAGTGGAGTCAAATGATCCTAGAGATAAGATGGTAACTTAAAAGAAATTTGGAAAATTCCTTAAAAATCATAAGAAATGAAAAACTAGTTGTTAGTCTATTTTGAGGTAAGGATGACTAAAATCAATTTGCTAAAATTGAGAGAAATATCAAACTAGTTGTTTTGAGATAAGATAAACAATGTGTGAGCATTGGAGTGGAAATGTGGTGAGTTTTGATGAAAAGATAAATCAAAAGCACCTTGAATGTGATCCTAAGTCATCTATGAGTAGATGTGAGACCAACTGAGCTTGAGGAGGACTTAAGTGATCCTAAAGTATCAAGTTGAACTAATCTAATAAGGTCTGGAGAATTTGATTGATGTGAGGATGTATAAACATCTACTTGTTGTTGCCCGGATCCCACGGTTCCTTTACTTAAGGGATCCGGCTAGTTGAAGGTCAGGGATCCGGCATGTGGGACAAAGTACTCAACAGTGAACGTGCACTATTTTGTTCTAGGTGTCCAATTTTGAAACTAATGATTTCCAAAGTAACTAAACACATATACTAGCAAGATATCAAATGATCAATAAACATTTTATTTCATAGGAATGATCATGTTACAACGGTAGAAGATGAATCATAAGGATTGATTCTATTTAAAGAAGAGACTAGATTTCTCATGCGTTTTCGTTTGATGGATCGTCGAGTGGGTGGTGAGTATTTGAAGATTCAGGAACGAAGAATGAAGTGATGAGAGATGTGTTCAAAGGTTCCATCATTTTGTTCACAAGTATATATAAAGGACTTTGAAATTGAGGATGATAGTACATGACATGATGATAAAGGCGTGTTAGGAACATTCCATATGGAATAAGTTTGTTCTTGCTACCTTGGAGATTTACAATTCGCCTTGTGAAGATGTAGGCGAGATTGTATGGTTGTTGAGTTAGGAGACAGTAAATCGTGTGAACACAACATGCAGGAAGTATCTCACGGTTTCCTCTAAGACTCCAAACGTTTTCACGTAGAATGACTGCGAGAGGTTTGAGATCGTCTCGGATATCATGTGTACAGATTATGTTTGGATTTGTGTAATTGGATTGAGGAGTGCATTGAATGCGAGTTATTTCTTGAGGAGAGGGTATGTGTGAACAATATGGACTGTTTTGTTCACGGTAGTTAAAGAGAGAATCAAGAAACCAATCTTCAGTGAAGGCACATTGTCCATGATTTGGAATTCGGAGAATGTGAGCAAATTGCTCAAGTGTCAAGACAAACTTTTTGTTTTTGATCCAAAACCATAGTGATAGAGAGCGATCCTCATTACGAATGAGTTCAACTTGACAGAAGAATTCCAAAACAAACCGCGGACAAATTTTTTAGTTAATTCCGAGACGACCTTCTAGTCCTATGGTGCGGAATGAGGTATTGATACCTTCTTCGTATACTAGAGGTGAGTCAACAACACGTACTTCATGAAAGCAACGAGTTTCGAGATTATTGAACCCACGAATATGATTGCCAGGTGTGTTAAGCTCAAAATAAATATTAGGAATGTAGACACAAGTGAGTTGATGATCGAATTCATACTCATGAGTCATGATGAGACCTATAGACATGAAATGAATAATTTACAAAAGTAAGTTAGGACAAAGTAATGCTTTAAGGGTGAGAACGTTTTTGATTGATGACATCTTAGTTCAATCCTTTTTAATGTTGAAATGATATGATCCCTTTATTGTTTTTATTGACTATTCTATTTTTATTAACAATGACAATTAACTTACTTTGTTCTAATATTCTAGTAGGGTTTTCCCTTTTATGGTAAGTTTTATGAAGTAGTTTTTATGTTGCATGAGTTTCTGTTACCAGGTCCATGGTTCTGCCGGTTCCCTTTTATAAGGGATCCGGCTAGTTAAAAGTTAGGGATCCGTTGATCTGCAGTTTTGACAGAAAAATGATCTTGACTTAAATTTGATTTTTGCAACTTTTATGTTATAAGGAGGAATGTGTTTTAGCCAATGTAACTACTTAAGCATGCATTGTTGATTTCGAAAACATGTCAAGGTTTGAAATGTGCGAAAAAAAAAGAAAAAACAATATGACAAACATACTATGAGAAATAAACGAGATAAACTACGACATTAGTAATATTTCATTTCAACACTTAGAGCCAAGGCTGTCAAGATCGCGATCCCACGTAGGATCGTTTTTGTCTTTGCAAGATCGGGATCGTAGGATCGGATCGCGATCCTACGATCCTACCAATTTGTCATAGTTTGTAAACAAATGATAAACGAGTCAAACTGTTTTATATTTCTACTCAATGTCAAAGATAAATTCATATAATATCTTCTTGAAAATGACAAAGTTCAAAATTCAAACACCAAAGTAATAATAAATACACAAAAAATCAAGTTTCAATCGTTAAATTAACGATTTAGCGAAATAATATTACATAACATGAGTCCTAAATATCTCAAAACATACGAGTTATCTACATGATTTCAAATAAACATACATTTCATTAGTGGCATTTCAAAACATACCCTTTGATTATTTTAATCACAATGAAGTAAAGTAAATTGAATTATTGAAAACTTTTAGACTATAATCTATTTAGAAAAGTAGAAAACTAGGTATAAATTATAATCTATTTAGAAAATGAAACAACAGTAATTTACTTTAGACATTAGTAAAACACACGTTTGTTTTTTGGCATAAGCAAGCAAGATGGACTTAAAAGATAGAAAAAGTTAAAAAGGAAAAAAAAAAAAAAAAAAAAAAAAGTTGACTCGGATCGCGTGACGATCCTACGATCTTACGTGCGATCCTACGATCTTACTTACGATCCTACCACATATGCGATCCTACCACGATCCTACACGGTTTTAGCTAGTAAACACGTGAACTCGTACGATCCTACGAGTTTACACGCGATCTTGACAGCCTTGCTTAGAGCAATACAAAGGATTGGATATATTATACAAATGTAGATCAACAAGACAAAGTACATGTCTCAATGAGAAAACTTGATCATGGGATACACGAGAGCGACGAGTGATATGGTGATGAGCACGAAGGCGATGTAAACCATGATGATGGAAATCTTCCTTGTTTTTGATTTTTCAAAGTGAGATGAAGAAGAAGATTAAGTTTGAATGTGAGATATTTTGAAAGTGGAAGATTTGAAAAATGAGGTTTGGTGATATTGGACGACCGGAGGGTGTTTTATGGGGAAGGAGGAATTTTTTGATATTTGTGTTTTGTTTTATTAGTATTTAGAAAGATTTGATTTTTAGGGTTTAGGTTAAGATAACATATATTGATATACCTAGGTTTAGACGAAAGATAACACGTATGCACGAAGGTTTTCTAATGAAGCCACGTATACCACAAAAGCATATATTTTAAATAAATAAAGAAAGAAAAATTAATATAACCATATAAGTTTCTATTTAGTGATATGCAAACATACTTATTCTTAGCTAATGTTACTTAGAGATAAGTTTTATGAAAATCATACCTCTAATGCAATTTTGAGTGTCCATTACTTTTGACAAAAAGTATCAATGGACAACTCCGGTTTCTTCGAGATCTAGTTGGTAGTATGTTAAGACCCCCTTTTTGAAAATGTTATCTTATTACCAAGGAATTCTATTGGCTTGCTTAATATGAGGTTAACTAAACAAAATGACAAGAAATGTTAGTGCATTTTGTAGGACAAATTAAGATGTAGAAAAATTGATGTTGTCATCCAACCAACATCCAACAAAAGTGTTTTTAAAACATAGTATTTGTTTTTAGAAAGTTTCATTATTTGTAGTTTTCAATCATACACGGATCGTATCAAGTTTTTAAAGTATAATATACTCTAAGAAACTTGGTAACGAAGCTCTGATACCAATTATGAAAAACTAGAAGGGGGGTTGAATAGTTTTACCGATTAAAACTTTGTTTTAAACTATTTAGATCGACTTATGTCAATCTATTTAATGTGTGTGTTGGATGATGATAGATAAGCATATAAATAAGTAATGCAAAGATAAAGAGTAAAGGAACACAAAACCACAACACGAGTATTTATAGTGGTTCGGCTACAAGGACACCTTCCTTGCCCTACTCCACTCCCCGAGTTCCCCACTCGAGAGTTCGTAAGCACTACACAACATAAGCTCCTTAATGTGGTGGAGAAGCCTTCACAACGTCGCCTACTCTTTATCTGGTACAAGGCTAGACACCGAGTTCTTCCACGAGGTAGAACCAAACCTATCACAACGTCGCCTACACTTTATCCGGTAGAAGGCTAGATACCGAGTTCCATTACAAAGGAGGAACTACTACCCAACAATACACCACTTACACGACTACCCCAAAGGAGACACACTCCTTATTACACCATCATAAGGATATCAATATCTTTTAACACAAACTATCTATCTTGTACATCGATGCACCATATCGAATGTACACCCTTGGCACCTTTCACTAATGCCTTTGATATGACCCTTTGGCACCTTTCACTAATGCCTTCGACACGACCCTTCGGCACCTTTCACTAATGCCTTCAACACCACCCTTCGGCACCTTTCACTAATGCCTTCAACACGACCCTTCGGTACCTTTCACTAATGCCTTCAACACTACACATCTATGGAGGGAGAAAAGAACTATCAATAAGAGACACTTCAGTGGTTTTGATGATGACGAAGCTTAGCAACTCATGACCTTGAGCTTGAACGTCTTCAAGAGGTGGTGATCTCGCCTTTAAGAGGAACCTAAAGAATCACACAAACACAAAACTACATAGAGAGATCCTTTGGATCTGAGGTTAGAGAGATTACAATACTAAGAGAGAGTATGTGTAAAAAAGGGTAAGTAGTAAGTGAGAAATGGCTCACTATTTATAGACAAAATTGTCTACTGTTCCACGGTTTCCACGGATCCCTCCCCAGAGGGATCCGGCTAGTGCAATCCTAGGGATTCGGCAGCTGGGTCAGCATAAGTCCGGATTTTGGGTTGCAAACCGGGTTATGGGTTATTGGTTATGAACCATGGGTTATGGGTAATGAATTATGAATACCCAACAAGATGCAATGTATCTAGACATTGAGTTATGGGTCTTGGGTCATGGATCATGGATAATACCCAACATGACTTCATGCATGATGTCATGCAATGGGTCATGGGTTATGGATCAAACTCCATGGGTATGGGTCATGGACTTTGGGTTTTACCCAACAACATTCATTGTACCTAGTCAATGGGTCATGGACTTAGATTTTTACCCATTACATTACCTATTACAATATATACCAAGTATATATGTACATTTTCATATTATGTAAACACTAGTTGTTATACATATGCATTTCTTATAAGATGTAAACAATATTACTTGTTTAGCGTTTTATATGAAAATGTAAGTGTGTTAGTAAACTATTGGCTCAAACCATTTACGTATTTTATTTGTTTCGTTAAAATGATTTTACGTTTGTTATCGACAAAACATTAGAAGATCGTAAAATATAAATAAACGTTTTTATGGCTTATTTGTATTAACACTAACGACTGCACACGAGATTTTGCATGTATGACAAACCAAATATAAGTATAGTATGTGTTAGAAAAGTGACTTAAACTTTAGGGGTTATTTGATAAATTTCGTAATTTGTATAACTTGTCCTAAACGTTTGTTTTAAATTGAAAACTAATATATTAAGGTTAGTTTTACCTATAAATAGGGATCATTAGCATTAAAATTATTTGTACCTTTTGAATTAGAAGTTGGTACATTTGGAATTAGAAATTTGGTACTTTTGAATTAGAATTTTGTGTGTTGGTACCTTTGAATTTGGTTTTGTATTTGATTCGTTTGTTTTGAATAAAGCTTCCGCTTCATTTGTCGAGTTTGTTATTTGTTTCGTCTTTGAATTGTCAACACTATGATTAGCTATTACATTGCCGATCAAGTACATTATTTTATTAATAAAAGGTTATTCTATATAAAACTAGTTATAAGTCATCTGTGTATATATAAAGGGCTAGGTACGATGGCTGTTAAAGTGGGGCCGTAACACCAGCCGAAGATGATGGCGCGTCAACCACACTGGAAGTGGGCTGATCGGTCTTGGCTTCGTGGCCACCAGCTCACGCCATGGCATTTCTCCTTTTCTTTTCTTTTTCTCTTTTTTTAGTACTATAGCACTAGTTTTACTCAATGTCACTTTTATACTAGGGAGAGGTGTTTTGATGCCATAAACAAAAGTGATACCATGAGCAAAAAGTGATGAGGTGGCATCACTTGTGCCCATAACAACACCTTGCGACACCAACTGTACTTAACGATCTTAAATATGAATCAAATTTAATTTAATGTATAAAACATGTATTTTTTTTTTTTTATTTCAAATAAGGATTTTAATAGTTATATATTTATTCAAATATCCTCATTTAAACTTTAAAAGTTTAATGTAGAAAATTTATCTTAATATAAATATCACAAATATATCTCATGTTTTAAACAAAACTTGAAACGACAATTATTTATTTAGGGGTGTTCATCGGTTTGGCTATCGGGTTGTTTGGTTTATTCGATACAATTAGTTTGGTTAAAACTTTTTTTGATTAAAATTGAAAACCAAACTGAACAGAATTCAAATTATACTTTACCGAACTGAATCGAACCGAATTTAAATTATACTTGACCGAACCCGAATTCTGAGCAGCGCTGCATTTATTAAAGCACACAGTATGAAGTTTTAGTGGGACACAAACCTTTCCACATGTGAACAAATATTATAGCGGAGAGATGGAGAAAACCAGATACAAGTGATCTCAAGGGGATGGGCCTCAACTGTTGGACCTATGATTAAAGGTATCTTATCATGCTGGGCCACAAAAAGCTAAAGTTACTCCCTTATAAATCGGCCCAGACCAATGGGTGGTAATTTCAAAATTCAAAGTTCAAATACCATATTTTGTTTTGTTTTGATTTGCATACTCGAATATAAAACTAATTAAAACAGAATCTATCAATAGTATGACTGTTTAATGCACAGCTTAAAATGTGTCATTCAAAAAATAAAATGTGCAAATCATTTCTCATTCCTAAAAAGTGATTAAAAGACTGAAATTAATTATACAAGTTCAAGAAATTAGAAATACATGGAGATGAGAGCTGGCTTGGTAGTGTCAATGTAGATCCATTCGTGTTGTAACAATACCTTTACAACATTTTATTTTTCAAGTTTCAACTATTTTCTGTAAAAGAATTTAAACTTGTCCTATTCCTATTTATTTCAAAATTATCACTTTTAATCTTATACTTTCACATTATGTTACTTTCAACCATTTTCTATATATAAATTAAAACTTGCCTCATAATATGTATTTGATAATCTCGAAAAGTTATAAATTACATTTTTATCATGCAAGCCTGTTTTAACCTCATCGAAATGAAAAGGCTACAATCATTCTCTATTTAAACTCCTTTTTTGTCATTTAGATGTCGATCCTGAAGCAACGGACGGCCGAGACCCTTTAAAACAATATCAAATTACAGGATAACAAAAAGGTTTTTGAGCCAATAAAACTGGATTAAGTAAAAATACAAGTCCAAGATAACGTTAACAAATCACAGAAGCCCTGATGACGGATGGCCCATTACGAAAATAGAATTCCCAAAGTAACATTAAGGTTCATCTGTCAAATTGATGTAATCACATAAACCTTCTCGGAAGATTTACAAATCAAAAGATAACTATTTAGTAAATGGGTGATACTCACACCATTTTTTTTATGCATACACTACAATTTAAGCATTACAGTATTGTACCGTACAAACTGTAATGCATAAATTATGATGCATGCATTAAAGAATGTGATGTGAGTATCAATTCTCATTTAGTAAACATCGTTGCATAGACATACAACAACAATATCCGAACCTTTTAGGGTGATATACGAGATGTAAATTGTAAATAGTCACACCACTTCCTTAGGATAGAAAGACAACAAGTATACTCAAATATCTATTTAGCAAAATATTTATTAATGTAATCTTTTGATTTGTTATGTTTTCGGGTATTTGGTATGTAAACATTGGAGGCACTAGTGAAAATCGTCATTTTCGACATCTTAGGCCTTGTTTGTTTTTTCAAAGAAGCTCTTATTTGCCTCTTATGTCTGCAGGCGCGCAGACATTTCGTTGAAGACCGTTTGTTTTTTTTCAGACATAAGAGGGTAAAATCACTTCTTTCTTCTTTTACTATGCAGACATAAATTTCCTCTTTTTTCCACTTCTTTTTTCCACTTCTACTAGTGAAAAAGATAAAAAAGAAGAAGAAAGGAAAGAAGAACTTCAATAGTACAAAAAACAAACGGTCTTCTTCTTGCAGATGAAGAGCTTAAATGTACCTCTTCTTCTGCAGACATAGTTTGCAGATGAAGATGTAAAAGCTCTGAAAAAACAAATGACACCTTAGCCTTCCAAAATAGGGAAATTATCAAGTCCTCAAGCCTCAACTAAAAACAACCGAAAAGTATGTTATTTGTAATGAAACTTTGAAAATGTTAAAGGTTGTTACGTGATTAAACCAATAAAAATAGAAAACCATCAAGATGAACAAATGATGTCAAACTAGATACATTTTCAAGCTTGCTACATGTCGACCCAATATAATAATCGATACGATGATGATGGACCGTATCCTTATTGTAATCGAGTAATATATTAGTTTATTGTATGATCATGTTACTTTTAAGAAAAAGGTATTCAACGCCATATTCAATGTCCATCTTCGGACCACCTCGAAATATTTATCTATTTGCAAAAAAGATTTTTTCAAAATATCACCGTCCAAAATAGGGAGTTAAATAATACGTTTGTTGATAATATATATATATACTTTACTTGACATGTAATTTACTGAAGCTAATCGATGACAAGTCTAGGTTTTAGTGATTCTTATATCAAATTATGTAACAACTACATTAGAAATATGAAAAGTATATTATAATGAGCAATGAAGATTTTTAGATCATGATATTTTAGAAAATTAATTAACAAAATATGTATTTACAATAGTAATTAACATAATAATTATTTGTTTTTTATAAAATAAAAAAACCTTTAAAAGATAGAATTTTGAGCGGCTATTGTTGCATCTCACGTCGTCACCTCTTTCATCTAAGTCATTGCAGACTCTGAAACCATCACATAGAGGAATGTTATGTGTTTTTTTGATGATTCTGACGTTAATAAAATCAAGTGTCCTACGTTTATTTTGATTCGCAAGCAATATAACCAATGAAACCCAATATAAACTAAGGAACAATTTGAATATAATAATTGTTACAAAGGTTCATACGAAAGTATCCTACACGTGTATTGATTTGCTAAAAGGCATAAAAAATGCCATAAAGAAACCAAGTCAATCAAACCAACATTGCACGACGTGTTTACCTAATTGTAATATTATGTTTTTGTTTGCTTGTTAGTGGTTTCTCCGAGTGATGATTTTCAGAATCGTGTTAGTTACTTCTCGACATTAACTCTACTCGCTATGTTAAATTTATTGATAGATAGAATAAAAGATATGTTTAGAGATTTCCAAATTATTCATCACACTGTCTGACTTGTTTTCACCATAATCGTCAATCTTGATTTTACTATATCTCATCATCTTATAGTTAATCATATTGTTAACATGCATTTTAGAAATAATAATAATAATTTTTTTCTTTTCATTTCATTATATTCACACTTTTATTTAGAGTTGTCTCAAATATATTGTTTCCACTTAATTGTAACTGATAAAAAAAACTTTAAAAGTGAAGAAACACAATTTATTAGTGTCACAATGTATTGCTTAAATTGTGTGCTTTTTAGCTACAACAATTTTTGAACACAAAAAGCATCTTTCTTTTTTCATTACTTAAGTTATCACCTAGATTTTGCCAAGATAAAAAAGAAGTTGACAACGATATATGATAAGAGTTTGTGCATTGTCCCACTTTACCTTTCTACAAGTTTAAAAAAACCACGAAATTTCCACAACTTACGAGACATGCTTCCGGACGGCAAAACGTGTTGTTTGACTAACCAAATACCAGGAAAATATACACGTATTCTATACAATCATTAACAATCATTTTTACTCCATTAACCCTTACATTCGAATTGTCAGACCGACATTTATCTTCTAGATTTATATATTATACTTTCCATTAAACTTGTCTTCATTCGTGTTAGTTGATACAGATAATTGATTCAAAAAGTGTTAGATGTTATTGTTAATGAAAATGACGTTAGGATAGTTGTAGTATTACATAGGTATTAGTGAAATATGTCCAAAAGTTCATTCAAAAAATATTTTATAACTCAAATGTCATATACCAAAAAGTTTTACGTGATGAATAATATGCATGAGTAGTTATTTCAAAATTGTTGTAATGTTTAACATTTTCAAAAATTTTCTTTCGGTTCAATTATTGCATGTCAGGACATTTTTCAATCACATTTTAAATATTTTACGTTATATGTGTAAACTTACGCGAAACACTTAACCACGGTATCATAATTATAATTATTTGTTCTTACAAAATTACAATGATATGCACGGATACTCACCTATTATTATTTACCATTAACAACGGATATCATAAGATCAACTGTAAAAATATATAACTCTCGATATGTCTAAAATGTATATCTTTATCTTTACTATCTTAAACGGAAAAATGGTCAAAAAGGAAAAGTGAAAACTTGAATATTGAATATTGAAAGTCAAAATTTTTGAAACTTTTTAAAATGTCAAAAATAAAAAACTTAACTACATAAAAAAGAAAATTACAATACACGTACTGTACTTCAATCTCTGAAATAGTTTCCTATATTAATGGCATTTAAGGTGTTTTCATAACAAACAATTATAAATGCTTCTATGGACAGGGGCGGAACTCTTTGGGGGCAGGGGAGGGTCCCGGCCCCCCCAAAATTTGCGATACCTAGTGTAAATATTATAGGTTTTAGGGGTAATTTAGTTGAGGTTACAAACAAATTTCCGATTTGGCCCTCCCAAAATAAATTCGGCCCCCCCAAAATAAGTGATCAAGTTCCGCCACTGTTATGGATTTGTTTGGAGTAACATTTTTAAAAGAAACTAATTAGTTTTGGACCATATAGATTTGCAGACTCAATTGTTAGTTTTTCCATTATTGTTTTTACTTTTTGCAAGAACCTACTAACCTTTTTGCACTATAAAAGGTTTACAAATTAGCAAAATACATGATTACCCATAAACATGAATATCTTAAATACATCTTTACTATCTAAAATGGAAAAATGGTTAAAGGGAAAAAGTGAAAACTTGAATATTGAATATTGAAAGTCAAAATTTTTGAAACCTTTTAAAATGTTAAAAATAAAAATCTTAACTACATAAAAAAGAAAATAGTCAAAAGGTGAATTGTTGACTTTGTTGAATGTTTAAAAAATTAATTTGTTAAATGAGTTATGGTTCACGAAACATGCATGGCAACACATAATCAATACCATATATATAAACATAAACATTACTGTGAAACGATTCAATATGCTAAATGTTATACGTATTGATTGAATGTTTAAAAAGGAAAGAATGAAATGTTGAAACTCATATTCAATGAAACGTTGAAACTCATACACAATATATCTTCCATCAATATTTTGTTTTGTGCTTGGTATATCTTCCATATGGAAATTGAAAGCCAAATATTTTTCATACGGGAATTTATTTAAAAGAAAGTTGGTAGGTTGGATTGGAATATATAATCTTATTTGTGATGTTGCAATATGTGACGTCTGCTAAAATATTGAATTTATTTCAATTTAGTATTTTGTATACGTCGATAATTTTTAACCACGACTAATTTTGTATACATCGATAATTTATAACCACGACTAGAAACTATGCATAAACCATAGTAGCAAAACTCACATGAACCGTCGCACCAGACACAAATCAACGCATCAAACTTATGTTGAGAACTAAATTGCTACCACCGAAATTGTGTCTGCAACTAGACACCGTCGCCGCTAGACACGAGTACTCGGCTATAAACTATTGCAGGCAACTATTAACTAGCCATGCGTTTGAAAAATAGTCAACTTTGTTTGAAAATTTCAAAAAACTCGAAATCAATTTAAAGATATTGCAAATGGTGAAAATTATGGAAAGTCATACAATTAATTTTTCAATTTTTTACCATTTTCTATATGGTCTTATAATGGGCCGAGAGAAGAAATTTGTTAACCGACAATTACCAATTAATGACTTACCATTTTGCATTTACTACTTGGAGCAATAGTTACGGTAAATGAGTAGTATAAATTATCCTTCTCCACTCCATCATTTTCATCAACTCTTGCTATAATGTCTGAAAACAAAAAAACAAGACATTTCGGCAACAAGTCCAAAAGGAAACTATTAATACACATTGGAAACCGGGTTGACCCAGGACAAATCTAACCCAGCGGGTTGACCCGGTATAAATTGACCCTTTTTTTTTGTAACCAGAACGGTTTAACTAGTTGTACTACCGGGTCGAACCGGGTTTCAAAATATTATGTTTAATCCCCAAATCCTCAACTTTATTATTTTTCGTTTATAACCCGTAAATTTTTTTTATCACTAAAATTATCTTACGCTATAAAATCACGTGTTGTGCACGGGTACTCGTCTAGAGTTGAATTATCACATGTTACAACAGTTTGCAATTACATTTTGATCTTTTTGCGTTCTATTTCGAACGTTATACGAAACACTTACAACTATATCGCATATCGTTAATTGTCTGCTGCTAGGAACCGCTGCCGCTAGATGCGGGTACTCGTCTAGTATCTAAAATGTATGACTAATTCACTCAAAGATTTCACCATTAACCTTTAACTTTGAATTTGACTTGTGTAAAATTTGTGTTGTCGCACTATACAATTCTTGAAATACCCACCCTTTACATTACCGCTGTGTTCTCGAGTCGGATCATTAAAGAAAAGAAAATGAAAGGGAAGTAAAGTGAAGATATTTACTTCCACATTGTGTTCTTGAGTTTTACTTAAGGAGGAAAAGAAAAGGAAATGGAAGTAAAGTTAGTGTAATTTGGGTGATTTTGTTTCCTCCCAAAAGTGGGCGGAAAAGGAAGTAAAGTGTTTTACTTTACTTTACTTCCATTTTCTTTAATGACAAAACTCAAGAACTGAGCGTACATACATGAATTTTATTATTATCTTTTTTTTCAAAGTTACTTTGATACATATAGGATCCCATTACATATTAATGGATGAGGATCCCAAGAAACCTCCATCTAGTTTTGGTTCGTTTAGATGAAGTTGATGCAAGCAAAGGCTTGGTTAAGCATTTCAATAAGCTTATTTGACCTGTATGTACAATTGATAATTTCCACCACTTGAACTGACTCGGGTCAACGAACATTCATAATTGTAAATTTGGAATGGTCAGAATAACATATCATTTAAAGTTTGAGATCAAAAAATTGAGGTAATTAACACACTTATATTTTTTAATTAGTACACCTCAGTGTACAATATGTTAAAGCATGTTATATAGATAACACAACTGTCTAATGCATATAATAGAGTGTGCTAATAAAAATATGAGTGTGCAAATCAATTCTTATGAAAAAGGTTAAAAATTCTCATAAAAAATATAAATGTGCAAATTAATTCTCATGAAAAAGTTGTTAAAAATACTTATGGTTTTTGACTAAACAATCACTTAATGTTAGATGCTTTAACTAAAAATAATTATAAAGTAACGATAAAGTCATAAAATCTTGCTAGAAAATGTTTAAAGGTTGAAATAAAGGGTTCGGCAATGTAACAAGCATTTGGTCTAGCAGTAAGTAAAAAGACCCGTTAACCAGAAGGTTGTGGGTTAAATATCGCTTGAGACATGAACAAAGAGACATTTGGCTGGTTCTGGTAAGTAGATTCAATTCCCTTACTTTTCACTGTCACTTAAGTTTTTCTCTCTCCCGCGACCTTCAGGCGATAAGGTGCCCCAGTAAGGGCGACAAAAATAATTATTATTATTATTATTATTTTTTTATTATTTTTTTTAAACATTTTTAACATAAACTAAAATTTCATTAATAATTAAAATGTTACAATACTAAATAAAAACAATAATATATTACATATAAAAACGATACGAAATACATAAATTATAAATCTAATCTGAATGCTCCCCGCATGCAGAGTCATACGAGGGAGTCCGATAACCGGCAAATTCTTCGATGCGAGCCAAATCTTCTTCGTCTAGCAGAGGTTCCCCAAAACAATTGGTAGTCGAAGTTGATGCACCTACACCATCTTTTTCGTTCTCCCGGTAGCTCCAATTGATTTTGGTGCTGACGTTGTCCGATACCTTTTGAACACACCGCCACAACTTGTCAACAATCTCGTCGTCTTTGCGGGCTTGATCTTTCAAAAATTTGTAGATCACAGATTTTCGTTCAGGCGTAATGTCGTTGCAACTCTTGTAGTTTTCTCTCATCAATTGCTTCTCTGCCCTTGCCTGCTCAAACAAATGGATAACGTATATAATAGCGTTTTTTCGAGCAACATCATCTTCCTCGCATTGTTTGTTAACGTACATTTTCATATCTTCAACGGAATGGGGGAGACGGCAAGCCATAATAAATCTTGTGTTGAGAATATTTTGAGTTTGAATTGTGTGAAATAGATTTGTGGATTGAAGTGTGTCTGTATTGTGTATTTATAACTTTTTTTACACCGTTATGCAACGGTAGGAATTTACCCACCCACATTTTTTGACAATTAAATGTTCCAAGTAGTTGATCGTAGTCATGACCAACATGTGTGAAAAATGATGCTCGATCGATCCCCCACATCAAGGCGATCGACCAAGGATCAATCGAGTTTGTCGATCTCGAAGTGCTATTGGAGCCAACCTTAAGGCTGGCTCCAATAAGCACTCGAGATCGACACCCGCACTCGAGATCGACACCCGCACTCCATTCCTTATGAATCACCTTACTGTGGTAATAATCGATCGTCCAAAAAAAGGCTCAACTTGATCTCCTACATGATCGACAATCGTGTGATTGTTTGTATGTGTTTAATTAATATAAAAGGTATTTTTGTGGGGTATATTTTTTGTAGTGTAGGTCGCCTTTACTGGGGCACCTAATCGCCTGAAGGTCGCTGGAGAGAGAAAGCTGACGTGACAGTGAAAATGAAGGGGATTGAATCTTTTTACTGGAACCATCCTAAATATTAGTTTTTTTATGTCTAAGTAATTTGCCGCTTTTAAAATGTATTAATAATGAAAATATTGTAAAACTAGTATCTTTACATTAAATCACAATCTGACAAAAATTTGTAGTATAAAAAATATCTTAAATTTATTTTATCATCTCACATTTGTGTCTAACGAGGAATTTGAACTTGTGATGGCTGGGGGATGCGGTATTTCGTGCGAAAAAGGGTATAAGTTATTTTAAGATTACATCTAAATCAATTTTTTTTACTTACAAAATGTTTTTAACATATACAAATAAATTCTATGTAATATTATATTATTTGGCAACAATGCTTATGTAAAACTCAAAAATCATGAAAAACAAAGTTACTAAATTTTGAGTCAAGGACAATTTTCGTATAAAGAGTTAAGTAATACTGTAATAGGGATTAATTATGTAACTTTTCATTTAGGGATGGTTTTGTAAAGTTAATTAACTAAAAGAGACATATCTCTATAACTTTTTGTTACACAAAGAGTCCGTAGAGTCAACTGACGGACTGTCTATGTTATGGCATGTGACGAGAGAGGCGTTTTTTGCGTTTGTTTGGAACTATTTGCATAATTATCTTTATACCACAGGGACTATTTCTGCTATTTTTAAGAGGAAAATTCTTTTAACTTTTTGTTACACAAACAGTTCATAGATTTAACTGAGGGAATGTATATGTTACAGAAATCACAACATGGACGTTTTTTGCAAATTTCCACCAGTGTTTGAGTAATCGTCTATCAACCGCCAAGACTATTTCTGCCATTTTTTCATGAAGAATTGCTATTTGTTAAACATTAATTTCCCCTGAAAATTGTTAATATTTAAAATGCTATATGTAATAGATGCACTTAACACAATGGAGTGATCATGAGAACGAGATGAAGCAATCCAGTAGGCAAGTCAAATATAGATGAAAACTTGTGTAACACAACCACTAGGTCTGATGGAATGGTGTCTGCAATCTAAATAGACTCTCTTGTATCAGTTTCTAAAGCAAAACATTGAATAGTGTAAGCTTCAAAAATGGCATTAGTAGTAGTTATTCGTCTAAAATGATGAAATTGTGCTTCAATCGGAACCATAAATGGATCATCCACCAATGTGATTAATTGATTCCTTGTGTAATAGCAATATAAGAACCCACCATCGCAAGCCAAGTGAAAAGTTTATGTGCAAACAACACAATGGCTTTCACAGTTGCCTTCACTGAAAATGCCGAAGGGTCACACCGGTGCACACTAAACAGAACAAGCAAGCGAAAATAAGAAACGAGTTATGAAATAAAATGAGAGTAACGAGGAAATGAAAATATAGTGTTATTTTCATTTAAAGGTTAAACGATAATTGCCCGAAGTATAATATTTATCCGGAATAAATATTAGACGGTAATAAATTGACAAAAGACAAAACAACAAACCTATAAGGATTGTTGTTTTGGTCGATCGGGCAAAACCCAAAAGAGATGATGTTTGACTTTTTGTCAAACACCTATGCTTGTTGGATAAGTATTGTAGAACATCCTTATGAGCCTATAAATACAAAAGCCTCCTAAAGGATTATGATAACTTCCAATAACCCTAAATCCCCCTCTCCTATCCATCTCTCTTCTACAATCGATCGCACAACCAAAAACCAAAGGGTTCGAAACCCGTTGGTCGATCGACTTACACAAGTCGACACACTTGTCGACTTCCCTAGTCAATCCCTTGATCGATTAGGGTTTACCCGATTTCATGCTCGCGTAACTTTCATAGGTTCGTAGCCCTAGTTCTACCTGTGAAGTACCGGCGGATACTTGACGATGTCCAAGAAGTGATAATCCCCAAGAAACCATAAAGGTGATCGTGTAGCATCATGAAGATGAAGAAGGCATTCCGTGCAGTTAAAGAAAGGTTGTGGAGCTTAAGCTAGAAAGAATAACAAGTAAGTAATCCTAAACACCCTTCTTATGTGTTAGATTATGTTATATCGCAATTTAAAAGATCTGACTATTAAGGTTTTGGTCTGCACGGCTTTGTGTGTTCATTTTCTGTTGTGCATGTTTTATAGCCGTGCAGATGACCTCCAGAACCTTCACCAAGATGGTCCAAGAATAATGTCAACCCCATAAATAGGCAAAACATATGCAGAAAATTTTAGAACAAGTCCTTGGATATGTAATGGGACGAAATTAATTAAACCTTATGATTGAAAAAAGTACCATTACCAACCATCACCTTGAAAGTATTTTCTGTTTCTAGATATAAGTGGACACGTTTAACGATGCAGTGTATAAAGTTGTCAGAACTACCACCTTCTAGTAGCACTTGAACTGTGGTGCCATTAACGGTCCTTGTAAAATGAATAGTAGTCAAACCATGAGAACCGTGGAATGCATTCAAACTAAGATGGTGATCAACAACATGTTCCTTCTCTGTGTTTACGTCCAAAGAATCAACAACGTTAAAATATTCTTCTAAATCATCGCTCGTTGTAAGTAGTTACAAGCATTGCTTGTTGATGCATTTGTGGTTCCACATATAGTTTTCATCACACGTAAAGCAAAACCCTTTTCCCTACGCAATTGCATTTCAGCAAGGAATAACTTTTTAACTGGATACAATGGTTTAGATTGGAGTTTTGGCAGCAAAGGTGGTAGAGGCGATAGCGATGAAATTCTAGTTTGGGATATGGAGGCTAAAGCCGGATCAACAAGAGTATCTTTAAGAGAGGACCCTGGAAGTGTAGAATTTGGTTTCATGATGAAACCCATTGAATTTTTTTTATCAAACAAATAGGCCAAACTTCCTGCTCGGAGTAGAGAGGTCGGTGTCTGGGCAAGTACCTCTTTACGTACCGATTCTTTTAAACCACTATGAAAACAATCCATGAGAGCCTCCTTAGTTAAACCCTCAACACGATTGGCGAGTACCGTGAACCGATGGCAATAATCAACGACAAGCGTGGATTGAGTGTGTAACACCCCGACCCGACAAGGGTAAAGATATCACAATACGGTTTCATATCAGAACTTTAAATACTATACAAAAGCGGAAGCCTTTACAAAATAATCAAAAGAAAACATAACAACTTAATAATCGAAAAAAAATCAAAGATCCCTATTTCAAATCTTGCTCTTGCCTCTACTCTCAACCCAGATCAGCTATCCCATAAGCTCATCTTGAATGCTAAATACCTGCCGCAGGAAAAGAAAGTGCGGCTGAGCTTACAAAGCCCAGTGAACAGATATAACGAAACAAAAGCTAAAATAGAATAAATATACAATTAACGAAATCACAACGGAATGAGAAATATCGAATCTTTGAGGATTCTGCGGAAGCGCAAATATACAGAAATCCAGAAAAAAACACATAACAGTTAACGATCACCTCAGAACACGTTTATGACACAAACACAAACACATCAGAATAACCAAACACTTAACATATCAAGAATAATAGATTACCTATAAACCAAACGAAAAGTCTAAGGGCTAACGGAAACAATTCCTAGAAAATAATCATGGCATTCATACAAATTAAATCAATCTACATCTAACACACTTAATCCAATACAGTAGCAGCGGAATAGCAGTCAAATCATGGCAACCTCACATACAGATAGAAAACACAGTAGACATACTATAACTAAATAGACAAAGACATAACATAGCCATTAGCAATTATCAGAACGGATATCATCAGAATACATGATACATTCACTAACATATCATTTCAGAATACATAGAATAAACACTCGAAAATACCGAATCATACAGAATACTTAACACAGAAGTAACAGATAAAGATTTAGTCAACTACCACGAGCCCAGAACATATCATATCAGAAATATCTTTCTTCTTCAAAAGGTAACCTCAGAAAATAATTGGAGTAGCTAGCTCCCAGAATTTTGTGAAGACGCGTATTGCACACGACATCATTCCCCAGAAAACATATCAGATAACAGATCAGATCTAGGATGCATCCATACTCCCCAACCTACATATACGAAATATGCTCCACCTTCAAGGGACGTGGCGGAACATCACTCTACTGCCCTAGAGTCATATCAGAGGTGCATCACTGATACAGACATGGAACCCCCATGACTAGTGAAATATTTGGCTCGGGTGTCAAACTATCTTAGGTCAAACAGATTTTCATACTTGACACAGATCATAATTCATCATAAAGGTCACAGATAACATATCAGATAACTTCATGTTATAAGGTTCATATTCAGATATTCAGAAGTCAGAAGTTCATATCACAGTGGCATATCATACATTCATAAGCAGAAGTTCATAATCAGAAGTTCATAATCAACCATAGCAAGGTTCAACGATTGTGCATATCAAAATCTTCCTAACATAAGTTCACATCAGATATTGCATAGTTCACTAGAACATGTATTTTACACAAGTAACAAATCAAACAATCAGAAAGGGTTCATAGCAATGGCATCGGAAACCCTAATAAGTAAAATAGAAAAGCGAACGAAAGGAACATCATAAGGAACCTTTACTAAAAAGGTCAGAATATCTATACCTTAAAGCAATGAGAGAAAAGCAAACGAATAAGTGAATCACGAAGATGTAACGTCGCGTCTCCTTCAACGAATCTACACGGATTATGATTTATTTAATACTTATTAGCATCATTAATGTCATAACGGATTAATCTCATTAATACTTTTAGAGTTGTCAGAATATTCTTATTTTTAGTGACGGACGAAATTCCAACATTTTAGAGTATTAATCATTAATTAGCCAAACTTATGGGTTGCAAATGACAAACGGTAAACTTAAGGGTTTAATATGGCATACATCTTATTTGAGAGCTTATATGATCATCATTCATAGTATGGGGTTGATAATTATCAAAACGGATTTTAGGACTCTCTTTCAAAATAATTTATACAAGCCTTCTTAACTTACATGATTAATTAAGACTCACACGTAACATTGTTCGCATACAAACCTTAATGAGACCATGTATGCAATACTTTAATTCATGATATGTGACTTCTTGCATAAAATCATAACTCACGCATGTTTACGACACACTTAGTACTAGCTCATTATACTCTTAATCAATAGTTATTAATGACTCCAAGACTTACCCTTTTTCACATGAAATAACGGATTTACACACTTAGCTTTTAACCCTAATCGACTTCCTATTTATGTTCTAGGGTTTCCCATACTTTTAATATCACTTAATACGCATTTAATTTACATGTTACCTCTTTTAATGACTTCCACTTTGACTTAGAACATATGAGAACAAACGGAATATGGCTCGAACTCATGCATGCCTCTACACAATTATCTCACACTTGTCGACCCATAATTACTCAGAATTACATATTACACCTTTAACATCTTTAATTATACGATCTAACCTTATATTATCAGATTTTACAATTTTAGCCCAAAGGTTTTAGAATTTACAAAACATACCCTTTTAATTTAATAACGATTCGAATGGCCCTCTAAATATCCAAAATTACACGTTTAACCCTCATACTTATTCTTATACGTTCAGTACCTTTATTTTACTGTTTACAGAAATAACCTTTAAGTTTCATAATTTACAAAACCAACCCAAAACTTTTATTTAAAACAGATTGATGCATAATTCAAGAACAACCCTAAACCTAGGTTTAACCCATCCTTAATTCATCATTACTACAACATTAATTAATCTTTAACATAACAAACAAACCCTAGTTTTATCCAAGCCCTAATCGTCCCTTTTAAATTCTTTCTTTTTCATACGCGATCGAACAAAACAAATCCATAACAATTCACACAAGCTTCGAATTCACTAATATGTATTTTATTCAGGTCGTATAACATATAAGAGTCTCCAGAAAAATTCAGATCATGGTCCCAAAAATTATTATATGCTCGTTCTCTATTTTATACGCTTTTAGGGTTTTAATTCAAAACAATTCCATACGACTTGTTAAATATGCATGAATAATTTTTACAGGTTCTATATGATTTTTAGGACTGAAAATAATATTTGAAACATACCCTTGATGAGATCAGGACGTTAGAACAAAAAGAACACACCAACTCCACTCGGTAAACCCTAATCGACCAAGAAAATCACAACGATCAAATCAGCACCTTAGAACCTCGAACCAGATTTTTAACACCTTCTTTACCTTCAAACTCGTCCAAGAAAATAGCTCTAAGCCTTGAAAAACGAATGTCGAATTGTTTATGGTTTTAGAGTGTCGGCCAAGGTTTTGGAATCGTTAGGGATTAGAATAAACCGTATAATGTGTTTATATATGGTTTTTATAATTTTTATATGGTCTATATAATGTATTGGGCTCATAAAAATTACCATACATTTTTCTTAAATTACTTTGGGCCTTATTCTTAATTTATACACTTTATTAATTAGTTTAAATACTTTTCGTGCCTAAATAATTATATGGCCGATTTTTATACTTTTCATAATACAAAAATTAAACTTATAAAGTTCTTAAAATTTATTATGATCATATCTGATAATTCTCTGAATTTACATAGCTTATTTGGTACTCTTTAAATTAATTATTCATACTTTTTGATCATAGGGGTATTTTGGTCTTTTTGTGAATTTTAGAAATTCGGGTTTTACAGAGTAAGTTTGGAAAGTTTTGCACGTGGAGGGGATCTAATTGGGACGACCCAAAATAGCCTTCAATTGCTTTAGTCAATGAAACCCAATCAGACACCTGATGTGTTTTAAAGCATTTGAAACAATGGTACAACTGAGCCCTCAAAATGAACAGACGTAATAGTAATTTGTTGAGCGAGAAACATTGTTCAGTGGGAAATAGCTAATTGAGTGGATCTGAGCCACCAAAGTGATTGAAATCTAGTTTTACTTGACGAACATTAAAGGGTTGTTAGTCCTTTGGATCAGAACCACTGGCACGAGTAACAGAGTGTGATACAAAAAGGCGTTCAATGTCCCGGGTCAATGCTTCAATTGAATGATGAATAACCTCAAGAGATGTCTCTACACTATGGAGACGTTTTACCTGATCAGCCTCGTGGGCATCCCGTTGTATCTTGTTCTCCGAGAGACGTTCAACAGTGGTAGCAAGGTCTTTCAATCAAGTGTTTTCTGCCATAAGGATTTTAGGATCGAGTATATTATTGTGTTGATGATTCGGGTGGTCTTGGATGATCAAAATACATGTTTGCCATAGTTAGAGAGTTAGTAGAGAGAGAGAGGGTGTTCTTGCTAGAGGTTTACACAAAGGGAATATTAGATTGAATGAGAAGCACCACCCCTTCCATGGATGGAATGGGTATTTATAGTTACAAGAAATACGACCTCCTATCGGCCTGTGGATCAGGTATACAGTGGGTAAAGACCCGTCCTTCCTCCACGGTGTTGTACTATGCTAAACTAGACTAATAACTAACTAATAAAACAGTAAATAACGTAACTAACGATATGTCTAAGAGCTAACTTATGCTAGATAATAATTGGGGTGACCGACTCTTTACTATGGAATTTTCTAATTCCTAACAATCTCCCCCTAAGGGAGGTCACCCCATGTTTTACATTTTGAATCCTAGCATTCTATTCTTGACTTTGTTCTTGAGCTCGTAGACTTCAATTCTTCAAAGTCCTCATAGTTTTGTACTTTCAGTGGAGGTCTTTGAACTGATCCACATCTTTGATGATCTTCGAGCTTTCATTGAGATCATCAGCCACAGTAAATCTCTCTGGATCACCCTTTTGTTGTGTTGCCATCATGTAAGGTTGTGACTATCGGACCGACATGCTCACACTTTTGAATCATGACATCTTTCCATCAGAGTAGCGGAAGCTTTACTGGTTCATGATATTTGCAGCAGCGTAGCAGAAGCATAGTATAAAAATATCAGAACCAGGTTATGTAGATATGCACCAGTCATAATTTCTTCAATTAAGTGTGGATGCTGTGAGCATGCGGCTTTGGATTGACTCCTCAATTCTGATCAGCTGCAACCGTCCAAGTGTACCTGCAAACAACAGTTAGCAATAAAACACTTTCGTTGAATTGAGGTACACGGCCCACGGTTCCCCGTTGATCAGTACAAGTACTGCATGTGATCAGGTAGGATTCCTAAGAATCTCATTGACAGGGTTTCGCAGCTGTTCTAGCTATTCTCAAACCGGAACGTCTCAAAGAAGACAACACGGAGTGAGTGAACCAGCGAATTGAGATTCACTGATTGATGAAAAATGATTTGAAAACAATCGTGTATTGCTTAGAAGAAAGAGTTTTGCAATACGACGAAGGTTTTATGAGAAAGATCAATTTTTAATCAAAAATACTTTTTATGTTTGAAAGAGTACACATTCGACGTGCTAGCGAAAAGAAGAGATTCGCACATCGAACGGTTTTTCCAAAAGTATTTTTTTCAATCAGAGATACTTTTTTTGTGTTTGAAATGAATACACATTCGACGTGCTAGAGAAAAGAAGGTTTGCACATCGAACGGTTTTTCCAAAAGTATTCATCAATTCCATTCCTGGACCAAGGTTGATTCACGAATGAATCGCCCCATCGTTTCTATCCAGTTGTCACAAGCTTGATCTTTTGCAAGATTTCACATGTCACCCACCAAGAACTTGTTTGATGTTGGCTTTAGAAGGATTTCCATCTTCATCGTGAATATTTTCATATCACTCAGATGTTCTGGCAATACCACAAGGATAATGCGTAGGACTCTTAATATATTCTTACTTTTCACATTGTGTGAAACAGCAAGTCTTCAAGAATTTATTGTCCTAATGAGATATCGTGGATGATCTCTTGGCTCTAGACTCAATTGTGCATTTTTGGTTCCTGTGCCGGAGACTACGGAGAGGGTCTCCTTCTTTAATATCAACAATCTCTAAGAGAAAGTCGATAGATTATGTCGGTTCCCCGTGAGAATGAAACAAGCCCTTTTAAGAGGAACTTGAGTGGCTTGGGAAGTTGTAGTGCAGTGCGACACTGGGTCGATGACGTCTTGTCTTCAATACCAGTGTTACCTTAGTAACACCAGTAGCATATGTATTGAACCCGGTTACTGCCCTAAGGTTGAATTATTGGAGGGCTATTTTTTTTCACCCTTTTTCACATTCATTTCTTTTTCATTCTTCAACCCCTTCAGTGCTTACCGAGACTTCATAACTAGAACCTTGTTGGGTTTATTCCAGTTCTAGCTCTATCTCAGTCCGCACTCTTCCCATATTCTTATTTTTTTCCTTTTTTCAACATTCCTAAGGACTCTACACTATCTAGTGGATTGTCCCTGGGAAGATCCGTCCGGTTCTGGCGGATCATGGGAACGAATACCTAACCTAACCATCCTTATAACACCATGCATAAAGTAAATTGGTCGGTCTTTTGGTATTGTTCTTTCCTTCATGAAACCAATCGAAAAATCATTTGGAAAAACAATCAAGATACTTGTGATACGAGATCAAAGCATTTTGTACCTTAATAGTTTTGATCATTTTAGAAATGCTCCCCCTCATCATGTGCATATGATTTAAAATTGTTTGGCACATGGAGGCAAGAGTTCTTTGAAATAATTTCTTTGAAATAATTTCTTGATCACAATTTCCTTAGAAAAAGCCATTTGAATTTCTTTGGTAAAATTCTCCCCCTCAATATGTGCATAGGATATTTGAAATCATTTTATCACATAGAGGCAAGAGTTCTTTTGAAGCACATCCACGATCACACAAGCCATTAAGAAACCATTTAAAACTCAATCAAGGTACTTTATGTTAAAACATAAAAGCATTTGCACCTCGATAGTTTCTTTTCTTTTAAAATGCTCCCCCTCAATATATGCTTCGAGATTCGAAAGCACATATGAGAGAGCAGCCTGCACAACTGAATCAAAACGATCAACTTTTATCAAATTTCCTTATTAAATCACAAATTCTCCCCCGATCAAAAATATCAAACCCTTCGAGATTTTGGATCTCAAGTGATTTAATCAGGTTTGGAAAACATGGGAGAAAATGTGGCCTTGTTTAACTACTCATCTGGTTTTTGGATAAATCCTCCTCCTCAACATGTGCATTATGTATATTGAAATCGTTTGGCACATGGAGGCAGGAGTGCCTTTAAAGGACTAAAACCAATTCTATTTAAAACAGATTTGAGATTTAAATCACGATCTCTACCCCGATCAGAAATATCAAACCATTTGAGATTTTTGTGATCCCAACTGATTTAAATTATTTAGAAAAATTTGGGGAAAGACGTGGCAAGATTCAATTTTGAAAGATGACAGATAAGGACCATTTTAAGACATTAAAGATTGTTAGTGTCAGGTATGATAGTTTTTAAGAGATCTTTTTAGTAAAACAAAACAATTTCACAATCAAACAAGAACATAAAAAATTTCATTTTGAAAGACCTTGATTCTAAAGAAAAAAAATCATACCATGACATAACATTAAATCTTTAGATCACCACTTAATAACGTACAAACCGGAACTTTTATGAATAAATATTGTATGAAAATATTATATTTTAAATCACTCTCCCCCTCAATCAATGACAGAAGTCAATAATTGAGTGACTTAGGTTTTGATAAAAAGAAGTCCGGTGATTTTCAAAATTTAGTTCAATTTATTTTCAAAACAATATTTTTCCATTTTCAAAACAATTTAATCAAATTATTCAAAATTGTTTAAAAATGGTATCCTGCACAAAGATACGTTAGGTGGTTGAGAAGCTTCCGTTGTTGTTGCTGTAGGGTTTGGAAGAAAAACCGTTTGCTGATGCAGTGAGACTTCTTCTTACGTTGCATTTTGAATGCCAACTGAGGTCAAATTAAGCTCCGTTTCTTCAATCACTTAAAAGAAAAACCATCTGCTGATGCAGTGAGACCTCTTACGTTGCATTTATGCCAACTCTCCATAGAAGTCCAATTAAGCTCCATTTCTTCATTTGTCAACCTAAGAAATAGTTACCCTTTCCTTTCGGCATCCAATCATCTTCAATTGTGGGATCCGGATCGGGAACATTCTTATATACCAATATACATGTATACGTTAGTGAACACAAACAGATATATGGTGGTCGACATCACCCAAACAGCAATCGACTAATAAAAGTCTATGCAACATATCAATCAGATCATATAAATGTATGGGAATAATGTGTTCATCAAACTCTAATCATCTAATCCTAGCAATCATATCCTAGGCACCTAGTCCTTCAACATAGGTTAACATCATTTTAAATTAAGCATATTAGGATAATTTAAGAAAGCCCGTTAGATGATGTAGATTTGAAAAAAACATTATCCCCCTCAATCCATGACTCATTTTATGAAAAGTTTAAAAGCGCTGAAGTCATTGATTGAGTTTTCAATTTTACAAAAACTCTGAATCTGATTGTTTTAAAAGCAACTCATTTACCACCATTTTTGAAAACACCAAATATTTTTCTGAAGAATTTTAGACGGAAAAACATTTGTGTAGGAACAGCAGTCCTTCGACATACTTTCCTTGTTTTGTTTTTAGGATAAGTGCACGAAATATTTTGAAAATAGGTTTAACGCAGCACTTTCCTTCCTTTAAAAGAACGGGTTGCTATCTGAAATAATAGCAAGCCATAGTTTAAGCACGGGTCACAGTCTGAAGTAACTGCAAGCCATTTGATTTGTGACATGTTTTGAAAAAGAATATTTACACCTCCTGCTCGAACTTCATCTATGGTCCCGTGCCATTATTGAATGACATTTCTAAGACCGTAGATGTTATCGATACCAGAAGACATGTCTTGGAAAACATATTTTTAGTCTTTTTTAAATTTTCTGATTTTTATGGATTTTTGAAGATTTATATTTTTCTATTTTGTTTTGCTGGTTTTATATTTTTGTATTTGGTTTTTAATAAATATATACAAAGATAGAGAAGATGATATAGTTAAAGAAGATGATGATACGAGTACCGAGATAAAGATATCGAGCAACACGTCGTAGATGATAGAAGTCATCATCTCTTAAACATTCACCACCAAAGCAAATCGAGGCTCCAGAATAGAAGACAGAACATGAGCCTTTGAGAAAAAAGAGACTTTGGCAGCATCCCCCCAAACCGAAAATCCATAAGATGAGCAGATTCGACGCTCTATTTCAAGCTTGCCTTAGCCAGGTGCACAGATAAGTACACCACTATCATAAATCCCGTTGCTCCATTTAAGAACGATAATCAAGGATCTCCATTCAGGGTTATATCATCAAGAAGAAGAACAGCAACGTATCATCCCACTCTTTAAATTTCTTCTCATATTTCATTACCACTGAAGTCTGAAGCGATGCATCCCCAAAAGGTGTCAAGAGAATAATTCCCCCAAGTAGTTGAATTGATGCAGTCAGTCTCTTTGTATAATGCTCAAGAACTCTCCCGAATACACATCATGAGGGGAATGAAAACACCTCCCCATGTTCACATTTTTCTTCCCTGATGATCGTGTATGAAGCTCAAGAACCCGAAGTACACCAATACCCAAGAGCTCTCCCGAATACACATCATGAGGGGAATGAAAACACCTCCACAATGTTCACATTTTTCTTCCCTGATGATCGTGTATGAAGCTCAAGAATCCGAAGTACACACAGTCCTACCGAAAGAATAACTGATAACACCTCCCTTATGTCATACATTTATCTCCCCTGAATATGTCATACTCGTGTACCTCTTTTATCTTCAGAAACTTTCTCTTACGTCTCTTCCCCCACGTAGTTGGAACAAGAACACTAGAAGCTACTCGATACACTGAGTTTCTCTGCGGTTATGACATTTGTCTTCCCGGGATAACTTCAATCACTTAGAAGTATTAAGTTCATCATGTGTACTCGTTATGCTTTTATATGCTTGTCTCCTTCCCCCTTTGCTAGTTTAGACACTTCATAATCAGCAACATAGTATAAGCCCAAATACTTGAAATCTTTATGAGAAGAATACTTGAACTCTTGTGAGAATCAACATGCTGAAGACTCTCTCTGACTATTTTTATCAACCCTTATGTAGACAATTTGAAGTGACCACTGATGAAGAAAACCCTATATACCATACTTGAAACTAAAGTCAACTTCCCTACATTTGTATCTTAAGCTTGCACCTAATGATGGAAGAACGGTGTAGAGAATTTATGCTTCAAGCAAATCTCTAAGTACTCACTACCCAAACAAAGTATGAGACATTAACACCTCTTGCGATTATCCACACCGTCATATGCGTGTGACACTGAGTAAAACAAAGTAACTCCTAATAGTGATAGTTAACCAGGTCTTCAACCATCCACCTCGACTGCTAGTAACTAGATAAACCAAGTATTCAACTCAAATTCTTAAGCCCGAGCAAGTTATCAAATAAGAACACGCCTTTTTGAAAGTCAACTTCAATCTCAAATAAGTGATAAATGATTAACTCCGAAGTAATCAACTTGTGTCAAATGTCCAATACGTGAAATAGTCAATAACAACGTCTCGAAGAGTCACTGCTAAAGAATATGAGCAAGTCTAATTGGGGATTGAATTTGACTTATAACACTCTCCCAATTAGTGCTCTCCCCTAAACCGACAATCTGTTTGATAGATGCCCAGATTAAGAAGAAGTCTTTAGATCGTTAAATGCAACTCGTCTTTAGTCTTCTAACATGTAGCAGAAAATGTAGAACAGACTGTAGACTCGTCCTTCTTCAAGATTGTCCAGTTGGGGAATAGAGTGTTAACATCTTCAACTCACACCAAAAAGCATCCCTCCAAAAAAAAACAACCCAATTAACTTACATCTTGCAAATCCCCTTAACTAAAATCCCTCCCAATCAAACAAGAAGAGAAAGATGTTCATCAAGGAAATCAGCAATCAGGCCGCAACGAACACACAAGATGGTAACACCAAACTACCAATCACATCAAACAAGAACAGAGAGATTGTTCGGAATCATCATGTTGATGTATACGTGAAGCATTAACCGGAAGCACTTTGTCGATAAACTCATCAATCCGAGTGAAGATGTCAACCAACGGCTCTTAGAAGAGAAAAAACTCCATGTGACCCGATAAGAAGAAGCTCGGTTCTTACATGAGTTTAGAGCCGTTTGACCATTTATTCTCAAATATCAATCAACCATGCAAAAAAAATTCACACTTCTTCTCCCCCTCAAGAATTGCATACGGAGTTGCCATTTTTGATTAAATAAGTGAAAATCATCCGAATGTTCTATTCACACTTCTCTCCCGCAAATAAGCACATGATGTCGCCATCTTCATTATAATCGAGCAAGTGGAATGAGAAAACAATCAGTGGTAGCCCGGTTCACTTGATGACTGAAGCGCATGGAAAAAGTATGAAGCATGTTGATGAGAATGGTCATAATTGAGAAGATTTCTCTTCTTCAGAAGATAAAGCGCACTGACACGTACACTTTTCTTTTCTTTGAGGAACGAGGCTTGAACTGAAGTGTTCAAACGTCATAATCTCTCTCTTTTCA
The DNA here is from genome assembly GCA_019973895.1 of Chrysanthemum seticuspe. Classification (NCBI taxonomy): domain Eukaryota; kingdom Viridiplantae; phylum Streptophyta; class Magnoliopsida; order Asterales; family Asteraceae; genus Chrysanthemum; species Chrysanthemum seticuspe. The sequence continues at coordinate 95,353,917 of BPTQ01000002.1, read as the reverse complement.
TCATCTCTTTTGGTAAAACATGTAATCAACCCCGTTATCATTCTGTAGGCTCTTTGTTGTGACAGTTGATGGAGAAAAAACAATATGATGAATTTGACCCTGAAGTAAACTAACCCGAACTCGTGACTTAAACTTGCACATATGTAACAAAGAGTGGTGCCGATTTCCATTAGCATCTCTAAGTACTCTCTATGTACTCTATACTCTTCAACCAACCAACCATCAAGTATAAGACGTACATTACCTCTTGAAAATCCACAATTGAATGTGACACTGAGCACTACAATGTAACTCCTTAAAGTGATAGTTATTTTGTAGTGGTATGAGCCCAATTCCCCCAAGTGGTAAAAGAAAAGGTAAAAGACACCCAACAATAACTATATTTCCAAGTCTTCGTTTGTGATAATAAGCTCGAACAAGGATCTCGAAGAATCTTCATCCAACCATCCCCGATACCTTCAGATACTAAGTACACTCGTCCGTGATATTTCACTTCAACCTCAAATAAATAATACTGAATTAACGCCGTTGTCACATCTTCTGGTTAACTACTCAAATCTAGCCTTCTTTGACATTTAAACGAACTTTGATAATGGATTCATCCCGACCATGGTATAAGCACATAACCCCGTAAAACCATGTAATAACCAAACTGCCATGACGAATATCCAAACACACATCCAATTCATGAAGTGCACCCGTTTATCCCTTCTTCAAAACAAAAAACGTAGCACCAGCATCAAATAAGATCCCGAAATACACTTTCCTTTCTCCAAGATGGTTCCATCAATACGGGATTTTACAATTCTATGGTTTAAACCGAGAAATAGGTTCTTTCGCGGGATTTTACAAAACCAAGAATAAACCGTAAGATAGATCCGGAAATGCACTTTACTATTACCAGGATGTTTCCATTATCACGGGATTTTACAAGTCTATGATTTAAACCGAGAAATAGGTTCTTTCGCGGGATTTTATAAAATCAAGACAAAACCGCAAACAATATCAGCTTGAATGAGTTATGACAACTTTGGTTTCGGTGAATATCTGTTTTAGGGGAACATGCAGTGGTTCATCAGTGGTTCATCATCCAACATCATCAACATCATCAACCATCCAAACAACACTTTGGTAAACACATCATTCACGCAATCTGTCGGCAATTGTAGTGACCATATGGAGAAGTAAACTTGATATACCAAACTTGATCATGAAGTAGAATTCCCTAGATTTGTTACTTAACCTTGTACTAATCCTTGTGAAAAAGAAACGGTGTACCCAATGTACAAAACCTCTTGACATATCCTCAACTGCGTGAGACACCGAAGTGATAATTATGTTGTGGGTTAAGCAAGAAAGAATCACAAACGAAACTAAATAGCCAAGTCTTTATCACACTCTATAAATGCCCAAACAAGTCATCTTCGCGGAAGGGTAGAAAGAAAGAAGACGAAAATAAGTAAACACGCCCGGAAAATCTCACTTCAAATCCAAATAAGAAGTACCGTCCAAACCACCCTTAAGTCAACTTTGTTCAACCATCAACTCAAGCCGTGAAATAATGTTTTCTGTGAAAATGTATAAACCAAAGTATCCAACTGCATATGATCTCAAATCTCATCATCCAATTTTCATATCACAACACGTCTCATTATCAACTCTCATCAATTCACAAATCGAATCGTCAAATTGCACGTCTCATATCTCATAATCAAATCTCATAGTCAAATAACAACACGCTTCCCAAGAACAAAATAATGATACCCGTTCCAAGAGTCTTAGAGTAATATCCGGTTTAACACTACATCACGATCGATCCAACTCAAGCCCACATAAAATTAGCACATCCGAAAATAAAAGCCCATCTGGAATTAAGTATTCTTAAAATCTTTAAAATTTAATATCCAAAAATCCTTTGAATGAGAAAATTCGGATGCCAAAAACATTTTACAACCAATTCATTTGATCCATATCTTCCAATCACAAAGCCCGAAATTAACATTAATGATAGCAGCCCATGTAATGAAACCCAAGACCCAGTCCAAGGCCGTACGTCAAGCCCAACAGAGATTGATTCGATCCAAATTACTCATTAAGCCACGAATTATCATGCTGGTCCAAGTAGTACTTTGCCCTAGTAATACAGGTATAAAAGACTGCTAGTACACATATCTTAACCCTAATCGTCCTCTTATCCAGCCACCATCTCACACATTTATCTTCTAACCCTAAAAATCCTCTTTACACACAACCTAATATCACTTAAAGAAAAAACGCCTCTTTTCCTGCTTCTTATCACAGCGTTTTATGACCAACACAGATAAGAAAACTCAAACAGAATGGTATCTTATCCCATCAATTACTTCAAGGCATGAACACCGTACCCCATCAAACCATTCGATTGTTCCAAGTACCATTTTATTTTAACCTCGCCACAGGGATGGCTCGAGATGAGGACACTCAACACCGAATAACAAACCAAGGTAGGTTTTATTTCTCTTAAGTTTCCTTGTGTAAAACCGAATTATCTATAACTGATAACATTCTTGTTATTGGTATTTAGAGATTCGAATATTAAACTCGGATCATATTCCAAAATCGATCTATGAGGCATACGTTCTTGTGTGAATAGATCGTTTGAGATCTATGTGTTTGTAGAACCACTCACATAAGGAACAAGGCTGAGATTATTGTCATGTTTATACAATTAAGTTTGGGTCGATCTATGATGTTAATTCTTTTGTATATAGATCAGTTAAGGTCTATGTGTTTTGATAAGCCACACACAAAAGAAACAAGACTGAGATCTTTTGTTCTTCTTTGCAAATCATTTGAGTCTTCGGTGTCATGATCAATGAGGAAACATGTCATGTAATTTTACCTTGAGGTGCGGATGTGCTTAGGGTTTACATGAGTATTCTGAGATTTGTAAAATTTGCGTTTATTGTAGATGAGTCTTGTCATGGATATGTGATGATGTGATTTCGTGTGATAGACCCATGGTGGTCTTGATTTGTTTCTTTGACACACGAATAGATCTGAGATCGTTTTATGATTTCCTTTTAATCTTTGAGACTTGTTGAGGTGAATTAGATAGTTAAAAAGTTATGATGGGTTTTGATTGAGTAGTGTTGGTATAGATTCTGATAAGTTGTTTGTCAACATTGATTTGAGTCGAATCTACAAGTAGTTTCTTTTCCAATCGAACATCACTGGACTGATGATGGTTGACATAAACTGAGGTCGAGATGTTGGTAGATTGAATTTGGTAAAGTGATATATGTTCAGATCTATTATGATGTAATTGTGTGGTCATGGTCTAGTGGTAGTTTCTTCTTCATCCTTTCTGTCCCAAGTCGCTAGCCATTATTTTCCAAACCAAGTCGCTACGTTTTTTTCAAAACCAAGTTGCTACCACTTCTTCCAAACCAAGTCGCTACGACTTGTTAAAGAACAAGTCGCTAGGTTAAAAACCAAGTCGCTAGCCAGATTTATGAGTCATGTCGCTATTATTTTTGATAACAAGTCGCTATATATTTTTTTCAGTACATAACTCGCTAACTTGTTCAAAAACAAGTCGCTAGGTCACCATAATCACACAACTCGCCACCAAAGTCGCTAAAAATGAGGTACAATGTATCTGGACACTAAGACAAGTCGCTAACTTGATAACCAAGTCGCTAGTATGATAAATGATTTTTCAGATGAGTTTTCTGACTCAGTTCCGACCATATGCATATTTACCCAGTTTACCCAGAAAACTGCTCATGAAACTCTTCATCTTTGACCCAGTTTTGACCACGATATACATCTCAGCTTTTGGTACAAAACAAAAAACGTCCTAAGATGCAACTATTTGTACAATAAAATTAGACACAAGACATATATGAGACCAAGAAAGCATAACGTGACATATTTGACCAACACAAAAGAATACAAGACTTGATAAGAACAGTTTACCAAAAAAAAAATATTCCTGACCATAAAAGATACATAAAACAGTTTCAACACATGTTACAAAACCACAACGGATCAACACAACACAATAACCTGGGCTCTGATACCAATTGTAGGATCGAGTATATTATTGTGTTGATGATTCGGGTGGTCTTGGATGATCAAAATACATGTTTGCCATAGTTAGAGAGTCAGTAGAGAGAGAGAGAGGGTGTTCTTGCTAGAGGTTTACACAAAGGGAATATTAGATTGAATGAGAAGCATCACCCCTTCCATGGATGGAAGGGGTATTTATAGTTACAAGAAATACGACCTCCTATCGGCCTGTGGATCAGGTATACAGTGGGTAAAGACCTGTCCTTCCTCCACGGTGTTGCACTATGCTAAACTAGACTAATAACTAACTAATAAAACAGTAAATAACGTAACTAACGATATGTCTAAGAGCTAACTTATGCTAGATAATAATTGGGGTGGCCGACTCTTTACTATGAAATTTTCTAATTCCTAACAATAAGGATACTGAAATCACCAATGTAATGAACTACATAATTTTAGGAACAAGGATTGTATTGATTGTTGAAATTGAAGGTGATTACAAGTAGGGTCGGGAAATTTCGACATGAACGATAAACGATACGAACTCGACACGAAGTTAAACAAGTTTGGGTTAAGGATAAATAGGTTTGGGTCGAAAACAGGTCAATACGTCTAACCCATTTAATAAATGGTTATATTTGGGTTGAGTTAGTATTAAACAGGTCAACTCGTGAATCCGTTTACGTATATAAGCCTCTAAAAAACAAAAAATATATAACTTGATTTTTATGCTGGATTTGGATTAAATGTATTTTGTTATGTACTTAATATGAGTGATTATAACTCAGATAACATTGAAATTGTCGTATAGTTAGTTGTATGTTACTTTTATCATTGTTTAGATTGTTATATCATTTTTGGATTTAAGCTAGTTGAATCGACAAATCACAAACATTATTCACCGCTTCACCTATTTACTTGTACAAGTTAAATAGGTTATACGTTATGCGGGTCTGAGTTAGGGTTGAGTTTGTTGACACGATTAATAAACGGATTGTGTTTGGATAAAGGTCATAATAACCCGCAAACCCGAATAGGTCAACCCGAACACGACTCAAATGCCACCCCTAAATACAAGGCTTGATTAAATTCAAGGAAAATGATTTGGATACCTACTAAACATAGCTAAAGATTTGCCTATGGTAAGATTGTGACACTTGACAAGAAAAATGGTGAAAATAATTAGAGAAAAAATGGATATAGCCAAATAATGAATTGATTAGCCATGTTGTGGAAGAAATACAAGTTGGATTGCTTAAACAGAAAAAAATCAATAGTAGAAAAAGAAGCATATATTAATATCAGGAGGGTGGAGATATGCAGGCACCCCATATATTGTTTGGCAGGCACCCCATAGGCCATGGGGCCCGTCCGTACAACAGGCGCAGTTACCTTTTTTTTGTTTTTTTTTTTTTGTTTTTTATTTTATTTAATTGTGTAGTGTTTATTTTGCGTGGTATATTTAATTTGTGTAGTGTTTTTATATGTATAGTGTATTTATTTGTGTGGTATATTTAATTTGTGTATTGTTTTTATATGTATAGTGTATTTATTTGTGTAGTGTTTTTATATGTAGTGTATTTATTTGTGTATTGTTTTCATTTAATTAAACAATAACAATAAAACATTAGACATTAAAACATTAAACAAGTACAACAACAAATGTTTTCAATATTACAACGAAATCTACTCCACATGAAGATTATTAATGTTATCTATAAGCTCATAGAGTATTCCATTCGACTGACATGCGTGATCAACTGGATTTCTTGCCAATTCCAGTGATGCCTCCAACGTCTTTATTCTTGCCTTCAACAAATTGTTTTGAGCCAATAGCATGTTGATCGTTTTATCTTTAGTTTCGCAGTTTGAGCACTGCGTTGAAGAAGAGGCTTGACCAAAGTACTTTTGTTGAAATATTTCCTTCCACATGAAGTATCGACACACATAGTCTTCAGTCCCTGGCTGTTACATGATGAAACAATTATAAGAAATGTATTCTAAACAAACAAGTTATTGATATATTTACGTAAATAAGCAAACGTTTAATTATTTACATTTGACAAAGGACATGCATAATACTTCAGACCACAAGTTTTGGGCTTGTGGGATGTTCTTTCAATTATAAAACCACGTCAACAACGACACAAGAAAGGATTTTCTTGTTGCATCTGGCCAAAAGAATTTGTATAATTATTCACAACATAAATTAGTAATATCATGGTTCACAAAATTAGAAGCTTCGAATACTTAAATAACCAATCTTGTTATAGATTAATAGTTGATACATGGTTCACAAAATCACAATATAACTAGAAACTAAGATCAATCACGCCCGAGGCGTAGTCGCTCCAATGATGCTGCCATCTGTCCCACACGAAACTCTAACTCTGAAATGCGTCTCCTCAATCCGGCAATCTCTCGCTCGTACTCGTCAACGCGAGACGGCTGTAACAAAAGATGAGGAAGAACCGGAGGACGGTGTATAAAATTGTCCTCATCTGCAGCTGGAGATATAGCTGGAGAGGGAGGCACATAAGATGGAGAAGAAGGCACATAATCTGGACTCTCAACACGAGCGGGTGTGTTGTTGACACAATGAAGATGAGGAAGAACCGGAGCAGGAGCAGAAATCTGTAACAAAAGATGACGAATCGTTTACTATAAATAAGTAATCGTCTATACATGTTTTGTCATTTACAATATAAATCAGTAATCGTCTATACATGTTTTGTCATTTACAATATAAATCAGTAATCGTCTATACATGTTTTGTCATTTACAATATAAATCAGTAATCGTTTTCTACGTCTGTCTAAACATGCTCTGTTGTTGAGTAAACATATGTGCCCATCTCCCGGCCATGTCATTTCTGAACCATCTTTATTGTGGGTGATTATACAGGAGTGGTGAGTTTTCATCAAGAAACGCAAGAACGAAGTGAGCAGCCTGGTCTTCCCCCACACGAAGAATCACAGCGGGGGTCAATATTTGTGCTGTATTTGGACCATCTCTCAGCGGAAAACACATAATAGATTGTGAATTGGATATACATAAAATAGGAAGGTTAAGAGCTGTAGCAATAGCCACGCCCGTTTCTGGCATAGTCATCCAGTAACCATAGGGTGCTGAACCTTCAAACCAATTGATCGAGTTACGAATATTTGTAAAATAATCCCCCCACATTTGCATGTAAACTTCCTCGTTATTGTCTACCTCTTCCCTGACAAGAGCTCGAATTCTGGGCCACATTCGTTCGTGATGACCAAGACCTACGGCAAGAGCTCGATAGCCACAATTTTCATCACCTGCCACGTTAAAGATCCCTAGGATCCAGCGTCGGAAAAGAGGTAGAATTTGAGCCATAAAATATTCGCTAATATCATCTGGAACGTACAAGTGGTGTCTTAAGTCGCCCTCGCTAGGTCCTTCATTCAAGTCTGGGACGTTAGAAGGCTCTCCCACATATGAACTATGTCTCGCAGCTTCTTCATTTAAGTCTGGGACTTTTTTAGGTTTTGTGTAGCTTCTGCGGTGCCCTGTGGGGGGTTCTTCGTTCAAATATGAGATATTTTGTTTAGCCTTGGATTTGTTGTCCTTTGCGCTCGGACATCCACGATTAATTTCTTTAACAGCAGGTTGTTGGGTTGACACAGATTCAGGAGCGTATATACCTCTGAGCCTGTTTAACATATTTTTTTTGACAAACGACGATGCTTTGGTAAAAACACTTTGGAATTTGTGTACGTCATCTTGATAAGAAAAATATTCAGGCTCTTCAGGCCCTTGAGGCTCTTCAGGATATTCAGGCTCATCAGGCTCTTGAGTATTTCGGACAACAGGGCAGGGAACGCTTAGTGTTCTCCAAAAATTATCAACAAAACCAAGCGGAATAGGCAATCCTGTATTCGAAAAAAGGAACTAGTTAAAATTATCGGTATTGACGGGGAGAATAACTTGATAGGCATAAATTTAAAATACATACCGTTTGCTTGAAGGTAATACAGTTCGTGATAGCATGGTAAACCATAAACTAACCGCAACTGATGACCACATTGATGTGGGTCGACATCCTGTTTACTTTCTGCGAGTATGAGTAGTAAAGCCTCTCTTGAAACATTATACCGCAATTCATTAAATAGTGTGCCCTTACATGCATGCAGTTTCTTGATTTTGCTTGTATTCAAAGTGGCTCGTATCGCAGTTTCTTGCGCAGCTATAATCTTGTCGACCGAACACAACAACGTGTCAAAGCTGGACTGTGTGGAGCCCATGTATAACTTCAACAACGCGTGTTGACTCTCAACTCTACATGTTGTTGTCTGGCCGAAGCTGCAATATTGATCGGTAATGTACGACAGAAACATGTTGTCGTAATGTCGCAGCCAGTTACGAAAATACCGCAAAACATCTGAGAAAACAAAGAATTAATAAAGTGAGAAAACAATTCGAGTATTTATTTATTAAATAATAATAAAAAAATGTATTAATGGGTAAGTACCCTGTTTTTGGACTAATAAATCCTGTAGGTGCTGATAATAATGCGTGAACATATCTTCGGTCGGAGCTGTAACCATCAAATCCTATGTCCATCTAACCGACTCATACTCCTTTATTGTATCGAATTTGTTTCTGCAATGCTTGAGCACATTTTGATTGATATGCCATCGACAGAGTAATCTGTTAGCCTTTGGGAATTCTTCTCTGCATGCTCCAAGCAACGCTAAATCTCTGCCCGCGGGTAATATTGTTCTTGTATCACCAACTTAACACATTCCAACACCCATTTGAAATTTGGCTCTTTTTCCTTGTCCAAAAAGCTAAACGCATTGAGAATGTTTTGTTTGTTGAAGTAACTCCAACAACTGTAAAGAATGGCAGTTTAAACAAAGTGGTGTTGTATGTGGAGTCCATCAGCATGATTTCCGGGAATGTTGTCCACAGGGCATATGACGTCTGGTGAACAAAAAATATTTCCTCGAGCTCATGAGTGTGCTCATTTACCCTTTCGTAATAAGTATAACCTTTACGCCTTAAATGTACTAAAAGGAGTTGTATCGCCGTCAAATCACCACGATCTTCTCTGCGTATCTTGTTTTGTGCATTATATATCGTTCTAATGCTAGACACGTTATTCGGATCGCTCTCTTTTAGTGAAGAAAGTATAATTCGTGGTGCTACTTGATGTTTTGTCAACTGCTTCACCAAAACTAACTCACTTTCTTTTAATCGCATGGCCTGTGAAAAACCATGGAACGAGTCTACAAAGTCATGATTATGCCTCGGACACTTGACCCTCAAGATCCAACCACTAGTTTTAGTGTTACCAGTTCTACCAGTGCGACCTTTTATAAATTTCGCCAGTAATCTGAATGGGCAATTAATTTTAGCGGTACTAGTCTGCCGTTCAAGTTCATCTTCTAAACCTTCACGTGCAGACGTCCCATGTCTAGAACACAAAAATTCGATAGAGTACTTATAGTCCCTATCTGTTTTACTTTTTCCTTTAACAATAAGAAAACCAATCGATTCAGCAGTAGATCGCACCTAATCAGTTAAAGCAACTTCAGTACCGAACGCCTAAAAAATAAAAAACTACTTTTATAACTTTCATTTTTAACAAACTTTATAATACAACTTTGTACATTTTTAACAACTTTATTTATTGTTACATTTTTTTTACAAACTTTTATAAAAAAATACAACTTTGTACTTTTTTAAACAACATTTGTAAAAAATACAACTTTTATACAACTTTTATTTTTAAAAAATACAAGTTATAATACTCTACATATTTTACAAAATTTTATTACATATTTTATTTACAAAATTTTATATCACATATTTTATTTACAAAATTTTATTTATACTCTTTTATAAATAAAAGAGTTAATATGTGTTCCATTCTTGTGGTGTGTACGCGTTCCATTCTTGTGGTGTGTACGTGTTTTCTGCTCTTTGAGTTGATATATGTCCTTCTCTCTCTCTCTCACTATCCTCACACACGTTAAGTGTTTCTCTCTCTCTCTGATATATCTCTCTCTCTCTAATATCAAAAGTTTTTAGATCTAGATCTAAAAACTTTTTAGATCGTGATGTTGCTATTGTGGTGATGTTGCTATTGTGGTCATGTTGCTATTGTGGTAATGTTGCTATTGTGGTGGTATATGTTATGGTGGTATCTGTTTCGTTCAACTTTTTAGATCTAAAAATTTTTTAGAGCTAAAAATTATTTAGAGCAAAATTAGAGGTTGGTTTAAAAAAATTTGAGGTTGGTTTTCTTTGATTATCTAAAAACATTTTAGATCTAAAAAATTGATCTTGAAAAAATTTTGTGGTGGTATCTGTTTGTGGTGGTATCTGTTGTGGTGGTATCTGTTTTGGTGGTATATGTTGTGGAGGTATCTGTTTCGTTCAACTTTTTAGATCTAAAAATTTTTTAGAGCTTGAATCTTTTTAATCTCTTGAAAAAAATTAGAGGTTGGTTTAAAAAAATTTAAGGTTGGTTTTCTTTGATTATCTAAAAACATTTTGGATCTAAAAACTTGATCTTGAAAAAAATTTGTGGTGGTATCTGTTTCGTTCAACTTTTTAGATCTAAAATTTTTTTAGAGCTAAAAATTATTTAGAGCTTGAATCTTTTTAATCTCTTGAAAAAAATTAGATGTTGGTTTAAAAAAATTTGAGGTTGGTTTTCTTTGATTATCTAAAAATATTTTAGATCTAAAAACTTGATCTTGAAAAAAATTTGTGGTGGTATCTGTTTCGTTCAACTTTTTAGATTTGAAAATTTTTTTAGATCTAAAATTTTTTTAGATCTATAACGCGTACACACCACAAGAATGGAACGCGTACAAACCACAACAATGGAACACGTATTAACTCTTTTATTTATAAAAGTTAACTCTTTTATTTATAAAAGAGTATTATAAATAAAGTTTATAAAATTTGGTGGTATCTGTTTGGTGGTATCTGTTGTGATGGTATCTGTTGTGTCTGTTATAGTGATGTTTCTGATCTTGTGGTGTTGTTGCTTACTAGACTTTGTTGTTATGTTTTGCAGATTTGGGGTGCCTCAATAGCATGACCCTGTGACTGTTGATTTTCATTACTGAATGGTAAAGTGATCAACTTTAGCTCACTTTGCAACTTTAATGAAAAAAACTTGAGTGTTTTGGCATGGCAAAACTGATGATTTTCATTACTGGATGGTAAAGTGATCAACTTTAGCTCACTTTGCAACTTTAATGAAAAAACGTTGAGTGCTTTGGCATGGCAAAACTGATGATTTTCTAAAAAAAAAAAAGCAACGATGATTTTTTTTTAAAAAAAACTTAAAGATTTTTGGCATGACAAAACTGAATTTGCAGCCAACATGAGCTAAAAAGCTAGTAATCTGAGCCTATTTGATAAGTTTACCTATTGTGTGTCGAATGGTGAACTAGACATGGTTGTTGCTAGTTGCTGCTGTTGCTAGTTGCTTGTTGTGGTGGACTGTGACACTTGTTTGTTGTGGTTTTTGGAGATATTGCTAGTTGTGTTGTTGCTTTCTTGGTGGACTGTGCACTTGTTTGTTGTGGTTTTTGGAGATATTGCTAGTTGTGTTGTTGCTTTCTTGCTAGTTGCTGGGTACTACACTGTTGCTTATAAGGTTGAATGCCTGCACATTTTCTACTTTCTTGTGATGTTTTGCAGAAGGGAATCGTACCTCTTGCACAATGAAAACGTGTTTGTGCTTGGTTAGACTTGTGCACTTTCTTGTGATGTTTTGCAGAAGGGAATCGTACCTTATGCAGGCACCCCAAAGGGCTATGGGGTGCTTGGCAAGTGAAAATATAGGGTATTTCGCCCGCGGGCATCCTCTACACAGGCACCCCATATATCACTCGCCTGTTGTGACATGGTTAGACTTGTGCAGTTTTTAGACCTGTTGTGACTTGTGCAGTTTTGAGACATGGGGTTACTTTTGCAGTTTGGCTAGACTGCTGTTGTGAACTTGTGCACTTGTGCAGTTTGGCTAAACTGCTGTTGTTAACTTGTGCAGTTTTGAGACCTGTTGTGAGACCTGTTGTGACCTGACGATTTTCTAAAAAATGGTAATTATGAGAATGCATGTTTTGCTCAAGGTGTCATCACTTTTTAGGAAAAAAGTTTGGGTATTTCCAAAATAGACTTTGAGACTTGCGACTTTTCTACTTTTCATATAAGCTTGACAAGTGTCCTTCGAAGTTTGTGTACCCAATCATTTTTTCTGACTTTTACAGCTACGATTTTACAGCGACCGAATCTAAGCGACTTTTTTTAGAATCTTGCGAAATGTTTTTTTGTCCTTTAGTAAAAAAAGTCAAAGTTACAAAATTATTTTTTTATACATTTAGTTCCTTCCCGAGGTTGAGCGACTTAAGCGAATCAATATAAGCGACTTATTTTCTGTTCTCTTTTTGTACCTAAAGTACTGTTTTAACAGTATTTTTAAACCTTTTTTTTACCCTGTTTTCAAATTTTTTACCCAAATACAAACACACACACTAACACTCACACTAACACTACTACCAGAAAAAACACAATTCAAAATTGTGAAACCCTAAATCAATCCCTAATTATTCAGTCAATTAAACTCCAAAATGGCTTACATTCCCCAATATTTTGATGCTAAGGTAACGGTTCGTTCCAAGGTTAAGTTGTTTTCGCAAATTAAGTCTAAATTGTTAAGCAATCCAGATCGAATGAGGCTGTTCAGAGCAACTGTTTTTGGGCCATGGTTAGATATTCCTGACCTAGGTAAAGGCAATCATATTGTTAATTTCGTTTTACAACACCAGGTATATATCGACAAACTTCTTGATTCTTGTCCCCCCATTTTATACAAAATTGGGAACAATGTTTTGAAATTCGGTCGGGAACATTGTTCTATTGATGACTGGATTTCGTTTTGGTCGTTTGCCTCCCCCTGTAGAAATTGATCGAAGTCCTTTTGCTTTGCGTGTCTTTCCTGAAAAACAATTAATAAGAAAGGTAACTGTAAAAGGGAATGAGCTTTTAGATTTGTTTGGGAATGACACGGAATTTTCAAAGTTATCAGCTGAGGATGCGGTAAGGGTATGTCTGTTGCTAGTCGCTGAGGTCGTGTTCATAGGTCGTGGACCTTGGTACATTGTTGACAGTCATTTGTTGCAATTAGTTGAGGATTTTGGGGCATGGAATGCATATCCATGGGGAGAGTTCTTGTGGACCCGTTTTTACAAAAATTTAGCCAATGTGGTACCCCGGCATTACAATGCTCACTACAAAGAGAAATTGCAAGAAAACCCTTCTACAATTGCAACATATAATATTTATGGCTTTTTCTTGGCTTTTAAGGTTAGATGTGTATACATTTATGAACATCTCAGTTTTTGTTTACTAGCAGTTCATACAATGCTTTTATTCTTTTCGTTTATTTTAGATATGGATTCTTGAGAGTTATCCCACTAGCACTGAATGGTGGAACAAAGACCCGTCAAAGATACCACGTTGTCTTTGTTAGTCAAAGGGTAAAACATTTGCCAAACGCCATTATGGCAAACTTTTTGGTCCTGTAAGCATTTCCATTTGTTTGTATTTGTCAAATAAGTTACGACTTCATTATATTTGTTTTTAACTTTATAATTGTTTGTTTACTAGGGTTCTATTCCAGTCTTGGATCTTCTTCCAACAAATGCGGAAATGTTACAACCATGGTTTGCACCAAGTAACGCATATTTGAGCCAGTTGGATAGTCTACAAGATCAATTACCTGTCGATGATCCCACTAATGAGGTAAGTTGGCCCGTTTGTGCAAACCATGGTTGTATTCACGTTGACAATTGACCATTGCACATTCTGTTTCGATCTTGCTTTGTAGGTGCATAAAGAGGTGGTGATATCTGATACAGATGTGGCGTTAGGTGATAAAGAGGTGGCTATAGTCAATAATGATGTGCCAGTAACTGATAAAGGTCAAAGTTCCAATCAGCTAGACATACATGCCGAGGTTGACGGTATTAACAATAGACTTGCCGTTGTAGAGGAAGCTCTAAACATACAACCCCGAGCCAATAAAGATACAACCCCGAGCAAGCTAGACATTAATGTGGGAGTCCTTAATGATATTAAAAATAGACTTGCCGTTGTTGAGGAAGCTCTAAAGATACAACGTCCAAAGGTGAACATGGTCTTTACATTCATTTTTAGGATATATGTTTCGAAAGAACTTTGAATTAGAAAATGAGACACGTATATTACAACTTCTTTTAAAAACTCGTAAGTCGTAAGTATAATGAGGCTTTGTTGTAAATGTACCCACACGTGATTTTCATTCCTCCTTGGAGTTGACCTGATAATGTATACTTGGGGGGTTGTTTTGTAAATTTGATGTATCCACTGCTAGGGTCTATCAAACCCCTGCTAGCGGTTTTCAATCCACTGCTAGCAGGTTCCTTTAATGTATCACTTGAGGGGCTGTTTTTGTAAATTTGATGTATCCACTGCTATCGTCTATTAAACCACTGCTAGTGTCTATCAAACCACTGCTAGCAGGTTTCTTTAGTAGTATAATTGATTGTATATTTTAAATTTCAGACTTCAACTCATACGCACGGCAAATCGGATGAGGCTTGTTTTGGCCAAAATGCCATGGAAATTCAGACGTCAAGTCCAATTCATAATGAAAACTGGAATGGTAGTCCTAGTTTGTTTGATCTTCATTCTCGTGATGTTCATTCGGCTGATTATAATAAGGTTATGTTCCTTTTAGTAGTACTTTTTTATTTTATTATTTTTTTGTTACATACCTAAATCAGTTTGATTAACTACAGAATTGCGACAAATCGAGTTGTGTAAATGCTGAAAACGAACAAGTTGGTCTTACTTATATAGACCCTGCCGCTTTTCCATCAACATGTCGCAGCTTGTGGAATATTGTCTTCACGACGGACCATTGCCGTTAGATGATCACATTCCAGATCATGATCCCAGTCATTTGAATTTACCTAATTTGAATGAAACATTTTCTCAATCGGCTGTTGAAGTACGTATATATAAATTCTACCTGCACTATCTATACATGTTTGCTATATTTGGTCATCCATATAGATGTGTTATTCTTGTATAATTACAGGGGAAACAGCTGCAGCTAGATGAACAGGTGGAGCTAGAAGATGATTTCTCTGTTTATGGACTTTCGGAAGTTGAGGACAAACAGGTTGGGATAGATGAACAAAATGCTGCTGAAAACAAGGAAGATGGCGAAACACCGAGTGAGGTGGTAGTAAGTATTGATGATAAACCTGGAGAGACTGTTCAAGCTACTGAGATACATGCTCATGATTCCGATGTTACGGTGAAATTAAGTGAAGGTGCATCTAACGTTGACCATAAATCTGGTGATGATAAACCTGGAGAGGCGGTTCAAGCACATGAAATACATGCTCATGAAGGTGTGTTTAATGTTGATGATAAGTCTGTAAAGGTCGTTCACGGTAATGAAAATGCCATTGTTGATTGCAATTCTGCTGATCAACACTCTCATGATCGTGAGAAAGTAGGTGAAGTAGTTTTAAATGTGGATGATAAATCTATAGAGGGTGTTCAAGTTAATGAAAATGTCATTGTTGATTGCAATGCTGTTGATGAACACTCTCATGATCGTGAGGCAGTGTTAAATGTTGCTGAGAAATCTATAGAGGTGGTTCAAGGTAATCAAAATAACATTATAGATTCTCATGAAGGTCAGAAAGTAAGTGAAGCAGTGTCACAAATGGCAGGGATGGGGGATGAGCATATGAATCATCTTGGAGATACGGTTATTCATAATGAAGCATACAATGTTGATGCCCACGTTAAGGAGAAAGAAAGCGGGGTTGAGTTACCCGTTGCAAATCAGTTGTCAACCAAGGCTGTAATAGACAAAATTGATAATGATGCTGTGAAGGCAAGACAGATGATGATTCATAATTCTGACGGACAAGCCAGTAAGCCTTTGCCTACAGCTTCTGAGGTACAACTACATTATTTATTAAAGTTACCACATGTACTTCAAAAGTTTGATGTTATTTCAATGATGAATTTTTTTTGTATAGTATGTTTTCATGCGGGGTAAAAGGAAGAGAAATGCAAGTAAGTTCAGACAGTCACCTTATAATGCCCTAGCAATAAAGAAAACTAGAAAGGCCAAAGTTACCAAAGAGAGTGATGCCAAAGTTACCTAAGAGAGTACTCCTGTTTTGAAACAAGATGATGACTCAAAAAGGACAAAGCAGGTGGGCAAGTGTTTGCAGGAGCCATACGTGAATCTCCCTCCCACGACTCCACAGTTGCCGAAACGACGCTCCAAAAGACTGAGAAAAGATATTAATCCACCACGTGGTGAAGATAATCAGTTGGAAACATGGGTAGAGGTATAGAAGAACTACATTTACAAACAGACATCTTAAAGACATATACATTAATCTTGTTTTTAAAAAAATTCAGGATCTGTCACGTCCTGAAGGTTGCGATATCAACAAGATTACTAAACCAGCGTGTATGGGTACCTTTATAAAAAAAGATTTGAAGTCATCGCATAGCTTTCCTTGGGGTCTTGGCGACATCGTTGTTCATCGAAAATTTTGGTTGGCTTTGTTGGGTTATGGAAGAGGCAATAAAAAAGGATGGCTTGGAGATGAGGTACCTAACAGATATTTAATTTCCATAAAAAATTTAATTATTTTTTTTGAATTAGTTTACCGGTATTTTGCTTATAAAAAAAATTTGCAGCATCTGGATCTCTGGGTTGATCTAATGTGGCAGTTCAGGCCGGGCAATGCCGATTGGGCTATGGCTGGACCATTTTTCTCTTCCTCTATCCTTGAAGGGTCTATGCGTGCCTACTACGCCACTGGTCAACGCTATCCATTGCCATGGTCTAGTGTCGAGAAGGTTTGTATATAAAGACCATACTTTCTTCTAGATATTTGGGTAAATATATACATGCTCAAAATGTGATGAATTATGACAAGGATTATTTGATCACATTTAGGTATACTTTCCTGTGAACGTACCCGAGTGCCACTGGTTTCTCGCCGAGTTGCAAATTCGTACCGGAGTTATAACAATTTATGACACACTAGGTACGCCAGAACCTGAGACGAGAGAAAAGAATTTAAAATGGAGGGTCACTTTTGAGAGAAAGCTACCACAGTATCTAAACTTGTGTAAAGTTCTTCAAGCCAAGTCAATATCTGTTTCTGATTATAAGATCACATTTCGAGTTGCGGATGATGTCCCTATACAAGCCAATGCATACGGTGATTGCGGAGTTTGGGTATGTATTTTTTTGCACAGGCTGGGTAACAGCTTAAGTATGAAGGTTGATGACCCTCTTCAAGTTGCTTTGGCGTATCGAGAGCATATAGTGGAGTACTTTTGGAACTATAAGGTGGTTGTTCATACAAGTGATGAATAAAGATGCATTTCATCTCTTTGGGTATGGCTTGTATGTGGTTTTAGACTTTTGTTGTTCAACCAAATGTAACCACAAACTGGATGTCTGTGAAGGACATCAAAAGACAACTTCTTATGCATGTCTGTGTAGCGCAACTTGGTATATTCCTAACACCCATGCAGGCTTTCTTTATGCCCTAGTTTCTATATATACGTGTTGTGATACTGTTGATTTGCAACAAACATTTTGTGTAAAGTGCTAAAACGTTTGTTTTTTACAAACATCCATTTGATTTGAAAAAACGACTACATACAATCTTATTGCTAAAAGACTATAACATACATATTACATAACACTTATTGCTAAACAGATTACCATAACCAAACTACAACACTGAAGAGAACAATCAAACTGAAAACCAACACAACTTTGTCATGAACTTGCACTCTTGACTTGATAAAAGTCAACTCATCCAACATTTTCATGATATCATTGTTTGAAACCTCAACAACTTCATCCGAGACTGAACTCTTTCCCGTATTCATTAAATGTTTCTTTTCCTCATGTTCCTTGTAAAACAAATCTTTGTAATACTGAGTTGGTAGTTCCGGGTCTAGGAACCCATAGAAGTTACATTTGGTCTTTTTGTCCTAAAATAAAAATTTGTTAAATTCACATATTCAACCTAACAAGTAAAATAAGTATAATGCATAATAATATTACATAAATTGAACAGGCCTTGAATCTTCTCCCAGGATGAGTCCGGGTCCAAGAGGTTTGTACTTCCACCGGTAATGGTTTTGGACATTCGCAGTGTGTAGCTATTATGTAGTATTCCAATGGCTTTCGATTGGATCTGGAGGTAGAGGCAGAGGAGGGAGCCATTGTTTTATTTACCCAATGAGTAAACTTGACGCTTTTATAGTAGAGTCACATCTAATTTGGCGGGAAATAGACTTTGTGAATGAGCGGGTAATGAATATTGTGGAGGGAAAATTTTAAGCGAATTTTATATTAAGCGACTAAAAGGTCCTATTTTCAGCGAATTTTTTTTTGGTTTATTGTTTTGTACAATCCCAGAACAGTGAACACAAATCCCAGAACACAAATCCCAGAAAAATGACTTCGGCTAATTCCCAAAAATTCAAACTTTATTTGGATTTTGAGACATCAATTCGTGGAGTTTTACTTCCAGTTAACATCACCTACCTACAGCTGATTACCTATCTCACTAACAAATATCAGATTAAAGATAAGATCATCAGTTTATACTACATGTCCGCTTCAACCAAAATTCATGTGAGTGACGATGATGATGTTTCTTTCTTCGTTCATGAAATAATGTAAGCAGAACTTGATCCAGACGCTATACATCAAACTTATCGAGAAATCTTCCGAGGTAAAGCTGCCTACTTCTTCTAAGACTCTTGATATTGATCTTAATGTTCCTTTGTTGCCTCAAGAATATGATTTTCAAACACCAAAAGTTGAAGATCATAATAATGAGGGTGCAGGTGAAAACATTAATGTAGATGTGCATCCTAGTTGGCAGAAAACCACATTTCTAAATAACCCTGATCCACCCAGTTCAGCTGATCCCATAATTAAAAAGCTAAGTAACCATAAACACCCTGTAGTATCTAAATTAAAGGTGGGTAGTCGGTTTGATGATAAGCAAGGATGCATTTATGCAATATGAATAAAAGCGTTGGTTGATATGTTTGAGTATAAAGTTACTAACTCATGTAAGAAAAGGTACAGTGTAGCTTGTTTTGTAGAAGGTTGCAACTGGTACATTAACGCACGAAAAAGTGTTGTTAGCCGATACTTCTATGTTACTTCCATTAACGACTGTCATACATGTTCCAGAACAAAAATTCATCCTAATCATCGAAATGCTACTCGAAAATTAGTGGGTCACATACTTGTTGATAAATTGAGGAATTGCAAACAGGTATATACGGGTACGGACATAAAAAAAGATTTTAATGTTGATTGGAAAGTAGACATTTCTTACTACCGAGCTTGGGGTGGGAAAAACATTGCATTACAGTTGTTGAACGGTTGTCCTAGGGAGTCTTTTGAGCAGTTGCCGTATTACTGCTATAACTTAAAGTTGCAAAATGAGGGGACAGTAACACACATTAAGACAGATGAGACAGATCGGTTTAAGATGGTATTCATTGGTTTCGGTGTTGCTGTAAGTTTTCCATATATTCTATTATCTTTTATTTCTGATTAATACCTTCATTATTATCAAAATTTTATTAATTAAGCAATTTCTGATTGATTTAAAATAGATTCGGAGCTTCTTACATTTTATGCGACCATTGCTAATCATTGATGTCGCACATCTTAAAGGGAGATACCTTGGTACGAATCTGGTTGTTGTTGGGATGGACGGCAACAACCAGATTATACCTATTGCAACTGGTGTCTCTCAAGGTGAGACCAATGAATCATGGACATGGTTTTTGAGCAAACTTAAAGAATGCATTGGTGAAGTAAAAGATTTGGCCATCATCTCTGACAGACATCCGGCAATTGCACATGCATGTAGTACCGTTTTTTCCAACGCGTTTCATGGTTTTTGTTGTCGGCATTTAATGATGAACTGCACTTTGAAAACTAGAAAGTGGAAGGCTATATATTGGAGGACATGCAAAGCTTACACAGAGCAGGAGTTTAATGCTTCAATTTTTGAGATTCGATCATTAAAACCTGATGTGTATAAAAAACTAAAAGATGAAGCTGGATTTGATAAATGGTCGCGTGCTTACTGCCCTGCAAACAGGTACAATTATTTGACCTCAAATAGTGCTGAATCAGTAAACTATGTAACCAAAGATGTTAGGAAGGTTCCAATAACCCAGCTAATGGAGTACTACCGAAGGCTTCTACAAAAATGGTATTTTGAACGTCGAGCAAAATACAAAGGTAACTTAAAAAAACTGTCTATTATAATTGGTTTATTACATATTTGGCACGTCGCTCGAAAATGTATTATTATTTTTTTATTTCAGATGCTCCAACGGATGAACTTAGCGAATGGGCAAATGCAAAAGTAAACAATAGAATGGCAAAGAGTGCTAATTGGGGTGTTAACGGAATTGAGATGCACAAGATTTACCAAGTTACTGATCCGAAACATGTTCATATTGTTGACTTTGACAATAGAGAATGCACTTGCCGCAAATGGCAGCTATCTGGTCTACCTTGTGGTCATGTTTGTGCTGTGTCTAGAGTTGAAGGGATGACTGACACTAGCAGTTGGGCGATGGATTGGTTTAAGAAAACGTCACTAAAAAATACATACGAAGCAAGGGTTTATCCTCTAAAAGATGTATACTTGTGGCGTACTCCTGATGACTTGCAAACCGTAAAACCTCCTGCTATGGATAAGCGACAACCTGGAAGACCCAAAGAAAAAACACGTATCCGATCACAGGGGGAAGAGCCAGAAAGCAAAACCTGTGGCAGGTGTGGAAAGGCAGGACACACAAGACAGTCATGTACTGAACCGTTGATGACAAACAAGGCAAGTGTGTTTCTATATTTTATTTCAATGTATATAATTTTTAATGTAATTACTGATATGGTTGTTTGAACTAATGTCACATGTCAGAAACATAAAAGAAACTCACAATCGTGCACCCCTACAACTAATGAAGAAGCAGTGGAACAAGAACGACACGGAGGACAGAGGACGCGTGTAGAGGTCGAAGAGGGAGAAGCAAGTGCTCAATCAAACAATGATTTCGTATGAAAATGTGAATCATCTACTCCTGAAAACATCGTTCCTAACAACATTCAGTCACAACCTGTGACTGAAAATGTTGTTCATTTGGACGATTTATAGTTACTCCAATTTGAACTTTAACACAATGGAAGCACAACTTATCAGTCATCTAGAATTTTCAATGTTTTTATTGTTTTTTTATGTTACAGGAATGGCTTGCTTTTATTGTTTTTTTATGTTACTTTGTGAGAATGTTATACAATCAACTGTTGAACATGTGCACATTTTTTGTTCTTTTCTATAAAAACATATAGGAGTCAGGCATATAGTGTAACGTCAATGGTATGCATGTGACTATTTATTTACCTTTCAATTTGTCTATTTAACAGCAAACTTGCAAGTATATTTTCACACAACATCATTCCATAAATAAGTAAGCAAAAACAATGTCAGGTCTGCCTAAATGTGATGAGATAAGAGCTGCTGCTAACACTAACAACTGGACAGACATGATGATTTACTATTGCCGTACCGCTGCAATCGAAGATGTTCAATTGGCAAGAAAGGTGAACATCCTAACTCAAGAATTGGCTAGACTTAATCGTGAAAGGGCTGCCGTTATTCAAGAGATGGCAACTGTGCGTAAAAAGGTGCCACAAAAAACTGTTGAGTTTCTGAAGCAGAAGCAAGCCCTTAGTGAACACAAAGTGATGCAAATGAATATCTTGGCAGGCGAACTCGAGCTGAGTGCTCGAAACAAGAATTTCTTTATTCATAAGCTTGAGGGTACGTTGCCGCTATAAGCACTGTGCGATATGCGAAGTACTAACTGTTATATCGTATGTGATCTCCTAGTAACTAAGAGTACTATATGCCCCTAGTAAGAACTTAGTGCTATAATGTATCTGATTTCCAAGTACTTAGTGTTATATCGTACGTGCTTTCCTAGTAACATACTTTATTCAATAAAGTTTCCTTGTAAGTAGGAGTTTTACTCACATTTTATCTTGTCTTCAATAGTTGGATGGTCTTGAATCTTCTGTCTTTTCATCATATCCAGCGTATACCTATGGAATATATGGGATTTTAATTTAAAATGAGGTTGCGAAAATAACAAAATTTGAACAATCGAAGACATTAAATTCACATTGTTAAAGTATCGTCTGACCTTTTTTGCATCAATTTCTTGATTTCCAAATTTTTGCGCCTAATCCGTTACACTTTACTACTAGCCGCATTCTAACATCAGCAGTTGATTCAATCTTCTAGGATTGGTTTAATTACCTCTGGCAGTAGGTTCCTTGTATGTCTGCAATCTTCTCTATCTTTTGAAACAGTGGATCAATTATAGGATGTGTCTCCTTTGTTCCTCTTGAAGTGAGTTTAGCTTCCAGCATTTGTCTTGCCACATTCTTTGATAAAGGATAATCCCTATCAACAAACATGAAAAACCTATCCTTTTTTTTAGTTTTTACACCATGAACCTTGCAGTATGAGTACAATAGCCATTCAACCACCTCACAATCATACCAATATTCAGCATCAAGATCAGGTTCAAACATGTTCTTTATAGCAGCCCATACAAACTTAGCTAACTCTCCATTTGGACCTAACTTCCCATATCTGAACTTCATTACTTTCCACAACTGGTCCAAATTACTCTTAGTTAAACAATCCAGTAAGATCCCAAATGTTAAATAAGTGGATTTGCATCCATCACCTCTTGTAATCTCAACTACTTCTCTACCTCTTTCTATAACAATCTGCCAATCCATAATAGGATGAACTACTTTTAAAGGAATAGGATTAATAGGTTCAGGATTAGGACTATTAGTCTCCTTAAAATACTGTTTAGTTCTTTCTTTTTTTTTTCAAATCTTCATCCACCTTTTGTCTTTTATAACTGGATTGCTTCTTTAACCATTCTGCTTCTTTCTCAGAATTCATAGGACTGTGATCATCATTAACCCTCATACACATCAGACAAAGCTCCTTCATCCTCTCAAATGAACATGTTCTTAGATCTTCAGCAACATGTATGCCTGAATTCTTGATAATCTTCATGTATGTATTTCTCATCTCGCTCTTTGTAGAAGGTTTCTTTCTTTTGACTTGATTTTTCTTTTTTTTGAACCTTGTTGCCCATTCACACAAGATTCTTGCTTTTTGATTATTAGAGAACAGTTCCCACACTTGACGAGTGTACTCATTATTAATATTATTAGAAGCTTCAAGATAGGATTGTGAATCCTCCCAATTATCTAACCATCTCTGAGTAGCTTCCTCCTCTTCTAGCTTTTTCCTTTCTATTTCTGCTTTTTCTTCAGCTTACATCCAAACAACTAGGTCATGATCATAAGCAATCTGCTTTTCTTTATTCTTAAACTGTATATCATGTTCTGCAATACCTTTTCCCTTTCCAATATCTGGTAGAGCCACCTTCTTCTTCAAAGGCTCACCAATAGTCAAACTTTTAGTCAAGGGTTTAGGTCCAGTTGGTTTAAGAAATATAGGAGCAGGTGCAATGGTAGGTGTAGGGTTTGATGAACTTTTGCTTAAATTTATCAGTGTACTGGCAGCCTCCTTCTCAACTTCTTTTGATTTAGGTGGTGAAACAGATGTAGTTGTGACAATTGTAGAAGTGGTAGTAATAGCAGTGTGTGAGACTACTATATCGTCTACTACATTCTTCAAAATAGCCGTCGGTTCTGAAAAAATAGCCGTGGTTACAGAAACGCTAGCCATGGATGTCTCCTGCACCACCTCCTTCTCTTTAACTTGTACATCAGTTGGTGTGGTTACCTCAGTTTCAGTTGTAGTAGTGGGTTCTGAGTAACTATCAGTGGTTACAGAAACACTAGCAGTGGATGTGTCGTGCACCACCTCCTTCTCTTTAACTTGTACATCAGTTGTAGCAGTGGGTTCTGAGTAACTATCAGTGGTTACAGAAACACTAGCAGTGGATGTGTCCTGCACCACCTCCTTCTCTTTAACTTGTACATCAGTTGGTGGGGTTACCTCAGTTGAAGTTGTAGCGGTGGGTTCTGAAAGACTATCAGTGGATGTTTCCTGCACCACATCCTTCTCTATATCATCTAATACAGTCTTCAAGATCTCGAGTACAGCTTCATTCCCATCTTTATCAGACACCACATACTGTCCTCCATGATCTACACTATCCACATCCTCATCCATATGCACAACAGCAGCCTCCCCTGAATCAAATCCTTCAGTCGTCCCCTGTTTTTTTTGGTCCTCCAAAACCACATCTTGAGAGGAGCTCACCTTCTTAGTATGTTTCCTAACTCTTCTAACAACACTACGCCCATGTCTCCTAACTTTCTCCATCACAAACATCCTGTTCTTCAATTGTCTGATCGTATTCTCCATTTTTGTAGATTTAACCATCAATTCATTTAATCGTTCACGATTTTCATCCCCAACTCGACCTGTGTTAACTGGTCTGAGAGGTGGTTCATTGGAAAAGGCATCATGTTGATGTTCATCATTATCCGTCCATTCATGTTGATGTTCCAAGGTACCCTCCTCAGTTCGACCTGTGTGAACTGGTGCGAGTGGTGAAGTTATCATAGCATCAGGGTTGGTGTCAGTGGTTACACTCGTACTAACAGTGGGTGCAACTATGGTGTCAGTGGGTTCAGGTTCAGTCAATTGGGGTTCATTTACATCATCAAACTCACGAATGACAGGTAAATTAATCATATGAGGGAACAATGGAACAATTGGGATTGTTGAATTAGGCTTTTGGTTCCTCATATGAGCAAAAACCTTAGGATGCATATAATGCACCTCATACTTTGTATTATGTTCAACAAGTTCTGCTATTTGGCTATCCACAATAAGTTGAACAAACCTAGGATACAAGTAATATTTACCTTTCTTCCTAATATTCTGCACAAACCCTTCAAAAATCATGCTAGACCAATTGAATTCCCTCCCTTCAGATAGACAAATTAAAGCAGTTGCAATTCTGGAGGGAAATTCATTAAACCCAGTGGTCTTATTACTCAGACACATCAGCAAGGTGTGAATTAAAAACTTCCATTCGGGAGAAAACATACATTTCAAAAATTTTACCCTGTCTCCCCTTCTTGTATAACCTAATCTTTCTAAACCTATAAATATATCATTATCAGAAAGATTAACTAGTCCATTAGCATCATCGAACATCAAAGTACCTCTAATGACTTCCTCATCCACCAAAATCTCATTATCATCCACCGCAGTCCTAAACACCTCAGATCCATCTCGCTCCTGTATCTCAGCATTACCCCAAAAATCATGTATATAGTCTTTAAGAATTGTGGGAGCTACAGTTAATGCAAATTGAATTTTACTGTGGTTGATAAAATCAATCATGTCATGAAAACCATCTGATTGATTATTTTTTATTAAGTAAGCAACTAGGTTATGGGTGTTGGAATACTGCGACGGCATTGTGAGTTGTTATGAAATATGATGTGGGATTTTGAAATTACCAGTTTGGAGTGGTTAGGGTTTATGTGGAGCGTCAATTGGAAGTGATTTGAAGATCAATTACTTCAACTGGCAGTGATTTGGGGGAAAAAATAAGTTTGCACCAAATTTTACAAAACAGCCCCTTGAAGTATGCATTACCATGAACTTGCTAGCAGTGGATTTCAAACCACTAGCAGTGGTTTGATACAGTATAGCAGTGGATACATCAAATTTACAAAACAGCCCCCCAAGTATATATTATCAGAAAAACCACTGGCAGTGCATTGACAACCACAAGCAGTGGATTGAAAACCACTAGCAGTGGTTTGATAGACGCTAGCAGTGGATACATCAAATTTACAAAACAACCCCTCAAGTGATACATTAACAGGAACATGCTAACAGTGGATTGAAAACCACTAGCAGGGGTTTCATTGACGCTAGCAGTGGATACATCAAATTTACAAAACAGCCCCCCAAGTATACATTATCAGGTCAACTCCAAGAAAGAATGAAAATCACGTGTGGGTACATTTACAACAAATCGTCCTTATACTTACGACTTACGATTTTTTAAAATAATTTGTAATATACGTGTCTCGTTTTGTAATTCATCCGTTGTTACGAAACATATATCCTAAAATTGGCATTGATATGTATGACACTATGAATCTTGATCACCAATATAAGGTTTTCCTAAAATAGGTATTAGTACATCGCACCCACCGTTACAATAAAAGGCCAACTAATTTCCGTATATATTATCACGATCTATCTAGTTTATGATATATTAATGTTAGAGTGCAAGGTGTGAAATAACCAAACACTTAATGAATACCAAAGTCAACCACTTAATTTACTCCTCAACAACTTATACCTTCCCCACATTAATTTTATGATTCCATATTAACTTCTATTTAAGAACATATAACTCACATACTACCCATATCACACATACCCCAATTATTAACCTCAATTGCTTTCACCTCAACTTCTTCATCTTCATCTTCATCACTGCACCACCACTACATCATAGCGCCGCCTCCGCCACCACTACATCACCGCGCAGGTATCGTTTACTACTTTTTATAAATACTCTTGCCTGACCGTAAAAAGCTTCATGGGTTTTTGTTATATAGTTGTAATCTTAACTGGGTATCTCTAGTTTATTAGGTATTGTTATATAGTATATTATATGCAATTGATTAGTTGTAGGAATATATGATTTGCTTTTATACTTGTTTGAAATTGATTAGGTGTCACGGGTTCCAATCCGAGGCCAAGCCGCGACCGCAGTCGAGGCCAAAAGGTAAGATATGTCGTTGCGTATTTTAAATAGCTTAGGGTTTTAGGTAATGTGAACTATCCAAGCATCGGGTATCAAAAAGACCCTTTAAACCATTAAGCTCGAGTTGGTCATTTTAACAATTAGGGTAGGAAGGTAGGATGGTGGATTTTTGGGACATAAACCAAGTTCTTGGCAGGGTGTTGGGGTCCAACCCCTTTCATGTGTAATAGCACTTTAACTAGGATAATGAGATCATGTTGTGTTCATATGCTTGTGATACAAAAGATTTGATCGTGTTTGCGGACGACTATTTGAATAGTGTGTATATGGTTGAGGGTTCCTGAAAACAAAAGAATGCTGTTAGTGTGTATACTTAAAGTGCTATTATACCATTGCCCAACACCATTTCATTCTCCTTTTTACAATGATCTTCCCAAAAACTCACCAACAATTCTCTCCTATATTATCAAACAACAAAATTGAAGTCAAAAGGCCATGACACATGGCTTCTCTGATGGTTTACGACGAGGAGGTACACGGTTTCTTGGTCCGGTAGATACCGGAAAGTGTAAAGCCATTTCTTGTTACGGTATGTAGAAGTTACCTGATGATGAGGGTTGAATCATGAAGTGTAGAAAGGTGGTGCAAAAGGGTTTAGCTTGCTTTGAGATTGTTTAACTGAGTGTGTGTTTTTAGTGGTGTCTTTTTTGGTGAGAAAGTCCATGTTTCCGTGTGACAGAGAGAGATCATAGATGATAACAAGATAGATGAAATGGTTGGTAATGATATATATATAATGGTGGCGAGCGATATGAGCATTTTTGAGGGTGCCTCATTAACTCCACTTCACTCGCCATCACTATCATTACAAAACCCTGTCATCTATTTCTTATAATCTCTGACATCTCTTTGTTACACAAAAACATGGAGTTTCTCAACAAAAAAACAGACACTAAAAACACACACGTACAGTTATGAACTCTCTACGCATGGCTAAACCACTTTGCACCACCTTTCTACCCTTCAAGATTCAACTCTCATCATCAGGTAACCATTACAAACTGTAACAAGAAACGTGTTGTACACTTTCCCGTATCTACTGGACCAAGAAACCGTGTACCTCGTCGCCGTGAACCATCAAAGAAGCCACGTGTCATCGATGCAAACTTCAATTTTGTTGGTTCATAATATAGTAGAGAATTGTTGGTGAGTTTTTGGGGTGATCATTGTAAAAAGGATAAGGAAATGGTGTCGGGCAATGGTATAATATAACTTTAAGTAGACACACTAACATCATTCCTTTGTTTTCAGGAACCTTCAACCATATACACACTGTTTAAATAGTCGTATGCAAACACGATCAAATCTTTTGTATCACAAGCATATGAACACAACATGATCTCATTATCCTAGTTAAAGTGCTATTACACATGAAAGGGGTTGGACCCCAACACCCTGCCAAGAACTTGGTTTATGTCCCAAAAAATCCACCATCCTACCCTCCTACCCTAATTGTTAAAATGACCAACTCGAGCTTAATGGTTTAAAGGGTCTTTTTGATACCCGATGCTTGGATAGTTCTCATTACCTAAAACCCTAAGCTATTTAAAATACGCAGGTTAAGCTTTGGTCAAACTCGAAGAAGCAGAAGATATCGGAAGTTAACTGACAAAACCGCCTGGTTAACACGAGTTCGCGCCTTATGTGTTACGATATGTTTGTAGAGAATAACATGGTTAGGATTACCGCTAAATGGATTATAGGTATAGTTTTTGAACATTTGCTTATACGTAGCTTAGGTATAGTTTCGGACCATTGGTGATTTTGGAAACACATTTTATGTTATCGATTGATGCTTATATATGAAATTATGTTTAGCGAATTTGTGTTGTTGTCACAAAACAAAAACGGAAAAAAAATTGTTCTTCTTATTGAAAATAGAAAATACAAATATCAATTAACAGTCAAAACATATATGATGATAACTTCTAAACAGTATACATTTTTTTTTCTTCTAAACAATATACATTTTACACTTCTATTTTAAAACTACTAAATGACAATACACATTTTCTGCTTATCACTCTATAATTCCACTCTATTTAATCCGCTCTAACAACTCCTATCACAACTACCAACACATTTTATGGTTATCACTCTATATTTCCACACTCTATTTTTAATCCTCTCTAAAAAAACGTATCTCAACCAACAACAACAATGTCCAACCCCCGTCTTCCCCTCTTGGATCAACTATCCCGTACAGCAAACTCTCGATCTGTCAAGTCTATGATGATTGTGGAATATTGGGGAGAAGTTAGGGATACTGTTCGGGATGAATTAGATCTGCAAGAGAAGATTGACGAGCTAACCGCTCGTGTACAATGTAGGGATGTGCTTATTGGAGAGCTGTTGGTTGTGGGTCCAACTAACTCGTATGTTGCGTCTGTTCGGCACATGAGAAGGATGCAAATTGAAGATAGGGCTGAGATTGTAAGGAAGCTGACCTCCATCTTAGAAAGGCGTGCTCGCGTTTCTTCTTTGTTATCCTTCATTGAACATCTTGAGTCAATGGTCCTTTGACTTTGTGAAGCCTTCATGTTAGGTTTATGTTTTGTTTAGGTTATGTAAATCTTTGATTTACGTTAGTTATGGTGGGTTATGTGTGTACTAGTTAAGTGTAACTACTTTTGTTTATGTCGTTGTCAATCTTAATCTTATTTGTCTTTGTGTTTTACAAAACAACCTACCTTGACGTTGAATTAAAAAAGAAAAATTATATCGCATAATCGACATAATTAAAATAAAAACATAAAATAAAATAGCAACCACATAAATCCTTGTATCCAATTTTTTGTTAGTAAAACAAAATATGTTTGTCTAGTTGGTTTAAGTTGGTAAGATGAAAATAGCGCATTTAAAAGGTCGCTTGGAATACATCGGTTTATGTGAAAGTACTTGACATGATACATTGGTTTGTGTGATAATACTTTTTTACACTTTTCTTATTGTTGTTTGACCTCAAATCGGAAAAGATTTGCATTTGACTTGTTACTAAAGTTCTTGTCAGGGTTCGGTGTGATAGTGGCCAGAAATCGCTAATCAGAAAAAAAACGCTTTTAAAAATGTCGCTCAGAATATATTGGATTACGTGATAGTACTATTAAACACATGCCTTATTGTATATATATTTTTGGGTACCAAACATGTCTTATTGTATATCTAGATCATACTTTCTTCACCATACTTGGGTGATATACATGCTCAAAATGTTTTGAATTACGACTAAGTTTATTGCTTAAAAAATATCGCTTAAAAAAAGTTGTTTAAAAAACTAGGTAAAATATTCGTTTAACAATTTAAAATAAAGGGAACTAAATAAAGATATATAAATTTAGGCCACCTAAATACAATTGTCGAATATACAATTTAGCTATACAACTATTCTGAGTCCATGCACGTTTGCAATACGTTTAAACACGTCTCCTAATGTCACGATTACTGTGAGGCATGAAAACCTGTCAAATTAAAGAATAACAAAGGTTCAACATTTCCTCAAGTAAACAAATTCATCAAGTAGTCTACTATACTTATTTTGGTTCAAGTTGGCTATCAAATCAATATGGCTTATAACAAATTCATCAAGTAGTCTACTATATTTATTTTGGTTCAAGTTGGCTATCAAATCAATATGGCTTATAAGTCAAAAGGCCATAATTAAAAAGAGCTTATAACTCATATAAAAACACACATAAACCAAAGGAAAACTATAACTGCTTTTTTGTTAAAAAAAAAACAAAAGAAGAAAATGACTACAAAAATGCCTTTTTGCGAGGAGTTAGCTGCTGCTGCTGGTTCTAGTCTCGTTAGAGACATGATGTTGGAGAATTTTCGTAGGGAGGTTACTGTCACTAGGGTGGACGAAGCAGAATTAACCAAAAAAGCCCAAGATATTAGGGCTCGTGTTACTGAGAGGGATTTCGTGATTGCAGAGTAGGAGCTTTTGTATCTCTTTGATTCAGGTGTGCAAAGTATTTCACAGTTGAATATTTTGCAAAAGGAGGATTTGGCAGATATTGCAAACATGTTGGTGAAGGTTGTGAACAAGCAGAAGCGAACAAGGGAGCTTATGTCATTCATTGAGAAGCTCAAGTCTATGGTGTACTGAACTGGTTTCTTCTGGTGTTTTTCGTATGTGTTTTGAGTTTAATCTATGGTTAGGAATGTATGAAGTTTATGTTTATGCTTATGGATGTTCTATAAACCTATTAAGGTTAGTTTTGTTGGATATTTTAATATATGTACTTACTTATTTATGTTTGTCTAAGTACTTTTGTGGGAACATACATGTGTTATAACCTGCTCCCTTGATATGCTGGCTTGTAACGTAGTGTTGAAAACATAAACTACATCATAAAAAAAAATATAATCAATATGGATACGTGTCCTGTGGTAAGTGTGATATGAATTAAGGGGTAACTTTGACGCACCAGGTAAAATATCAGTGTGCTATAAAAAAAATAAAAACACAAAAAAAAAACGGCGATATTCCTGGGCTGCTAAATGCTACTTTGTGACACATATATCGCCTGCTTTATTAGATTTATGTGTCACAAAGTAGCATCTAACAGCTCAGAAATAGCGTTTTTTTTTTTTTTTTTTTTTTTTTTTTTTTTTTTTGCACCACCTTAATTTTTTTATCGATTGCCTGCAAAGGCTTTATCTTGCTCTTCAATGAAAACCAACTTACGCTTAACCTTAGGCTTAGCAACTACATCCCTATGGCTAACAGACATATCGACATCAACATCAATAAGGCTGCTTGCTTCTTCTTCAGCCCAAGCAATAAGCTCATCATATGTCATATTGCTTGCATCTTTTAATCTTCTTCCATGTATAATCAATTTGGTTGTATAATCATCTTCAGAATCATAAAAGTTAAGATTTTGATAATAAAAATCAAATAAGTTTTGGGGATTATGTGCCATATACATCATTAACTTCACATATCGATCATCAAGGTCATACATGGCAGCCACATCCCTATCACACTCTATTAGTTTCAATCCTACCTCTAATTGACATTGTGGTAAACAGAAAAACAACGAATGGAAATTTAGCTCAGTATGTTCTTTCAGAAACTGGCACATACTACTATAGTCCACCTTCCTATCCTTGGACACACTCCAAGTAAAAACACCCCCATTTTCATACCTCAACGGTTGGAAATAAAACTCCCCCAAAACAGGTAACGAGGATCTGAAGTCCAACTAGGTGCCATCCTGTTACAGGAACATGTAAAATAACAATACTTTAAAAATATAAATAATTTTAAATGTAAACCCTAATTAGGTACGAATATTGAAACATTAAATAGAGACAAAATTGATATGGGGGACCATGACAATAAAGTATCACGAACCTTTCGCACAATTCAATTTTAATAATTGAACGAAAACGACAGTTGAATTAGATTATTAAGAAGCTAGGGTTCTGGTCGGTAGGAAGTGAATGTGAGAACAAAAATAGACAAAGTATTAGTGTATCATAAATCGCTAAATTGAAAAAGGCGCTTTTAAAAAGTCGCTCAGAATATTTTGGGATATGTGATAGTACATTACAATTGTCAACTCTAGAAGTGGTTTGAAATGTCCTAGCAGTGGGACCAGCCTTACAATATACTAACAGTGGTTAAACAACACTATTAGCAGTGGTTTAATTCAAGCATTGGATTCATTCTTCTGGCAGTGGTTTCAACAACTCTAGCAGTGTTTGAAATGTCCTAGCAGTGGATACACCAACCACACTCCAATCTGTTGACCAAGATTACATCAACCAAAACTAGGCAAAAAATAGTGATATTATGCACTAATATGAAGGATTACAACATAATGGTTGTGTTGTGAAACTCCTCACGTATAAAAGGGTTGACCGCCTAACCGTTATACGCGCATAAAATGGCCATGTTGAAAAGTCCTTACCATAAACTGTTAAAATTTGTAACAGTCTAAACAGTCCAATCGAATACAAGTATATACACACCCACCACTGAAAGTTTGTTCATGTAACCCAAAAAAATAAATAAAGGAATAATAGTTAAAATGTCATAACAATCTACATACATGAAATTAAACCTTATCCGATTTCCTAACAAATATGGAAAACAGGATACACCAAACCATCATAAGAATCTACATACATGAACTTAAACCTAATCATCTTTCCATGCTCAAACTCACAATCTTCAAAAAAGTAGGCCCAGTCACCTAATGCATTCACATGATTCACCCGGTGTGGATTGTCTCTATGATACTCAATCTGAATTTGCATCATGTATTCGACTTCATCATTCCTAAAAAGTGCATTTTGATAAAAATGCATAGGATGATTCTGAAGAAAATGGTCTGGAATGTCCTGGTGTGCAACAATTACAAAATTATATAAATGCATAGACAAAAAAGTACACACAAAACATAAACTTACAAGTTTACATAACGGAAAAATTTCAGTAGACCTTCTGTAAAAGACATCAGTTCGCTCACCAAAATGATCAAGGTGACCAATCCATTGGCAAATGTGTTGCATTCGCTCATCACCTGTTTCAAAAATATCAAAATAAATCTTAAAGATAAATGTTATGATATTGCTGAATATGATTATGAGATTTCAAGCCTACCTCCATCTTCATTATCAAGATCATTTTGTGGAAAAAACAATTGCGTCACACCAAGAAACTGCCCCTGTATCTTTGGCCTACCATCGAAACCAAACACGGTTATATTCAACCTATTGTTCTCCAATTTAGTAAAAACAATAACATCGCCAAATTCAATATCGGAATATTGAAGAGCAGTCGACCACATCTCATCATCCATAACATACAAAGCACGAGAATCATGACCTCGTTCATAGCCCCAAGTAACATCCACATTAAACTCCATTCCTTCATCAACAACAACAACAGTACCTTGCAACCCAATACCATCTAGAAAATTACCGGGCAATGTTTGAAACACCATCTGCTAATTGACAATTATAACATATACAGTAACAAAATACACTTATTTTTAAATAAACGTAAACAAAAAAATTAATTCTTATAAATAACCTGTGGAAATTGAGGGTATGGCAGCCGATAACTCTGAAACCTTATATGACGACTTTCTACACCAGCATATTCCTCAACTTCCAACCCATTAGAATCATAGCCAGTAACGTACAAAGAGTCATCACCTTCTTGAACAAAGTGTAACATGTAAACATCCGTATACATGTTTTCATGAACAAATTCTACCCATTTGTTACCTACAATCCTAATGGGACCTCCTAACCGAGCAACAATCCTTACTTTCTTCCGTTGTCTTTGTATTCCAGTTAAATATAAATGACGATTCCCATTAAAAGCACGGTCAGCAAATCGAGGAAGCTCAAGAAACCCAGGGTAAAAATTTATGTTTGGTCGCACCACAAACTCGATGGCCATGATTACCTTATAAACAAATTTACAAGCATGTAAAGTTAAGTTAATTCTAAAATTTTGATAATGAATATTCAAACATAAAATACAGTCAATATTGATATGGGGGACCATGACAATAAAGGATCACGAACCTTTTGAGAAATTCAATTTTAATAATTGAACGAAACTGACAGTTGCACGAAAAAAGCAAGGGTTCTGGTCGGGTAGAAATTGGATGTGGCCAAAAATAGCTAAAAGATAAGGTTTTAGTTTTTCATAAATCGCTTTAAAAACGTCGCTCAGACTATATCGCTTAAAAAATCGCTTATCTATTCTCCCGCCAAAATAATATTCCCGCCTAAACACAAGTCAACAAAATAAGCATAAATACAGTCAATTCTATAGTCCACATACAACAATCCACAATGGCTTTGAACTTATCTGGAAAAGGTAATTATGAACAAGTGCCAAACAGGAAAGAGGATGCTGATGACAATTTGATAGCACACATACAACAATCCAAAATAGCTTTAGATTTATCTGAGAAGAAAAAGCTAGATGGTGATATTACGAGTAAGGAGAACCAAGATGGCATTACACCAGAAAAAGTTAAGGCATTGGCAAAAAGGATTAAAGATCTGGAAGAGTTCTTTGAAAAACTAAAGGAAAGGAAAGCAACTGAAGAAGGATGTGGTTCTAGCATTACTGTTTGAATGGATGTAATGGTTCAATAATAAATGTTATGAGTCTAAAATTTAACAATGTAATGGTTGTGTTGAAAATCTTATCTATGAAATAATTTATTGAGATGATTGTTGTAGTTTTGTTATCGATATAGTTGTGCTGATAGACATCAGCATATTTAATCAAAATAATTGCAACGTAACATACACATGGTAGTAGAACCATCATCACATACTGGTTTGTAACATACACTAACAAGCCTTCACCACATACTGAAAATAAATTGTTTCATCATGATGACTAGTTAGTGTAGTTTGTAACATACACTAATGTCACACCCTCGCCGGAGGCGGAAACACGAGGTGTAACGGAAGGGAACATAAGCACAAGATAATAGAACATACCAACATTAATATTTAAAAGAAAGAGTACACCATTACAATACCAGTTTAGCCGTCATCGGCAAATATATTACAAAGTTTAGATTCCAAAATATTTCGTTCTATTACATAACGATTTGTAGTGACAAGTGAAAACTTCATTATGCAAGACCTGGTAGAAAAAGCTTACTAACGATCACCTGAAATGCATGAGAGAAAAACGGGTCAACTATGAAAATAGTTGGTGAGTAAACATGTTTAGAAAAATAAGAAAACTCGAAAGAAATATTCAAAGGTTTCGGTTATCGGAAGTAGTCCACAAAGCAAAGGCATTGTAAATCCACTCAGTTCCAAGTTCCGCCCATACAAAACTTGCAACCTGTGTGTTCACAACCCATTGCACAAAATATAGCGTATCAAGTAGTCAAGTATAAGCGGTCATAATAGTTCACAATATAGTACCACGAATATAATAATTCAGGGATGCTCCTGATGGAACCAAATTATGCTGGGTGCCACTACCCAAAGTTATGTTGGGTGCCTCTTCCCAAAGATATACTGGGTGCCTCTTCCCAAAGATATACTGGGTGCCTCTTCCCAAAGATATACTCCGAACATGGGAGACTTTATAGTGATGCTCCGAACATAGGAGACTTTATATCAAGGTCATAACATGTACGGTTCAATAAGTTTAAGTAAGGCATTATTTCATAATTAAGTTCAAGGATTTGATTCAAGTTCACAAGTTCTAGTCAAACTAGTTAATAAAAGTAGTGATCAATTTAGCTCAAGAATGGTTCATGCATTTCGCCCCAAAATATAGTAAAACGGTAAAAAGGGGATGTGATTACTCACTTGATGAATAGATGCGATGACAAAAGTGGTTACACCGAAATGTAGCGTGAATCTCGAAACTGACCTATTATGAATGATATGATATGCAATAAGTCATGATGTAATGTTATGCACGCAATTCGGATGATATTTATACCACTTATGTATTTTTGAAAACAATACTTCTCGTCGAAAATATAATCTTTTAACGTCTTGACCATTTTCAAATTACTTCACATGTGTTTACTTTGAAATGATATCCAACGATAATCATTTAGTGATTTATTAAGAGAATATAACTTTTCGTCCTAAAATAATGTCGTTGAAATTTCCATGAAAGTGACAAAAACGGCCTCTAAAAGCTAGTCGTAAAATGGTGCACGTCGAGCGTTAGGAAACGAACTCAACGGTTTTGGGAAGCTCGTACCATTATCTCAAAGTTTTAGTACATACATTTCCATCCTAGAGGTCTCGAACATAAGGAAAAATATAGGTTAAGTATGGTACTTATGTGTTTAAGAGTGGTTTTCGGTAAACTTTGAGCGACTATATTTTATTCATTACAACTCCGCTTGACGAACGGTTGGATATTTTGGAAAATATGGTTGGCGAACTTGATTTTACTAGAAGACATCTTTTTATAAAGAGTACCCTATCAATGTTAAAAACGACCCTCAACATGGCCCCTAGTTGCCGTAGTATATGTTTAATAGAAAATATATTAATGTTGCTAATAGAATAAAGTTACGGCAACTTTGTTTATCGCGTGTAATTTACTCGTTACAAGTCCGTTTTCTACGTTTTCTATACCCTTAGCTTCGTGTCAAAGTATACTAATATATTTTCGATAAGTCGACACATTTCATAATGCTTAAAACTCATTTTTGACTCGTAAAGAGTGACATTTTCATGCTGAAATTTCCAGAAATTTATATTTTTCGTCGTCAACTTGAAAAATTCATAACTTCTTCGTTATAACTCCGTTTTAATCCGTTCAAGCGGCCACGGTTTTGTTTTAAAGTATATTTTCTAAATATCTAGGCCAAATATTTTTACCTACTGTCGGACTTTCCAGAATTTCAAAATAAGGACAGACCCTTTTCAAAACGTGTCGAAATGAGTTTTTCTCGCGCCAAACCTATTCTAACCCATTCAAAACAACTCCGAAGTTATTCTAATCCTACCATACACCTTCTTAGGGTGTCATGGGTTCCTAGACATCACCAAAACTAATATATAACAAGGAGTAATTATAGGATGGATTATATATATTTAACACTTAAAAACCTTAAAAACCTTTAAAAATGGTATAAACATCATGAGACTTGCATGTTTCTCAAATAAAATGATATGACTATAAAAATGAATGTGAAATAAAAATATGAATATGAATGCTTACAAGAAATATGATGAGGTTTATGGACAAAAGGTTTTTCCTAATCACTTGAGGTTTGTATTACAAAACCTTTGCAACAAATGATACTAGTGTATATTAAAACTTGTCTTGGAAACTTGGAGATGATCCTCCTTTTGGTCCCTTGGCTGCCGAATATTGAGAGAGAAAAGAGATTTTGATCTAGTTTTGGTTTACAAATGAATAAATGAAGTGAAAGTAGTGAAATGATATAGTATAATACTTGTATAGATAAGATATTATGCAAGTAACATTGTGACTCACCCTCCCTTGTCGACAAGGGAGGTGTAGTCATCACTTTGATATATATATATATATATATATATATATATATATATATATATATATATATATATATATATATATATATATATATATATATATATATATATATATATATATATTTTTGTATAAGTGTAAGATTTTGTGAAGTTAAATGATAAGTTGTAGTCACTTTTAAGTATATAGGGTAGCGTTAGTTAAAAATAAATTTTCACGGGTCAAGATAAAATATATTTAGGTCATAAAAATTATAAAAATACATTTCTTGCAAAATTTGAGTGATATAATAATAATCGTGTCGAATTTAAGAAAACCGTCGTAGTTATATAAATATAACAATTTATATACAAAATAAATTTAAAACACTGGGTAAACTCATAATATTATTTTATAAACTTAATATGAATATAAAAATATATTGAAATAATTTTTGGAAGTAATGGATCAATTGTTCAAAATAATTAGTTACGCGATAAC
Source organism: Chrysanthemum seticuspe (assembly GCA_019973895.1). Classification (NCBI taxonomy): domain Eukaryota; kingdom Viridiplantae; phylum Streptophyta; class Magnoliopsida; order Asterales; family Asteraceae; genus Chrysanthemum; species Chrysanthemum seticuspe. The sequence continues at coordinate 95,315,384 of BPTQ01000002.1, read as the reverse complement.
GTTTATTTAATATGAAAATTATACGTTTAATGTAAAATGCATAACCATGCATGAACTAATATGATGAATATTGAGTTTGAGAAATGACCGGAAATTGAGAATTGTGACAACTAACTAGTCATCATGCATGGAAAGGGACAAAAATACAAATTGTTTAACAGGGTACATACCACCCTGGAAGATCAAATAACTACCACATGGTGCCTTCATCATACCTTCGAATTACTTGGATCAGAAGAGGCTGGGTATGACATGGAACCGTCAGCTGTGGAATCTTCAACTATCACTTGATCATTAACCAAACTGATTGCCTCATCACCCTTCATATCATCAGATTGATTACTACCAACTGCTTCAAATTCATCAAATAGTCTCCTAGATTTCAAGGTACCAGTTTCAAAACGACTTTTCTTGGACACATATTGAAGTACAGTAGAGCTTCCAACTGTAGGAAGGCCATCAATATCATTAAAAAGCCTCTTACACTTTAAAGGGCTGTTTTGAATAGATGTGAGTAAACTAGTAGAATGTGGATCCTGAAGGTCATGATTATCAGCAGCCTCCAAGTCGTTAAAAAGGTTCTTACCTCTTAACGGACTAATCTCAAACCCACGTTCGTTTGACAAACAATCGGTAACAGTGGACTTCTGTGTCCAAGAATCTTCAAAGTCATTCGACACATAAGGTCGGACTGTAGTCCTTAAACAAGGAGGAATGTATTCAAGGTCATTAATACCACCAAATTCAGACTTTCCTCTGAATAAACTAGCTTCAACAAAAGGCTTGATATAAGGTGTCCTAAGGTAGGCTGGTGAATTTTTTTCCTCTTCTTCCCATGCCATTAGTTCTTCAAACGACAGACAGTCGACATCTTTTTTTTTTCTTTTCGTGACTTATAATTTTAAATGTCAGTTCATCGTCTGAGGAATCAAAAGACAGGTTCTTGTGATAGTAGTTAACTAAATGAACCTGTGGCTGATGACAAACATAGATCTCAACTAGACCATGGAGCTCAGCCATGTCATACAGTTTCTTGACATCATTATCATCTTCTACAAGGGTCAACCCTTCCTCCAGACTACTACTTGGAAGACAAAAATACCAAGCCCAAATATCCTCCTTAATTTCTTTCAACAGCATATCACATATTTGAGAATACGATAACCTACTCAACCTAGGTAACCTCAAATGTAAAACATCTCCACCTAAATAACTTAAGGGATAAAAAATAAACTGACTGCCATGATAAACATCAAACCCAAGATCTTGACTGTTTTCAGACATTCTGTGTAACAATGGAAATAATTCAGCAAAACAAAATATATTTAAGATAAAATTTAACATAGAAAAAGTAAATGGACAAACTTACAGCCATTCTTGATACCATAATTCATAACAGGCCTTTGATTCTGTGTTTTGTGATGCCATAGTTAGTAGAAGTCTGAAAAACACAAAATATATGTAAGATAAAATATGGGGTAGTTTTAGTTAATAATAAGTACAAAATATACAAAAGGTACAAAAAAGTGAACAGTGAAAAAGTGTCTAAAAAGTACAGTACAACCATACTCAAATGATATATCTAAGATATAGTCAAACTCACCCAAAAAAAGTCGCCTAGTTTACATGTTGGATAATGCATACCGAATGGACAATACTTGTAAAATAGCATGCATGAGTTTGCCCTACTTTGTATATCCATAATTTGGTGTGTGGTTAATATTTTTTTGCTTATTTTTATAAAAAAATATTACTAGTAAACAAATTTGTAGCGTCTCTAATTATACTATTACATTAGTTTGAACACAACAATATAATACAACATGTTGAATACAAAAATTAAAACCATTCAAGGGAGCATATGGTTATCAATTTGTTTCAAGTAATACATCAACAAAACTAGAACATAACTAAACACAAACACGGTGTTTAAAAAAAACCTAGCCATTTGTTCACGGTATGAAAGCGCAGCCTGAATACGATCCTTCACATCCAATGATAGACCAAAAGCCAAGCGGTATAAAAAAATACATACCCAAATACCACAATCACCAAATATCCCGGCCTGCTTCGGTACTTGTTCAGCGATAGTAAATGTAATGAAATAACTTGCCGGATCAATGCCTTTCTTCTCAAATACTTGCGCTTGTGCTAGGACCTCAGGTAATTATAGTTGTGGACAAAAGTAGCACCGTTTTAAAAAATCTATTTATGTATTAATTCTTATGACATATGAATAAATAGCCAAACCTGGAAACACTCCCTCAGTTTGATATAAAACTCTCGCCATTCCTCTTCAAAATTTTGACCGCTATCATAAAAGGTAACAATGCCAGTGTCTATCTCCAAACGCGCAAGACACCAATGAGCTTCAGTTTCATTAATAGGCATGAAAACCTACAACGTTTGGGTCACAAACATAATATTAATATATGGCAAAAGCTAATCAGCATAGTTAAATATATATATATATATATATATATATATATATATATATATATATATATATATATATATTGTTACTTACGTGCTTAACGTCAGACCATGGAATAGAGTATCTTTCACCATTAGCATACCACAACGGCAAAGAATTTTGTAACAGAAGCTGAACAAAATAGCTACTAACCATCGCCCAATCAGCCGTATCGGGCCTAACATGCCAAAGGTAATTAACCCACAACTCTATGTGCTGTAAATTTCGAAACATGAATGAGTGTGATAAACATTATAAGAAATCAATTCTGTAGGTACAGTTGTATGAGTACTTGCCTCATCCCTTAGCCAACCTTTCCTAGGCGGGTCTAAGCAAACCAAACTTTCCCAAAACCTTCTATCCACACACACATCGTCACACCAAGGAAACTTGCAGTGAAGTGGTCCAATTTGTCCAAGAAATTCGTCAAATTCATTTGTAAAATGAACTCTGTTGACAGCATCGGTGGAGCGTGCAAGATCCTAGTATATGAAACGATTAAACTTATAATCAAGATATATTTTAAAAGGTTGTCAAGAAGTATTTTTCATACCTCAACCCAAGGCGTGACAAATTTAAGTTTTTCACTCATATCTGGATCAGGTAACCTAGAGCATCGTCTTTTCTTTTCAGCATATGCCTTGGTCCAATAATACGAATTAGCTTCACCCGAACGTTGTTCACTCCTCTTGGAAACTGCAAAACGCGCTCTACTGGCTTTCATATGATCTGAGTTCATGATTGCTTCTCCCCTTTTCTTTCGTTCATTTTCATACTGCAACCTCTTTTCCTCTTCCCTCATTATCAACTTGTCTTCTTCCATCCTTAACCTCTTCTCTTGTTGCATCAACTGCTGCTCTTTTAACCAGGCACTTTCTAATTCTTCATGTCGCAACCTTAATTCTTCTTGGATAATAAATTCCTGTCAGCGTTTATAAAGAACCTATCGTTATGATATGTTATGGTACGGAAATAGTTTTACACTTGTTTACTGATTTTGTAAATTACCTTTGCAAGATCGTCATCAGAAAATTCATCTAGCCGCGCTGATGAACTAGTATCAATGCTTGACTGACTTGACTCAAACAAGTCAAGAAAATCATGATTAAGCTCATCACAAAACTGTGCACTAAGATGCCGAAGATCATTAGTTAACTCCAATTTCTCCTAAGAATGAAAATAAGTATTTATAAAAAGCATATATACGAAAGATAATGGATAATTGAAGGGCTGTTTGGTAAATTTCGTGTATCCACTGCTAGAGTATATGAATCCACTGCTAGTGGGTTTGAATCCACTGGTAGCAGGTTCCTGATAATGGATAATTGAAGGGCTGTTTTGTAAATTTTGTGTATCCACTGCTAGAGTATATGAATCCACTGCTAGTGGTTTTGAATCCACTGCTAGCAGGTTCCTGAAAAAGGATAATTGAAGGCCTGTTTTGTAAATTTTGTGTATCCACTGCTAGAGTATATGAATCCACTGCTAGTGGTTTGAAATCCACTGCTAGCAGGTTCCTGATGATGTCAAAGTATATATACGGAAAAAAAAAATGATATATTACCCCATTTCTTTCTCGAGCAAGAACCTGAAAAAAGGGACGTATATTATTATCAGTAGTCGTGTGATTATTGATGGGTCTATGACTTTGAACAAATGCTTTAATAACCTCAATAATTGCCTCAAGTTTGAACAAACGCTTATTTAACTCTGTAATAACACGATCCTGTGTTATGCTGATCTCTATTATACTGCTCTCACTCATGCGTATAATAGGTAAATGTTTCCTTTCAGTCTTGCCACGTTTGCGTGCTGCGGCCATCTTCTTCAACCACTCGTCGTAAAGATGTGTTGTTTTCACTGGTGGAGTTCTAGGTATGTAATCATGGAAAAATGCCGTAAACTTTATATACCAATCAGATCTCCTCTCAGCTATTGTCGGTGTAAGTTCTTTAACATGATTGGAATCCTGTTAAATCAAATAATAATGTTCAATAAAAGATTGCATTAATGTAGAAAAAAAGATTGCATTAATAAGAAAATTTTAAATATTACTTTTACCTTTCCAAAAAGAAACTTATAATCAGATCTTTTGAAGGGTGTATTCTTTGACCACGCTACTCCTCTTGGCATAATATCAGGAACTTTATTTCACCATAGAATGCTTCTTTCAAAAGACTCCAGTATCCAAATCTATTCGGATTTTGGAATTTCAATAAAAAATAATAACATAAAATATTGATACATAAAATGAATCCAGTGTATATTGATATATAAAATATTAACCTTGAAAGCCCAAACGAATCCTGACAGTGTATAGGTTGGAACAAATTTGTGGTATTTGTTAATACCTTGAAGGAAATCCCACTTGTGTTTATCTGCAACATCCAAAATTTCATGATACAAATGCCTCCAAATATGCTCTCCCCATGGGAAGGCATCCCAATCATCTAGGTTTTCAACTAATCGCATGAGAGAAACATCAACTTCCTGAACCAATAATCTGCCCATGAAGATAACCTCCAAAGCTAACAATAGACAAAGACGTACTGCACCTTCGTCGCATATGATACCAAATGCCTCTTCATCCTCAATTAGGCCAAGAATATCTAAGTTTGTAATTTTTGAACCTGAAAGTTTTGGGAAAACCCTTGACATAAAATTGAGGTGTCCAGATCCATATTTTTCAAAACTTACTTTACCAAAATTAAAACCAGTGATAAGCGAAAAATCTGGACGACCGAAATGTAGGGGACGGTCATCAATATAATATACAATCGGCATATCATAATGATTTTCATTCGGATAACATTGTTTTTGTAAAATATAATCTATCATATGTGCTTCGTGGTCAAAATAAGAAAGGTCCAACCATTTACCCAAAAAAGTTGCCCGAAACAACTTCCTTCGTTTTTTATCCAACTTGGATTTTATTAAAGAAAAGTAGTTTGGTTTACTTCTGATGATGATTTTCGCCTCATATTCCTACAAATGAAAAAATAAAATAAATAAAGAAAATAAAATAAAAAACATATTCTACTTAATTACATATAAGGGGAGTAAAAAAGCTGCATTCAATCATCAAAGCCTCACAGTACAATTTTGTAACAAATACCAAATATATTTCCATTGCTTAATGCATTTATTGCAAAAAGGTAGAACAACAAAGAATCACATCTCACACACCAGATAAATTACAAACCCCAACACAATCTAAAACGTTTTGCTAACTTAAATAAACAAAATTGTTGTTGCAAAACTACTATTAAACATGATTAATTTCAAATAAATAAGGGGAAAAATAAATATACGAACAATTTATATATATCAACATAAAAATACATACCCGAATACGAAACATTTTTTTTAAGGATTTCGAGAAGACGATAGTTCTTGACTTGTAGGAGTAATTTTGTAATGGGGGTGTAATGTATGTGTTATTCTAATTCAATGGTTAGGAAAGATATGCGATAAGTAAAAAGTATTTTTACCGTGGTGTAAAAATTGGATAAGAGTACAAAAGTACTATTTTGTTAAAAAACGCTCAAATTAATTCGCTTAAGTCGCTCGACATTGGGAAGGAGCAAAAGGAATAAAATAATACTTTCTAAAGTTTGACTTTTTTCTCGAAAATATAAAAAAAAAATCGCTCGAATCTTATAAAGTCGCTGGATATTAGTCGACTGTAAATCATAGGTACGAAAATGATTGGATTCTGAAAAGTGTCAGGACACTTGGCACTCTTAGATTGGAAGGAAAAAATCGCAAGTCTCAAAGTCTATTTTGGAAATACCAAAACTTTTTTCCTAAAAAGTGATGACACCTTGAGCAAAATATGCATTCTCAGAATTACCCCTTCTAAAAAAAAGGCGATGATGATTTTTGAGCCTTAAAATTTTTTCCGAGGCGATGATGATAATCGAATGGACGGTAAAGTGAGATAAAAAATCTCACTTTGCAACCTTCAAACCTGAACCTCAAAAATTTTCCGACTAAGTTTTTTTTTTAAAGTTATAAAACAAAAAAAAACTTGTAAAAAACTAAAAAAACTTGTAAAAAACTAAAAAGTTGTAAAACAAAAAATAAAAACTTGTACAAAACTTAAAAAACTTGTAAAAAAAAATAAAAAAAACTTGTATTACTTTTATTTTGGCAAACCAAAGCACCCTAACCTCAAAATTTTTATATTTTGGCACGAAAATCGAAAAAAATATTCCTCAATGATTGCCAATGATTAGCAAAAATACCTTATATTTTCACTTGCCAAGCACCCCATAGCCCCTTTGGGGTGCCTGGGTAACATGGCCCTATGAGGAAGAAAAGGACTAGCAATGTGAAATTCTTGACACCAGAAATTGCCTTTCGCTTACCCCTTTATTCTCTCAACTTCATGGGTAACTGCCTAACACAGTTACTCTTTCTAACGGCATATTTCCTCACTTTCTTTTGAAGTACGGAGTATTCCTCTTGGAGATCATGGTCTTTTGACTAGGTCATAACATTATGGTTCTCCTTTATAACACGAAAGAGCCCGAATAAGTCACTTTCAGGAACAAGGTAAGTGCTACACGTGTTATTATTTGCAAAGCAAGTCGTTCTTTAATGCTTGAAAGTATACGAATCTGCTTTAAGTCGAGTTAAGTCACACGAGTATAAATGACCATGTAGGATCTCATTTTCTATTAATGGATGATATTAAAGGGACCCAAAGAACCATTTATCTTACAATATACGCTTGTGGATTAGACAGCTCAACAAACATGGACAACTCAACTCTAAATATCTCAAACGTATCATGGCCCGAATTTATGTTTCACCTACTAGATCTTTATTATTCGTTAATCTTTGACTTTAAAAATTAAATGTGTGGTGCTAGGTTATGTTATGGCCTGGTAGGTAATTTGAGTTTTCGCTGGAGAGAAACACAACTGAGTCGTGTTTGAATATGATCGGCGAAACGATAACTGACGAGCATTCACCATGCATGCAAAGTCTTAATGAAATTTGGGTTATTCATACTTATGTTCCCATGGCTCTTTTCATGATAATAAGCTAAAAAAGTTTACATGACCTTGTAATTGAAGTTATAAGACAATCTTTATAAACATGACAGATAGTGGCATTAACCTAAACCTTAGTTTCAAACTTCAAACTATCGGTCGTAAAATATATAAAAAGCAAACTTTTAACCACGTTCATAAGAGTTGTCATTAGCAAAAACATTTTTGGGCAAATGATTGAAAAAAGTATTATACTTGTCACCATTTCTTTTTTTGGGTAGCGAACAAATTTTTTTACTTTTGTGGGTACTTTTCTTTCAAATTTATCCCTTTTAGGGTATTTTGCGAAATTTTTGGACATTTTTGCCCCTCTTAGCTAATAGAAATTTTTTTTTTCTCGAAGGGCAAAAATGTCACATAGTACCCTAAAAATGATGAATTTGAAAAAAGAGTACCCACAAAAGCAAAAAAAATTGTTCGCTACCCACAAAAGAAAATAGTGACAAGTATGATACTTTTTTCAATCATTTGCCCTTCTTTATATGTAAGATATACTAGACATAATTAGCTAAAAATGTAACTAATTTACTATTTTTTCGGATGTCGTGTAGCAAACTTTTTTTTTTCTTGTTATATATATTCCAAAACTCTTAAAAGATTGTGTGTATATTTTGATCATGTATAATGATCATTTTTTACCCTTCGATATTATTAGCATGGCTTAAAAATATAGCAGTGAAATGATCACAAAATACATACAAAAGTTAAATTCAAAAGTTTAAGTGTATAATAGCAATAGAAAGTTTGCTACACACGACTCAAGAAAATGACAAGTTAATAACATTTTCAGATAATTATGTAGATACTACTTTAATTTTCTTACGGTTTCATGCTTGTGGGTATGTTTTTTTTTTTTCAAACGTTCATTCATATATTAGTTTTGGTTCTCGAGTTAGGGTGAAATAGAAAGAATTTTTAAAATGAGAATGATGTGAAATAACAATAACTACACATTAGATATGTACCGATTTGAATTAGATGCATCATAATATATTTTTTTAACTCAAAATTAGATACATATATATATATTAAATATATTTCAGCAAGTTAGATGAATCATATATATTTTTCGTTCTCTACATGTCAAATGTGTCACTAAATGAATTATATTTATTTTCACTTTAAAATCATTTTCAAAATTAATTGTGATGCATCAAAATAAATAACAATTCTAATTCAAGTTAATACATCTTACATATATGATTATAACTGTTTCTCATTCTTTATCTTTGAAACTAAATTGTTTCTCATCTTTTTATTTGGATATTTTGATATTTGTTTCTTCTCACTCATAGTAACTATTTATCGTTTATATTATGATAAAGGGTATACACTTTTGAACTTGTCTTTATTAGTGAGAATGAGATAACTCCAAAGGCAATTCAATGCCCAAACACCACGATACGAGCATATTCTCTTTTTTTTTCTCAACAATAATGGATGCCATTTTCCTTCTCGACTTTGAACCAGGAAAATGTCATATACAAACTTTATATCAATGTTTTGTCTTATACGAATTGTATCAGACGATAAAAAAATAATTTAAGATCATTTGAGGACAAAAACTTCTTTACATATTAAGGAATCAATCTCCATCTTTCATTTTTATTAGATTTAATTGATGAGATTAATCACAACAATTAAAAAAACCCACTTTCATCATTTTTTTTCAAATATAAATATCTTTCAAACCGTTAATCGTCAAGCCAAAAAAAATATATCATTACGACGAGCATTTAATTATCTTTATATAGATAGGCATTTTGATATACTTTCGACAAAATTTTTTCGTGTTTTTCACGTTTTTTTTCGTTTTTTACATTACTGAAATTTGCATGAAAAAATCATATATGATTTAACACTAATTTGAATACCACATGTGATATTAGTATTAAATCATATATTATACGTATATCATATGTGATTTATCATATATGATATAACACTAGTATCACATACACTACAAAAAAATGTGACATTTGACACTACATTCTCGTGCCAAAAATGCAAACAATGTCGACCCAAAGAAAAAAAGGCACAAAGAAAAAAAGGCACGACATGTCGTGCCTTTTTGGTAGACCCTTTTATGTTGACCCAAAAAATTTTGGCACGACACCATGCTTTATATTTTGGCACGACAGAAGTTGTGGGGCCCAAATGCAATTCAACCTGAAAATCCTCTTTGGCACGACAAACTTTTGCAAAATGGTACGACATTGTCGTACCATTTTTTTTTTAATCTTTTTAAAATAACGAAATAACGTTAATTTAATTACGAAAAGGCACGACAATGTCGTGCCAAATTGTAATAACACGTGGCACTGTATAAAAAACACGTGGCCTTGTGGTGCAGAATGGCATGACATGTGTGTGTATATTTGGGACGACAATGTCGTCCCTAATTTTCGTGGGTGGGCAAAAAAAATGCAGCAAATGCAGGTTTTCCAGATTTTTTCCGGAAAAAAATCTACCAAAACAAATACAACATGTAATCAATCACAATCCACAATACCAATTCGACAATATGATACAATACCAAATTACTAAACGGATCGAATAACATTCCACAATTCCACGATTCAATTCAACAAATACGATACAAAGTAAACTACTCTTAAACTATACAAGGCGCAAATTTCCTAAATAACATGTCTCAAACTAACAAGGCGCAAATTTCCTAAGTCACAAGCTTATAAAGCTAACATGTCCAAAAGTTATAAAGTTAACATAAATCCACGATAACATTCGACAAATACAATACTATTCCATAATATTAATAAGTCTAAAATTCACAAACTAACTTCCCGCCTACTCATCAAAGAACTCGCCGCCTGAATCGCTGCCCAACTCGTCACCCAACTCGCCGCCCGCCTCATTATTATCCCCACTATTATCATCATTATTATTCAAATCATTATTATCAACATGATCATTTTGGCCCAAATGAGGATTATTTTGTGAGTTGTACCGGTTAAGGTCTGGTGGCGGCATTGCATAGTTCGAACTAGTACCCGGGCACGTGATAGAGTTCGGAAAGGTGGGGCGATAACAACCGGCAAATGCATTATTGGAAGCTTGGAAACCATAAGGGCCGGGAGGGGGAAAAGGGCCAGGAATGGGTACCGAGGGAAAGGGAGGTGAAAATGGGTTACCTTGTGAGTTGTAGTAGGTGAAAAACTGCTGAAGGTAAGATCCGAATGTCCCAACTGCGGCTTCGGCCGCGGCAGCATGTTCCTTAGCCGCGGCAGCCTCTTGCCTAGCCGCGGCAGCTTCTGCCTCAGCCTGACGAGCCCGTTCTTGCGCAGCCTTGGTTTCCCTCATCGCCTCTGTTATATGCTCCATAGTAGCGTAATCTTGAGCAACATGCCCACGTGTGAACCTGTGAGAGGTTGAGCCACCACCAGGTAACCTCCTGCCCCTGCCTGCCATGTTCTAGCGGTTGTCACTCGGAACTACAAGCTCCAATATTTCTATGCTGCTCATGTATGGGATGGCACCGGCTCTGACTTGCTCCTGATAGGCCCTCATCTCATTCTGTGTAATTTCAAAAAAAAAAAAAAAAAAGTAAGTATGTTAGGAAAAAAATAATAAATGAGAAGTAACTTAATATAATGACGCATGTTAAGAGATAAACTACTTACGTAAACCGTCTCGTTCTCTCTCGTCTTAAATGTGCCATCTTTTTTTGAATGGCCCTTCCTCCAAGTTTCAATCAGGTCTTCATTTTGATTGTTATTGTTGACCCTCTATACATACAATATAAAATAAATTGATAACGAGGTAAATATAAACAATATAAAAACCTTTAAAAATCACGAAAATTATAACGAGTCTTACATGATGGTTGCGTCCTTGAACGTACGACTGTCGACCTTGGTGAGTTAAAATCTTGTTTTTAGATCGATTTTCTGCATTTTTTGCCGATCTTGCCATCCGTTTCGGGTCTAACCACCAGTCAACCAACATCTCCCATTCCTGTTGGGTTCTGTGCAGCCAGGCTTTCGGGGGTGGCGGATGTGCCTTTGCCGCCGCGGGCGTCTCGTGGATATCAAAGTATTTAGACTTGAGCCTGTGTTTGTATTTTCGGTATAGCATCCTCTGCTCTAACCATAGCCCAAGTCCTACCCTTTCCCCCACCGTATAAAGATTATCTCCAACCTGGAATCTGTTCTCATTATTCAACCAAGGCGCCAGGTTGAAATAGGTCTGCAAAAAAGTATACGCATTTAAACAAATACACAATTTAAATATAACAAGCATATCTAAACGGTCAATAACAATAAGAATAGAAATAAAATAAACAATAAATATAACTTGTAGTGCCGGCATTATATGCGCCTTATAAGAATCAGGAATTTCTTCCCAATCGCAATCAAGGGGAAGTGGCATCACTTGTTCCCCAATAAGACTATTTAACTGCGCTGCATAAGTGCCAACCGCTGAGAAGGTGCCTTGATCATCGGTATCAAAGCTTATAGGCAACGGTTGTCCGTTATTCTCCCTAAAAGCCTTCCTTAAGGCCCGATTTGCCGTCTCACCGATGATCATTGAACCTACAAATATAAGTTATTGAGTTGTGAAAATACATGTAAAAAAAATTCAGTTTTATCAATAAAAATTATATATAAAAAAAATAATAATAATAAAAATCACAATTTGTTACCTGTGCAATAGCCCGGCAAAGTAAATGAGGGCCGTCTTGGTGGATCACCGCCAGCATCCCCGCCATGTGATCTAGGCTGTACACACGCCATCTGTAAAAGTACAAGTAAAAGAACACATAATTTCGTGGACCAATTAATACTAATATACACATTCATATAAATATACACATTCATATAAACATATAGTAACAATTTCATTCAAATTACAATTTAAAAACAATAATTGTCATAATCAAATTACAATTCAAAAACAATTAATTGTCATAATCAGAATCATCACTAGATAAAACTTCTTCAACAACAATAGTGGGGTTCACTTCATCATCATCAGACACGTCAACATCATCATCATCAAGGACATGAGCAACGACGTTATCTTCATTAGTAACAAAATCAACATCTTCTTCAGCAACAACATCTGGTGGGGCGTCCACTTCTGCTGATTCATCATTTACACTCAAATTCGCATACTCAAAACCACTCAAACCAACAGACAATGCAACATCAGATGAACTGCTACCATGTATAACATCCTGATAAGAATCTACCACATCCCCATGCCAGATCTTTCGATGATGAACATCTTCGACAACCTTCCAATGAGGTGGTTGTCTAGCAGGGTCTTCAAGGTAGAAGACTTGTGTTGCTTGTGTCGCAAGAATGTATTGTTGATTTCTATAAGCATTCCGTTCAGTCAAAATATGATGTATGCCATGTTCAATGTAAGAACGTCTGGAGCGTGGCGTAGGGTTAGTAGGGTTACAGGTGTCGAACCATATACATCGGAACAACACAACCTTATGGTTGCCCATATAAGTGAGCTCTAGAATTTCTTCCAGTTGACCATAATACATAGCTCCATCAGGCCCGGGTGTTGAAACTCCACTGCTTTGAGTGGTATGAAGTTTATCGCGCTGATGCACCAAGAACTTCACACCGTTCACTATGCATGCGGGGTATGTACTTGCACTAGATGAAGGTCCACATGCCAAAGAGAGTAACTCGGGACTAAAATTTGGGTCTTTTGCCATGCTCTTTTCACGAATCTACGAAAGAGATACAAAAAGATTTAGGTGAGCAATAACTCTGGACTACAAGGTAATATATCTAATGCGTTTACCTTGTGATTGAACCAGGGAGGAAAACTTGTTTCCACGGTATCGTTAGGAAATTCACTGCACAAAGGTAATGAATAAGTCATCGGAAACAAATAACTTAAGAAAAAAAAAGGTTCTTCAAAATATAAAAAAGAAGAAACATACTGATAACGCTACACGCGTCGTTCGGGGTCAAAGGAACTTCCTTTTCTTCGAGCAAGTTTTATAACACCCTAGGCAGTGAACCTAATCATTGTAGTGTAGTATTAAGGTAAGCCACGGGTATTGATATCGTTCTCTAGGGGAATAGGAATGCTAGTGAGAAGTTACTACGCTAAGGTTGGGGTTGAGGAAGATTATTTTTTTTTATCTTTTTATGTTTTTTAGAAATTGAAAAGGTACGAATCTTGGGGTTTGGATTTGGGGGTTGGTATTTCTACCGATTACTCTACTTATCTAATTATCTAATCTAAGGTGTATGTAGTCTATGTCTAATTATTGTGTGCTCGTATGATAGTTTAAAGATGTGTTTACTTAGGTTTTATTACTCCTTAATTATCTCCTATTGATGGTTGAATTGTCACGTCCTTATTCTTAATCGCGTTGTGTGTCTAAAGTCGTAGGGTATGCGTTTGTCCCTAACTCTTTGAAACTACCAAAGGGTCTCGTCTACAATATCTCTAGGAATTATAAACTCTAACTCTAAGGTACTCTTCGGATGGTTTAGCCTACAACTACTCTAGGTGTTATAGTCTAAGGTTCACAAAGATTAATCAAGCATTAACTACACAACGAATGATCTATCGCATTACTAGATCATTAACAATTAAGATAAGAGACAACCAATCAATATTCAATAATTAAGTTTCATATTCCCTAAGCAAACACAAAAGTAAATTAGCCGGACATGGAGAACATGCAAGCATACACACAAATAATTGAAGACATAATTGAATTAATGAAGTAAAACACTTATCTTGATGTAAGATAGGGTTTGGAACCCTAAAATACTGTACAAGACAGTCTTGGTTCGGTTTAGGTTTTTACTCCAAAAGACTACACACTGAAAACTGAAAAATTCGGATTCTATATATAAGATTACAATCGCGACGGCGTCACCTTATGATTTGTGACGCCGTCGGGTCACCGTCATTAGGGTTTCGTCTTGGCCACGTTAGTCTTGCGACGGCGTCACCTTATGCTTGTGACGCCGTCCTCTTCAGCCTCTGACGTCGTCTGGATCAAATCTAGGCCGTCTGAGTGCGACGACCTACTCTTTTAAAGCCTGACACCGTCACTTGAAAATAAGCAATTTGGCTACTGTATCGTCACAACATGTGCTCCGACGGCGTCGCAGGTAACACCTGACGCCGTCCCCTTGTATTTCAGCAGTCTGAGTGGCTCGATTCTTGAATTTGGCCATTTTCTTCGTATATCCGCGCCTTTTCGTCCAAATAAGTGCCATTCCAGCAATTTGCCTTCGAGAGACCTAAAAAGTGAAAAGGAACGATATTAAATAATAACGGATACAAAAGTGATCAAATAAGGGCTTAAACGACCCCTCAAAAAGGTATATTTTAAAACCTTATCACATACTCTTTGTACGCCAGGATGTCTGCGTCTATTTTAGGACTGTTGTTAAGTATAAACCATAAAACTGCCTGCATAACATATGTATTCAACCGAGTCGGGCGTTCTCTACCCACCGGTTTGCCTACAGACTGGAACACCTGGAATTTATTTGGTTGTTCAGGCAAACCGTCATCATTTCTGTCAAGACGATTAAATCTCGTCTCGACATCCTTAAGATAACGCGAACAGAAAGTTAATGCTTCTTCTGCAACATAACCCTCTGCTATAGAACCTTCAGGCTTGGCTTTATTTCGGACATAATTTTTTAGTTTTTTCATGTATCTTTCAAATGGATACATCCACCTGTAGTAAACAGGGCCACCTAGAATAGCCTCTTCGGGTAAATGTATAACCAAATGAATCATTATGTCAAAAAAAAAAAGCTGGAGGAAAAATTTGCTCTAAATTAATCATAACCTCGATCATTTGCTTTTTAGCTTTCTCCATGTCCTGCTGCATCAAATTTCTAGCACAAATTTGCTTAAAGAATAAGCAAAGCTCGATTAATGGGGTTGAAATGTCTTTAGGTAAGTATCGCTGAACTCCATAAGGAAGTAACCGCTGCATCATTATATGACAGTCATGAGATTTTAGGCCCATTAGATTTTAGGCCCGTTATGTTGTTATCATCAACGGTCACTTTTTTCTTGAAGTTGGATCCAAACCCATCAGGTAGTCTAACTCCTTTGATGAATTTACAAAAAAGTTTTATGTTTTCTGGTGTGAAAGAGTACGTTGGATGAGGCTTATCGAACTTCCCGTTTTCTTTATCAACGAGCCACAACTCCTTTCGAACTCCCAAAGTTTTCAAGTCTTGCCTTGCCTTTAGCGTGTCTTTAGATTTGCCGTTCATTAACAAGGTATTCAGCACACTCTCAAGCACGTTCTTTTCGATGTGCATGACATCGAGATTGTGTTTTAGTAGAAGAACGGGCCAATACTCTAGTTTGTAGAAGATAGAACGCTTACTCCAATTCAATTCGATTTCTCGATTAGTTTTAGGGTTATTTTTTAAAGTATTTGGATGCTTCCCTGAGACACGTTTAAAGACTTTACTAATTTGAATCATGATTTCCTCATGGGTAAAGCTTCTAGGAGGATGGTTCTTTTTAGGCTTACCATGGAATTCCTTATGTTTATTCCTCAGTGGATGCCTTACGCGTAAGAATCTTCTATACCCAACATAAGTGATTTTATGCTTCACAGGAAGCGATGGAGTGTCCTGATTACATGTGAGGGCATGCATAGTAGCCTTGTCCAACCCACCCAGATAAACTACTTCGAGCTGGAAAGTCATTGATAGTCCATAAAACTGCCGCTTTCATTTTGAAATGAGTACCCGTAGCAGCGTCTAAAGTCCACTCTCCTATCCATAACTCTTTGAGTTCTTTGATCAAAGGCTGCAAGAAAACATCAATGTCCTTTGCAGCTGATTTAGGGCCAGGAATTAACATCGTCAACATTAAAGAAGTCTCGTTCATACACATCCAAGGGGGTGTGTTGTATGTTGTCAATATCACCGGCCACATGCTGTAACCTTGACTCATGTTGCCAAACGGATTGAAACCATCAACAGCCAACCCTAATCGGACGTTTATAGGGTCACGAGAAAACTCAGGTTTTATTATGTCAAAAATTTTCCATGCTTGACCATCACACGGGTGATTCATCTTACTGTTTTCCTTAGATTGTCCAGTAGCATGCCAAGTCATCCACTTTGCGATGTCTTTTGTGTTGAACATACGTTGTAGTCTAGGTTTTAATGGAAAGTAACGCAACACCTTGTTGGCAACTTTCTTCCCCTTTGTCTTTTGGTTTTTCCATCTACTCTCGTTGCAGATTGGACAATTATTGAGACTTTTGTTCTCATCTGATCCCCAAAATAAAAAAAACAATCATTTATACAAGCATGGATCAATTCGTATCCTAACCCGATTTCTTTGTATGTCTTCTTGATTTCATAGTATGACGATGGGAAATTGAATCCTTTACTAGGGGGACATGCCTTTTGCAAAAGAGCTAGAATCTTGTTAAAACCGACATCAGTTATTTTATGTAAGACCTTGATGTGCGAAAGCTCTGACGTAAAGCCCAATGTAGTCATATCACAACCTGGGTACAACTTTTGGGTGGACCTAGCAAGTAACTCTTCATACTTGTTAGTAATGTTAGGATCACTGGTTTGAGCTGGTTCAGGACCTGTTGTTTGATATGGTTGAGAAACTGTTGTTTGAGATGGTGGAGTTGGGACATTATCAGCAGAAATATCTTGGAAGAATGCATCTATGTCCATGTGTTCAGGTGAAGGTGGTTGTGGTGTGTTGTGTACTACGGGTGGAGGAAGTGGTTCACCGTGATATTTCTAAGGGGTATAAAGTGTGTCAAACCCGTATTTAGATATGTGTGACTCAAGAGTTTTGAGCGTACCCAATTTAGTTGGAGCGTTACCACAACGAACACATGGGCAATGAATCATTTTTGTGATGGGGTTTACCAATGGCTCACAATGCGTGATGAATGCAAAAAGACCATTTAAAAATTCTGAGGAATTACGGTTGGATACAGTGGTCCAACTCTTATCAATTATCATGACTGCGTTGTAAAAAAACATATTCAAAAAAATGAATTTATATATATACATACATATTCAAACATGAAAAGGCGTAATTATGAGCTGTTCTGTTTACCTAGTGCAACTATGGAAGGCAATCCTAACCCACTCTTTGAATGTGTCGTCTCATATATGAATGCGTATAACTGATTTACTATTTGAAAAAAATCCGGCAGCATTTCCCTCAACTCCCCAAATATGTGCATTAAAGACATATTCGTAGGAGTGAAAGGGAAATACTGTCGAATTTCTCTCAAATAGTAAAACAGTTATACGCATCCATATCCTAAATGAGACAAAACATTCAAAAAGCAGTCCCAAACAGGGGACTTTCCGAAATTAATTTCTAATAAATTAATTTCGGACGGGTTTTCTATAGGATGATGAACTTCGGACGGGGAATTTCCAAAATTAATCACTAAAATCCTAAAAACAGTAACACAAGTTTAACAATCACAATATTACTAACCAAAGTATCATTTTCATTATCGACAATTAATAACATATCACATGACATTTTTTCCGATATCACATATAATTTTCATTTTAACACGGTCACTTTAAGTTTATAAGTAACAATTAATAACATATCACATGACATTTTTTCCGATATCACATATCATTTTCATTTTAACACGGTCACTTTAAGTTTATAAGTAACAATTAATAACATATCACATGACATTTTTTTCGACATCACATATCATTTTCATTTTAACACGGTCACTTTAAGTTTATAAGTAACAATTAATAACATATCACATGACATTTTTTCCGATATCACATATCATATTCATTATCGACAAAGTAATAAAAGTATATACATTATCTGCGATGTAATAAAAGTATATATATATACACCTATTTCGCGGCTGAAATACACGAAGTGAAGAAAAGAGAAAGAGAAAAAGAGGTGGCCCCGGCTGTTCCGGCTGTCCCAAACACCACGACGGTCCCGGCTGTCCCAAACTCTATACATAAAACCATAGTTAAACAAACTATTGTCGTCCCAAAACACATTGTCGTCCCAAAACTATTGTCGTCCCAAAACACATTTACGACGGCATTGTCGTACCAAAATACATTAACAAAATAAAAAAAAAAAGTCACTTATCAACACAAAAGGTAGTGGTGGTGGAGCTGCGGCTGCTGCGTGCGGTTGTTGGTGGTGGAGCTGCGGCGGTGGTTCACGGTGGTGAGCTGCTGCGGTGGACCATCTAACCAACACAAACACAACATAAAACCATAGTTAATCAAACCATAATTAAAGAAATTAAATTAACAAACCAAATTTTAACAAAAAAAAAACCTTTAAATGTTACAAAATAACAAAAATTATACAAATTGTGCACAGTGGTGTGTGTGTAATTGATGGTTACGAGTGATAGTAGTGTTTTGGTGGTGTCGAATTGAAGAAAATAGCGTTTTTTTGGGAATTTTATTGATTTTTTTGATGGTTTAACGAGCAGTTTGGTGGGTTTTTTTTTACTAAGTGTTGAGAGAGAAGAGAAGCAGATATGTGTCAATTATTGAGATAAAAATGGGACGACCAAAAAGGGACGACAAAGTCGTCCCCTTTTGTTTTTTTTGCCAAATATTTGGCGCGTTGATTGATTTTTCAGGGAAAATTTTGGTCAAAAAAAATTTGGCACGACCAATGTCGTCCCTTTTTGTTTTCTTTATCTTTTGTATATTAAAATGTGTTGAGAATATTTAATTAATACTAAATAAATTAAATTTATTATAAATTTTTTAATAATTTTAAAATTAATTAAATTAGTTATAAAAAGTTTAAATAAATTAAAAATAATTTAAATTATTAATAAAAAATTTAAATTATTTAAAAATAATTTAAATTAGTTATAAGAAATTTAAATAATTTAAAAATAATTTAAATTAGTTAAAAAATATTTAAATTGATTGAAAATTATTTAAAATTAATTATAAATTTTTTATATAAATTAAAACGGATGAAATGTTAAACGAACGAGTCAAGATGATGTCGTTATACATGACATGTTAAAACGGATGAATCAAGATAGTATCGTGATACATGATATGTAACACTAACGAGTCTAGGTGATATCGTTATACATGACAATGTTAAACGAACGAGTAAAGATAATATCGTTATACTAACAAGTCAAGGTGATATCATCAAAACTGGGTAGTCTATAACTCTTTAACTCATCAAAACATCCAACCAAAACTTCCCTCAAAAAATACTGGCGCCAAAACTTCCCTCCAAAAATAATGGCGCCAAAACTTCCCTCCAAAAATACTGGCGCCAAAACTTCCCACCAAAATCTGCCAGATATGCTCTATATATCACATAAAGAAAACTTGAGATCTTATCCCACCAAAAGCCACCAGATCTTATCCTCAAAACCACTCAACCTCTTATCTTCACACAAATTTCAAAACCTGAGATGGAGCCATTTAATCCTTTTATGTGTTCTTGTGGAGCAGGAAATATAAAATTAAGAACATCGCATAGAGAATATTCATCTGGACGACAATATTATTCATGTCCTCTGTCAAAGGTGAACAATCATACATTTCTTATTTATGTAAATATACAAATAATTGGGTTGTAATCTCTTATAATTTTCTTATTATGTAACAACCCAGAAAAGATAATGGGTGCGGATATTTTATGTGGAAGGATGCATTTGACGAGTACTTAAGAACAATCTCTTCTCAAGGTTCTGGATCTGCACCAACAGAGTGCTCGAGCTGCCATGAAAAAGATCTTAGGATAAACTTGTTGGAATCACAAAAACATGCGCTAGAGACAAGAGTAAGGTTGCTGGAGGCAAGACTTGAAATGGCAAGGATTCCTGACGACCACGCATGTTAGTCGGATGCATTACTTCGTGAGCTGTTAGGTGACATGGAAAATCTTCGTATGTAGTAGTAGTTGTTGTTCTTGTAGTTTTAGTTGTAGTTGTTGTTGTTGTTCTTTTAGTTGTTGTTGTTGATGTAGTTGTTGTTCTGGTAGTTGTTGTTGTTGTTGATATAGTTGTTGTTCTTGTAGTATGTATCTGTCAAGTATTTTTATAAATCAAAGCACATGCTGGATTTGTAAAGCTGGTCATGTTCTTAGTTAACCAGATTATGGTTTCCAAACACCCCTTTTCCAATACTAAATTACACATGAATAAAGAAACTACTTGACAACAAAACGAAACAGATCAAACGAAACAACTCAAACAATATGATACACACGACATAGACCATATGCTACACACGACATACGAAACAACTCAAACGAAGCAACTTGACAACAAAACGAAACAGATCAAACGAAACAACTCGCCCATTCAATTATTTTCCCTGCTACTTCCCGCTCTGCTAGAACCTGCACCATCTTTTCCCTTCCTTTGCTTGACGAACTGTTCAAACAATGCTTTAAAAAGAATTTGTCCAAACACCCATTTTCCAATACTAATTCCAATACCAGATTACACATGAATAAAGAAACAACTTGACAACAAAACGAAACATATCAAACGAAACAACTCGGCAAGCAAACGAAACAACTCAAACGAAACAACTCAGAAAGCAAACAAAACAAAACAAACATCGCCCATTCAATTATTTTCCCTGCTACTTCCCGCTCTGCTAGAACCTGCACCATCTTTTCCCTTCTTTTGCTTGACGAACTGTTCAAACAATGCTTCAAGATTTGTTACCCTATTTCCCGCATCATCAAATGTGTAATCGAACGGGATTTTTTCAGCTTCATATTTTTCCTTCCTTTGCTTGACAAACTGCTCCCACATTGCTTCAGCTTCCAGCGTGTTTTCTCCTCCAACACCATTAGCTTCACAGTTCAAATACACCCTGTAGAATGGCTCTACTTTCCTTAACCATTCCATAATGCGGTCTCTCATCAACGGGTCTATGTTCTTATAAGAACCATATTCATCATAAATTTCTGACCCATACGTATCAAGAACTCGAGTAAAGAGATATATCGACGATAAAACCAGTGACCACTCTTTTTTCGGCGTGTAATCAGCCATTTTATTGTTACGTGTGTTTTGTGGGAATTGACAATTGAGTTATTTATGTTTTGACGAGATATATAAGGAAAACTTTGCGAAAAAAATAATGGCGGGAAACTATTGCCGTTAATATTTTTTTTAATTCTATAAATGTATTTAATTTTAAATTAAAGTATTTAATTATATACATTAAATACTTTTTTAATTCTATAAATGTATTTAATTTTAAATTAAAGTATTTAATTATATACGTTAATTTTAATTCTATATTAAATAAAATTATTTACATTAAATAAAAATAATTTTTTAAAATTAAATAATTTAATTAAAAACTGGTTTATAAAGTAAAAAAAAAGAAAAAATGAAAAAAAAAGAAGATTGTCGTCCCAAAGTGTTTGGCGGGATAAAAAAAGGACGGGATGTATTTATTAACTTTACGTCTTTACTGGTTTATTAAAAAGTTTTTAAATTATAAAAAAACAAATAATTACAAAAAGGCACGACATTGTCGTGCCTTTTTGCGTCGTGACAAAAACATTTTGTTGACTGCTACTTTTGTTGAAAACTTGTGGGTCCTACATGCAATTTGGCACGACAATTGTCGACCCAAAAATTTTCAACGTCCCCAACCTTTGATTTTTGTGTAGTGATATGATATTACATATCATATGTGATTTAACACTAATATCACATGTGATCTTCAAATTAGTGTTAAATCATATATGATATTTCATGCAAATTCCAGTTTCGAAGAAAAGAAGAAAAAACGTGAAAAAACGATTTTTTTTTTCTTTTTTCGAAAGTATATCAAACTGCCCGTCTATAGAAAGATAATTAAATTATAAAAAATATGTGAAATAATAAAATGGTTAACGATTAACGGTTTAAGAAATATTTAAATTATAAAAAATAGGTGAAATAATAAAATGGTTTTAATCTCAGTAATTGATTTCTTTTTAGATAGATGGTAGAGATGAGTCCCTTGGTATGTAAGAAAAGTTTTGTATGTAAAACAACTCTCCTCTAAAAAATTTAAAATGTTTGCTCAAAAAAAAAAGAAAAAAAAAAAAAAAAGAATGTGCTAAACCGGTATCTAAAATAGAAAAATATGTATCAACTATCAAAGTACTTAAACGAATTGTATCAATTTGTTACATGTTTAGAATGGTAACCGGTGTATAGACGTTAAACTAAATTGAGTGACAATATTATTAGCATTGGGTCAGTTTAGAATGGTAACTTACCTTACCAAAACCGGTTATAGTTACTGGGGTGCCAAACATTGTACTGTGAACACTCAACATTCATAAGTGTCTAGTACGGTTTAATGATATCAATATTTCCAGCGAAATTTTGCACCGTTCTCG
Source organism: Chrysanthemum seticuspe (assembly GCA_019973895.1). NCBI lineage: Eukaryota > Viridiplantae > Streptophyta > Magnoliopsida > Asterales > Asteraceae > Chrysanthemum > Chrysanthemum seticuspe. The sequence continues at coordinate 95,292,470 of BPTQ01000002.1, read as the reverse complement.
TTGTTTGTTATTTGGAGTGATCTGACCGTAAATGTGCAAACGGTGTTATGCATTAATTTCTCACTAGAAGTTTTAGGGCACATCAATACTATTACACAAGAATATGAACGAATGAACGATATATATGTAAGGCAATTCTCGAATGTTCAAAAGCCTTGAACAATATTACACAAGAATATGAACGAATGAACGATATTTTAAGATGGAGTCCAACTTAAAATGTCGGATCAAGCAAAATGGATGGTCGATCAAGAGCGTCAAAGCTAACATATGGAATCATCTTCTTTTTTATTTTTTAAAATTATATTTATGATGCATCATAGTCAATATATATCGTTTTCAATCTTTTTGAAAGTTAGAATTTGCTAATTTGTTTGCTCAACGAACTTTTTGAATTAATTAAGGTAAGCATTCAAATTGACAGAACAAAAAAGTTAGATCATTAGAACATATACTATGAGAAGTTTATAAATAGGTTTTAAAAAAATGAAAATGTTTATATCTTATTTTAATTATAATAAAAAATATTTTTAAATCTATATAGCATGAAAACCCTAATTTCTACATATTTTTATAAACTTAACACAATTAATGCATGTATAATGTGAAGTATTTATAAAATTATAACATATTTTTATCATAGTGGAAAAAAATTTATAAACTAAAAAAGTTTATAATTTATTGGTATTTGATAAATTATAACATTAATAAAGCTTTATAAATTTTAATTATATTGGATGCTCTTAACATCAACTTGTAATTATGTGATTATAGAATGAATTTACTAAGTAGATTATGATATGTGACCTTGAATCTATTTCATTGATGAATTATGCGACATTCATAAAAGATTCACAAGAAAACATCCACGAAAATAAGGTGTCATATTTTGATTAGGTTAATCAAAGAGAAGAAAAAGAAATTGTTTGAAAAACTATCAATCAAAATACGACACATCATTTTTATGGATGTTTCTTTGTGGTTCTTTTGTGAATGTAGCATAGCTCTTCATTCATATACCTTATACCCGTCGCATAAAACAATGATATTTTTTTGTTTCGAAGAAAATACTTAAATAAAAGGGTTGTTAGCACAAAAGTCATCTTTCTAGCCACTTTTCGTCATTGTGTGTAACGTTCTTTTTTTTTTTTTTTTTTTTTTTTAACTTGACACCAACCTTTTGAATTCGTGTTATTGTGTGTATCCAGTTTGGTATCGTTAGTCCTTTATACTAACAACCATTAGTAAATAACTTAAAATTTCGTTATCTTACGTTTTCGTTCGTTTTTGTACGTTTTCGTCCGTTTTTGTACGTTTTCGTCCGTTTCTGTACATTTTTTTCCGTTTTATACGTTTTTGTCATTTTTTATACGTTTTCGTTCGTTTTTACACGTTTTCGTCCGTATTTATATGTTTTTATACTTTTTCGTCCACTTTTATATGTTTTCATACGTTTTCTTACCTAACATCTCTGGATCACTTCTCCGCAACAACCACCACCACTTAAACACCCATTTTCAATTGATCTTTCCATCACCATCACCATTATTAAACCCACTTCTACAACCACTACTATCGAAAACATATCAAAACGGATGAAAACGTATAAAAACAAAATGAAAACATATAAAAACGAACGAAAACATCTGCTATCAAAAAAGGATGAAAACGTATAAAAACGAACGAAAACATAAAAAATGAACGAAAACTTCTACAACCACTGCTATCGAAAACGTATAAAAACGTATAAAAACGGACGAAAACGTATAAAAACGGATGAAAACGTATGAAAATGTATAAAAACGTATAAAAACATAAGTAAACGTACATAAATGGACGAAACGTATAAAAATGGATAAAAACATATGAAGAGTAAGAAAGCGTATACAAACAAACGAAAACGTATAAAAACGGACAAAATGTAAAAAATAATAATAAAAAAAAAATAAAAAAAAAAATAACGAAAACGTATAAAAATAGACAAAAACGGATGAAAAAGTATAAAAACGGACAAAAACATTAAAAAATCGTAAGAAGACAAGCGAAAATGTATAAAAACAGGCGAAGACGTATAAAAATGTACAAAAACGGACGAAAATGTATAAAAAACGGACGAAACGTACAAAAACGTAAAAAAGCGGACGGAAACGTACAAAAACGGACGAAAGCATAAAAAAACGGACGAAAACGAACAAAAATGAACGAAAACGTACAGAAACGGACGAAAACGTACATTAACGAACGAAAACGTAAGATAAGGAAATTTTAAGTTATTTACTAACGGTCGTTAGTATAAAGGACTAACGATGTCAAACTGGATACACACAATAACACGAATTTATAAGTTTGGTGTCAAGTAAAAAAAAAAAAAAAAAACGCTACACACAATAACCAAAAGTGTCAAGTATGATGACTTTTGGTGCTAATAATCTAAATAAAATAGCACTAAAAAAATAGTTTGTTGAGAACTTGAGATCGAAACCCACCTTTTACTATGAAAAATCTATTTCAATTGTTTACCAACATTTGGATTTTCATTTCGCGATCCCAACTTCACTATAGTGCAGGCACGAAACAATATGTGGACCAATTAGGTCATGCCATGTGGACCAAAAAAGGTTTTTTTCACTCGAATACGTGTAGGGATGGAAAAAAACTCGAACCCGATGAGGAAACCCGAAACCCGAACTTATTAGGGCGGGGCGGGGCATGCTTATCGGGTTTCGGGGCGGGTTTTGGAGCCTTAACAAGGATTCTTATTGGGTTTGGGGCGGGGACGGGGCACACTATCCCCGCCCCGCCCCGAAACATATACATATACATATACAAAATGTTGCAAAAATCGGTCAACTCGGCTTATTAATCGCCGATTAATCGTTAATCGGCCGAGTACCTTGTCGATTTTTGAAAATCGGTCGAAAAATCGGCCTAGGAAAAAAATCAACACTAAGCAGTCAAAAAATCGGCTGAATCGGCCGATTAATCGGCCGAATCGGTCAAAAATCGGCCAAATCGGTCATTTTAAAAAAAATAATAATTTAGGCATTCTACTTAATTTGGGGACCGTATATTTCATTTATAACGCACAATGGGCATCATAATCAGAATTTGAGCCTTTTATTGAGGTTTGAAAACATAGCAGATTTGGAATCGGTTAAAATTTTTAGTTTGGTCTCCAGAAATATCAAAAAATTGCAGGAAATACCAATCCGATTAATCACCGATTAATCCCGACTTGACCGATTACTCGCTACAGGGTGGTCGACCGCCAGACTACCGATTCACGATTTTTGCAACATTGCATATACATATATCTATATACCTTAAATATTGTGATATTATTTATGTACTAAATATAATTCTCTAATTTTTGTATTTTTATCTTTGTTATATTTCAAAGTGTGATCATAAAATCTTGTTTTGTGTCATAATATTCTAAAAAAATTGTGATTTATTCCAATGCCTAATATATTATTAATGGGTTCTCGATTCTTTAAGTTATTCCATAAAATCATATTGCTAATAGCGTAAAAATAAAAATAAACGAGGAAATGCATGATTATGATGGAGGATCGCGCTCAAAAAAGAAAACCTGATAAGACCCCAATGAGGAATGGGGCGGGTTTGGGGGAGCATCTCGCCCCAATGGGACGCCCAGATAAGATTCCCAATGGGGATTGGGGCGGGTTTAGGGATGATTTTTGTAATCGGGTTTGAAGATGGGGATAGCCGCCCCGCCCCAAACTCACCCCATTGCCATTCCTAAATACGTGATACGTTACTACACTTTTTTAAGTATTCTCGTAAATGTAAAATATGTCTAACCTTCTGTGTATTTGAATTCATGACAGAGAAATTTGTGAGTTGAACTAACAACTTAATAAAATGGTTTCACATGCTCTCATCGTATATAATTGTTACAATAATTACCAACTTACCGAACCAATTTCAGAAAACTCAATTATTTTGTAGCATCGAATCACAAGATAACATATTCTGACTATTATTAAAAAAGCAAAAAATTGTGTATCACCCGCAACCATTTCGTGATGAGGGTATTATCACGAAATGGTTGTGCGCTAATAAAAGAACTTTATGGGCCACATGACGTGACCTAATTGGTACACGTTTCATTTGATCCCCACACTAAGAAATGTATGAATTTTGAAACCGAAAACTGTTTAGAAATATATGACACATCGTAGAGTAATGGGGCAATATTAAGACCAGAGGCTGTAGTATCTAGTTGGATTCATCTGGCAATGCAGGACTTCTAATATAATCATTTACAGTAATTAACAAAAGCTAACCAAAAGTCATGTTTTTATAAGAGTCAAACTATGAGCTATAGACGTGGTTAAGTCAAAACAACTTTTGATTATTGAAAGCCAACAAAAGGACACCAAATTACACGAGTGATTCTTTTGGTCTAACTAATTCGGGATGATTGTAGCATGATACATTGTTATGTGCATTATTATTAGGGCAAATGGTGGATCTGGATATACATATAAAATAAAGACAAATAAATAGTGACAAAAAAAAAGGTGTGTTTTTCATTTTCTTTCAACTTTGTAGCTAAAAATTGTATGCCTTATCAAATGAATTATTATATTTATTTGTATTATGACTCAGTAAAAATATTTTTATTGAAGATAATTGGCCATATCATTTTGGGTAAAATGATTAAATGATGTCAATTTTTCATATTTATATGTATAACTATAAATATATGAAAATGAAATCTAGGCTAAACTCCAAATAAACAATGTTGTTGGAAGGTGTTTATGGGTTGCACGTTGTATGGCTTGGACCACCTACTTTGACGGATTTCTTGTGAATTTAACACCTACCTTTTCATTGTTTTGTGGTTTGTCAACCCAAACTGACTTTTATCTTTCTAGTATCAACAAAGCCACAAGCCCCTAAAGTCCCAAACTTTTCCATATAAATGTGTGTTTGTAATGGATTAAAATGACAATTGCGGTTAACAGCTAATACTGTACAAATTAATATGGTAACAGATTATTAAATTAGTAGAGAAATCTGCCATAGGGAGTTAGAATAAATGAGCGATTTTTTTTTACAATACACCAATATGGGTGTAGTCATGTTGAGTTCATATGCAAAACGTTTTCGTCTAGTTTTTGAAACGGTCATTTTTGTAAGTTTTATGCCTTAAAATCACATATTCGGACGACCTTTTGACAAGATCGATCTATATAAAACCCAAATTTCAATTTTATTTTTACTTGTTTAACATGATTAAGATAACATGTAATTGAAAATAGATGTATTAATAAGTGAACACAATCAGTATCAAATGCTAAATCTAACCTGTTGAATCTTAATTCAACATATATAACCACAATAGATCAAATCAACCAAACTAGTTACAAGGGCCGGCTTTAGGAAAGAGGTGCGATTGCACAGGGCCATCGTTTGACGAGGGTCACCAAATTTCATGCACTTCTATTATATATATGAACATAATATGAGACTCGAGCTTAATTAATTCATGCACTACTTATATATATATATATATGTATATTATGTGTGTGTTTGAAGGTCTCTTTGGGATAATGGCACGGGGCCACTGAAATCCACGAGACGGCCCTGCTAGTTACCACTGCAAATAAGGTGCAACTCATTCATCTACTTAATGAATATCTCAATCTGTGTATAAAGAGAATAAATTGAATATCTTTGAGTTGAGAGAGAGACATGTTAGAAGTTATGAAACTTACATTACAACAACTTTTTAGCTTGACACTTCCAGCCCTTTATCTTCCAGAAATGTATATCTAGTTCCTCACACTTGTAAACTCCTCTAAACTATAAAATCTTAATCTTATCTTAATACCTTATAATGCATTTGAGACTTCTATTAGTGGAAAGGCTTAAAATTCAGCCAAACATAATTACTAATAATGGAAAGATTTATTTTGCTATGAAATTAATACATTTTAGAAGTTACATTACTTGAAATTAAATGTATTAAAATGTTGTAAGTTATAACCACCCATTAATTTGTGTAACAGCCCATTGGTTACTCCCTTTCAGCACTCTAACAAACACAAAACGCACAACTTACTTATTCACTTTGATATCTCTCTCTCAAACCTAAAAAAACACATACACACCCCACCCAATTATACACTTTCGTAGCTCTCTCTATCTCACTGCCGCCGCCGACACCAACTAATTCCGCCGCCACCACTTCCAACAGCATGTGTCGTCACCACCACCGTTTTACATATACATACTTTAGGTGGTTTTGGCCGGTTGTTTTGGGTTAGGTGGTTTGGCCGGTAGTTTTTTTATGTGGTTTTGGTTGCGGTTATTGTTGAATGAGATCAAACCGAAACTGATTGTTGGTTTATGTGATGGCGTTTTTACACGGATCTGATGAGAGTTGGATGAATTTGTTTAAGATCTCTCAAGATCTGGTGTCTTTGGTTTTGGTTTTGTGGTATTGGACCCGGTGAGTTACAATAATTTTTATGGAGATGATGAATATCATCTTGTTAAAATTTGAAAAATGATATTTCTTTAAGGCTACTAATGATTCTCTTTTGTGATTTTGAAAGTTAACACGAGAAACCATAATTTTGATGCTAACACAAACTAATCTCACCTCCATCACAAAAGCCTCCATCTCTCGGTGGTTTTTTGTGTTTTTGAGAAAATTATGGTCTTTGCTTTGGTGGTTTCACTGATGGTTCGAGGATGGTTTTGGTTTCTTCCGATTGACCCGTCATTTTTTATGAATCTTTAACGATGGATCTAACTATTGTACTAGATCCATCATTTATTTAGATCTAACAGGGATCTGAATGTTTTGTGCTAGATCCGTCATTTTGTTGGTTGTGAGGATAGTTTTGGTCCACGTGGTGGTCACCAGCTTGATAGCCATGAACTGCCGTCGTGAGTGATAGTTTGAGGTTTGGATCTAACTTGATATGTGTTATTTAGATCTTATGTTGGCTGAAATGTTATTTTTCCCCTACGTTGAGGCAAATGACTTATTTTGAAGACTAGGTATAATTTTTTAATGCTAAAAAAGCTTGTTATAAATATATGGAACAACAAATTTATTTGCTGGTTGGTGGGGCAAATATGGAAGGACGGTTTAAGCATAAAATTATCTCCGCTTCTTCAACCTCCACTTTTGCAGCCACGATGATGTTTATGATAGATATATGGCTGATCTAATAGTAAACTTTGAAACTCTGTTTAGTTAGATCTAAAAGCTTTTGAACTTTCTTTTTTCGTTAAATTTAATGGGTTTTATATTTTTTTAACTGATTTGTTGTTCTGGCCATGGTTTAGCCATGACCATGGCTGGTTGTGGTTTTGGTTACATATGAGGTCATTTACATCTTCGCCTGATAGTTTTGCCCTATTATCGTTAGATCTACGGGGATGGCTCATCGAAAGACCTTGTAACGTGAAAAATAAACTTTCATTTTTTCAAATTAACATATAAAAATAGTATGAATAGTGGTGAGTGGTGACAATGACTTTATCATGTTCGCTTTTTTACTTTGTGGCAAATGGCAAGTAAAAAGTTGCACTTTAAACTGGGACATAAAAAATAGAAACTGGACAAGATTTGAATGTTAGGCGATTTGAACATTTTCAAACAAGTTGGTCTAAAAATGTCAAATAATAGTACTTACTATTAGTGTTCTTCATTTCTATGTAACAATGCTTATAACTAGGATTCACTTTATTTGATAAACAAAAACGATGGCAACAGTTTACATTGGTAGGACACATTTTGTTGGTTTTAAATTTAGAAACAGCTTAAAAAATAATTGTAGTAATTTGTTTGATGAGTTAAAAAAACTTTACGCTGCTGCTAAGTGCGAGCGCTCAACTAAACTATAGAAAAGAAGAATCAGCAAGAAATGGCATCATGGGTTCGACTATCAGGCAACAAATCAAACTAGAACCGCTAATAATTTATCTTACTCCTGGTATAATTGGTTTGTCTAAATAAAAAATAGCATAAACGCGCACACTAGAAACACTACTACATATAAACCAAATTTACAAATAAAATAAACATGTATTGGATTTTGTCGAAAACTATACACCGTTGCAGATAAGCGCATGTACTCGGCTAATTAACATCTTAATACGTTAAATAAACTAAATAGTAACATCTCAAAGAGAAAGAAAAAACTATTTGCTTAAATCGACAATTAAAAAAAATAATAGTTTTGTAAGGCCCATAGACGCAACAGAAAGGTGGCGTAAAAATTTATCTCGAGAAACATTCATATGGCTTGAAGATTAAACAATGAGAAGTAGTGATGACATGCACTATCAAGAAAGCAGACGGAACAATAAGGGTGCGTTTGATATCTTGGAATGGAAATGAGGGAATGAATTTTTATTCCAATCATGTGTTTGTTTAAAATGCAAACTTTTCAAATGTGGGAATGAATGATATATATGTTCCATACTCCATATACCTCACAAGGGCAAGACATGAATCTTTCATACCGAGGGGTCCACCCTACTATCAAACTCATACCCATTGTGATTTATGACGGCATACCAAACGCACCCTAAATTGTTGCGAAAGAATAAGAATATTTTTTATGACGGTAATAGAGTAGCGTGAGCTTAAAGGTCTAGAACATGCTTCTAATATCAAATTTGTTATTTCCAAAAATAAATATAAGTTGCGAGTTAATAAAATGGGCTTAGCTTTATGAGCTTTTATGTTTTAACTCATTTCATAAAGTTTATTAATCATTTTAAAGAGCTTTTGAACTTTATTTGTATATGTTATTAACAAAAACAAGTAAGTCATGTGAATATAGAAAACTTGACTTTCGTGTTGACAAATCTCATTCAAATTAAATGGGTAACTTTCGTAAACTTAGGGTTCGTTTGGTATAACGGAATGAAATGTCAACTGAATGGAATAAATGATGTAATGGAATGAAGAGTGTAATGTAATGATTCATTGTAGTCATTAATTATGTTTGGTTTGTATGATAAGACGTAACGGAATCGATAATAAAAAGACTAAAATACCATTAATGATATAAAGTTTGTTTAATGTGGTTAATTAATGATAGAGTTTTATGTAATTTTGATTCCATTCAAGATGTAATGAAAAAAAAAATAGAGGACCCCTAAAGAATGGTTTTGGTGTGATAGGTCATTACTTGTAATGAATCATTACATTTTATAAATGTAAACAAACAACATTTATTCATTACTTTGTAATAATATGTTCCATTGCGGCTTTTATTACGACATACCAAACACTACGTTAGTTAATTAGACTAACTTCAAAAAAAAAAAATGAAAAAAAAAAAAAAAAAAAAATGCAACGAGTTTTTTTTTTTTTTAAATTTATAGGGTGTATGATTTAAACTCACTTCATAACATAATGCAGATAATTTCCAGATTCGATATGCTGTAAGTAATTTTTAAATAATTTTGGTGATTAAAAAGTGTAGAGTTTTATGCCGAAAAAACGTAATGAAGCTTGTCCTACAATAGTATACCAACTTACGACTACAAGCTACTGTTAACCACCATGAGCTCTTACCTTATTGATATTACCAATTAACGTTTTTATATCGTCGTCACTTAAAGTTATTTTCATATAAAACATGTCATTCTTAAATTTATTGTTACAAATAATATACAATCAAAAAACATTTGCTTGCCAAATTTTTTTATTTCAGGGTACCCGTCGCCGCAACGCGCGGGTACCCTGCTAGTACCTTATAATGCATTTGAGACTTCTATTAGTGGAAAGGCTTAAAATTCAGCCAAACATAATTACTAATAATGGAAAGATTTATTTTGCTATGAAATTAATACATTTTAGAAGTTACATTACTTGAAATTAAATGTATTAAAATGTTGTAAGTTATAACCACCCATTAATTTGTGTAACAGCCCATTGGTTACTCCCTTTCAGCACTCTAACAAACACAAAACGCACAACTTACTTATTCACTTTGATATCTCTCTCTCAAACCTAAAAAAACACATACACACCCCACCCAATTATACACTTTCGTAGCTCTCTCTATCTCACTGCCGCCGCCGACACCAACTAATTCCGCCGCCACCACTTCCAACAGCATGTGTCGTCACCACCACCGTTTTACATATACATACTTTAGGTGGTTTTGGCCGGTTGTTTTGGGTTAGGTGGTTTGGCCGGTAGTTTTTTTATGTGGTTTTGGTTGCGGTTATTGTTGAATGAGATCAAACCGAAACTGATTGTTGGTTTATGTGATGGCGTTTTTACACGGATCTGATGAGAGTTGGATGAATTTGTTTAAGATCTCTCAAGATCTGGTGTCTTTGGTTTTGGTTTTGTGGTATTGGACCCGGTGAGTTACAATAATTTTTATGGAGATGATGAATATCATCTTGTTAAAATTTGAAAAATGATATTTCTTTAAGGCTACTAATGATTCTCTTTTGTGATTTTGAAAGTTAACACGAGAAACCATAATTTTGATGCTAACACAAACTAATCTCACCTCCATCACAAAAGCCTCCATCTCTCGGTGGTTTTTTGTGTTTTTGAGAAAATTATGGTCTTTGCTTTGGTGGTTTCACTGATGGTTCGAGGATGGTTTTGGTTTCTTCCGATTGACCCGTCATTTTTTATGAATCTTTAACGATGGATCTAACTATTGTACTAGATCCATCATTTATTTAGATCTAACAGGGATCTGAATGTTTTGTGCTAGATCCGTCATTTTGTTGGTTGTGAGGATAGTTTTGGTCCACGTGGTGGTCACCAGCTTGATAGCCATGAACTGCCGTCGTGAGTGATAGTTTGAGGTTTGGATCTAACTTGATATGTGTTATTTAGATCTTATGTTGGCTGAAATGTTATTTTTCCCCTACGTTGAGGCAAATGACTTATTTTGAAGACTAGGTATAATTTTTTAATGCTAAAAAAGCTTGTTATAAATATATGGAACAACAAATTTATTTGCTGGTTGGTGGGGCAAATATGGAAGGACGGTTTAAGCATAAAATTATCTCCGCTTCTTCAACCTCCACTTTTGCAGCCACGATGATGTTTATGATAGATATATGGCTGATCTAATAGTAAACTTTGAAACTCTGTTTAGTTAGATCTAAAAGCTTTTGAACTTTCTTTTTTCGTTAAATTTAATGGGTTTTATATTTTTTTAACTGATTTGTTGTTCTGGCCATGGTTTAGCCATGACCATGGCTGGTTGTGGTTTTGGTTACATATGAGGTCATTTACATCTTCGCCTGATAGTTTTGCCCTATTATCGTTAGATCTACGGGGATGGCTCATCGAAAGACCTTGTAACGTGAAAAATAAACTTTCATTTTTTCAAATTAACATATAAAAATAGTATGAATAGTGGTGAGTGGTGACAATGACTTTATCATGTTCGCTTTTTTACTTTGTGGCAAATGGCAAGTAAAAAGTTGCACTTTAAACTGGGACATAAAAAATAGAAACTGGACAAGATTTGAATGTTAGGCGATTTGAACATTTTCAAACAAGTTGGTCTAAAAATGTCAAATAATAGTACTTACTATTAGTGTTCTTCATTTCTATGTAACAATGCTTATAACTAGGATTCACTTTATTTGATAAACAAAAACGATGGCAACAGTTTACATTGGTAGGACACATTTTGTTGGTTTTAAATTTAGAAACAGCTTAAAAAATAATTGTAGTAATTTGTTTGATGAGTTAAAAAAACTTTACGCTGCTGCTAAGTGCGAGCGCTCAACTAAACTATAGAAAAGAAGAATCAGCAAGAAATGGCATCATGGGTTCGACTATCAGGCAACAAATCAAACTAGAACCGCTAATAATTTATCTTACTCCTGGTATAATTGGTTTGTCTAAATAAAAAATAGCATAAACGCGCACACTAGAAACACTACTACATATAAACCAAATTTACAAATAAAATAAACATGTATTGGATTTTGTCGAAAACTATACACCGTTGCAGATAAGCGCATGTACTCGGCTAATTAACATCTTAATACGTTAAATAAACTAAATAGTAACATCTCAAAGAGAAAGAAAAAACTATTTGCTTAAATCGACAATTAAAAAAAATAATAGTTTTGTAAGGCCCATAGACGCAACAGAAAGGTGGCGTAAAAATTTATCTCGAGAAACATTCATATGGCTTGAAGATTAAACAATGAGAAGTAGTGATGACATGCACTATCAAGAAAGCAGACGGAACAATAAGGGTGCGTTTGATATCTTGGAATGGAAATGAGGGAATGAATTTTTATTCCAATCATGTGTTTGTTTAAAATGCAAACTTTTCAAATGTGGGAATGAATGATATATATGTTCCATACTCCATATACCTCACAAGGGCAAGACATGAATCTTTCATACCGAGGGGTCCACCCTACTATCAAACTCATACCCATTGTGATTTATGACGGCATACCAAACGCACCCTAAATTGTTGCGAAAGAATAAGAATATTTTTTATGACGGTAATAGAGTAGCGTGAGCTTAAAGGTCTAGAACATGCTTCTAATATCAAATTTGTTATTTCCAAAAATAAATATAAGTTGCGAGTTAATAAAATGGGCTTAGCTTTATGAGCTTTTATGTTTTAACTCATTTCATAAAGTTTATTAATCATTTTAAAGAGCTTTTGAACTTTATTTGTATATGTTATTAACAAAAACAAGTAAGTCATGTGAATATAGAAAACTTGACTTTCGTCAAATTAAATGGGTAACTTTCGTAAACTTAGGGTTCGTTTGGTATAACGGAATAAAATGTCAACTGAATGGAATAAATGATGTAATGGAATGAAGAGTGTAATGTAATGATTCATTGTAGTCATTAATTATGTTTGGTTTGTATGATAAGACGTAACGGAATCGATAATAAAAAGACTAAAATACCATTAATGATATAAAGTTTGTTTAATGTGGTTAATTAATGATAGAGTTTTATGTAATTTTGATTCCATTCAAGATGTAATGAAAAAAAAAAAAATAGAGGACCCCTAAAGAATGGTTTTGGTGTGATAGGTCATTACTTGTAATGAATCATTACATTTTATAAATGTAAACAAACAACATTTATTCATTACTTTGTAATAATATGTTCCATTGCGGCTTTTATTACGACATACCAAACACTACGTTAGTTAATTAGACTAACTTCAAAAAAAAAAAAATGAAAAAAAAATAAAAATGCAACGAGTTTTTTTTTTAAAAATTTATAGGGTGTATGATTTAAACTCACTTCATAACATAATGCAGATAATTTCCAGATTCGATATGCTGTAAGTAATTTTTAAATAATTTTGGTGATTAAAAAGTGTAGAGTTTTATGCCGAAAAAACGTAATGAAGCTTGTCCTACAATAGTATACCAACTTACGACTACAAGCTACTGTTAACCACCATGAGCTCTTACCTTATTGATATTACCAATTAACGTTTTTATATCGTCGTCACTTAAAGTTATTTTCATATAAAACATGTCATTCTTAAATTTATTGTTACAAATAATATACAATCAAAAAACATTTGCTTGCCAAATTTTTTTATTTCAGGGTACCCGTCGCCGCAACGCGCGGGTACCCTGCTAGTAGACAAATTAAACATTAAGTCCTTATAATATTTTCTAGAATATGATATTCTAGAATACATCAAACATTCCCAGTTTTGAACACAAGTTTTGATGTTGGAGTTTATCCACCTCTTTGTTAAAAAGACCTGCAAATCTGATTTGTAGTTTCAATCTTATTTGTTGTAATGACTCCAACTATTATCTCCCCTCTTACAAAATGAAGATCAATTTCAAGATGTTTTGTTCTCTCATGAAAAGCAGTATTTGCTACAATTTTAATTGCAGATTGATTATCCCTAAATATTTTTACAGAAATAAAATGTTCCCAGTTCAAATCCGTAAGAATTTTAAGAACCTATACAATTTCTGAAGTTACAAAAATCATACTTCTGTATTCAGCATCTGTAGAAGACTTAAAAAGCGTTGATTGCTTTTTGCTTTTCCAGGGGACTAATGAACAACATAAAGATAGACAATACCCTTCACTTGCATCCACATGTGCTTTAAGAGAAGCAGTGGAGTTTCTAATAAATTTGAATCCCTTCACCTAGCGATGCTTTTAAGTATTTTAATACTTTAAGTGCAATCTTTAAATGAGATTTAAAAGGTGAATGCATAAACTGACTCAAACAATGAACAATATAGGAAATATCATGCCTAGTGTGTGTAAGACAAATCCAATTACCAATTAATTTTTGATACTTAGTGATATTGTCAAGAATAGGATCATTAGCGACAATAGGATCATAAGCATATGTTTCATTAGTAATAGTCAACTTTTGTTCCAAAGGAACAACAAATGGTTTACAAGCACGAAGACCAAAATTAGACAACGGGTCTAAGCAATATTTCCTCTGAGAAAGACACAAACCTTTCTTAGTTTCAATAGACGCAATTCCCATAAAATACTTAAGTTTTCATTCTCAACCATATTGTTACCAGTTATGATAATATCATCAACATAGACAAGTGATGCAATAAACCATTAGATTGAGACTTAGTAAGAGTGAATAATCACTTTTTTGGGTAAAAGGTTTTTTTACCCTGGGTGAATAATCACTTTTACTCTACACAAACCCATTTTTAAGCAAAGCATGAGTAAACTTAGCATTCCATTGTCTAGGTGCTTGCTTTAGCCTTATTTTTTAACTTGCAAACTCTAGTATCATTTGAATCAAAATAACCTTGACGTAAAGACATATAAACAGTCTTACATAGATCACCATCTAAAAAAAATGTTAATATCCAGTTGAAATAAAAGCCATTGATTATGCACAACAAGATTAATCATACATGTAAGAGTTGTAATTTTAACAATAGGAGAGAAGGCCTCCTCATAATAAATGTCTTCTTTCTGGCTATAAAATTTAGCTACTAATCTAGCCTTATACCTCTTAATCTTTCCATTAGAATTATATTTAATCTTGTACACTCATTTACATCCTATAGGTTTTCTGTCATTAGGCAACTCACTAAGTTCTCAAGTTTTATTTCTATATAAGGCCTTCATTTCATTATTCGTTGCCTCAACCCAGTGTTGACTTCTACTAGCCCGCCAATAATTTTTTAGCTCTATACTTTTATTTAACTTTGTGACAAGGAAAAAACATTCATAATTAAATATTGAATAATTAAAAAAAAATCAAGACCAAACATAACTTTTGAATCAACCATAAACTTATTATATTTACTTCGATAAACATAAGACCTTTTAGATCTTTTTACTGGTTGTTCAAAAACATTTTGAGAACTGTGCTCATTATTTTGATCTCGTAAAACGTTATCATTACCCTCAGAATTATTTGTAAGTCCTCAGGTGTTGCAACCTCTTCTTTCTAGTAGAATTACATGAACCAGAAAAATGCATCCACTCATTCTCTACATGGTTCTTGCTAGTACTGCCCGAGTGAGATGAGCTGCTACCTTCACATGTAGGATTCGATTGCTTTCTCTCATCATCATTGGGCATATCAATATCATAATAAAAGACTTCTCAAATAAGTTAACATGAGTCATATCTTGTGTCACACCCCCAAAATACCTGTTTTGCAGCGGAATGGAATACCTGGGGCATGACTGCCATAGCATCACAGTTACAGTTATATTGAACGACCTAAAGTGTCATTTTGAAAACGCATCGTTTGATATAATAAAACATTCAGAGTTTACAAAACATAGTTCCCAAATGACAATTAACATGTGCGGAAATAAGTTTGTTACAATCCAAACGATGTTTTAAAGTGCATAAAACCCATGTGAGACGCGTCGTCACCGTGACTTTATGATAACTCCTTATGTATGTCATGAAGTATATGCTTTAGATACCTGAAAAATACATTGCTAAAAGTGTCAACACAAGGTTGGTGAGTTCATAGGTTTATGTAAATGTTTTGTACGACCACCACAAGTATAAGTCATGTATGACAAATATGTCACATAAAAATGATACAATTGCTATAAGCACATGACACCGAAGCTAAACTGATCATGATGTTCGCCCCAACAGAGTGTTTGCCAAACAACTCTCATTTTGATATTAAATGAAATGCATCCGTTTGACCAGTTGGAACCACCAACCCGGATGGAGGAGTCACCCTCAATATATCTATTCACTCACCCTCGCTTACTTCGTAATTAACGGTTCATGATAATGAAATGGGGACATTCAATTGGCAATGAGGTAACTTAAGCAATGTAAATGAATTTGATATACTTGGGCTCGTAATAAAATGATGTGCAATGTATTCTCCCCCGTAGGTTTGAAATGAAATATAAACTTGAAAGACGGGGCTATGAAAACTCACCTGATACATTGATTATGATGATATAGTGGCAATACTGAAATGAGGTGCAATCTCTATCTGCAACCTAATATGAATGATATGATCTATTATAAATCATGAATATATATCGTACATGCAAGTTCACGTGTAATCTATACCACTTGTGCATTTTTGAAAATAGAGTTTATCGTCGAAATATATGTTTATGACATCTCGTCATGTTATAAAATACTTTACAAGTACTTTCATTGAAACAACATCCTACAATAGTTGTTAAGTGATAAATCAAGAAAATACAGTTTATGAGTAGTTTTCGGAAAAGTTTGATTGATCGTATATTATTCGTTATAACATCGTTTGACGAACGGTTGAACATTTTGGAAAATAGGCTAGGTGAACTCACTTTTACTTGTAGACATCGTTTTCTCAAAAGTACTCTATCGGTTTGAAAAACGGCTCCAAACATGGCACTTGCGATAACCATTTTGGTTTAATAGAAAATATATGAGTTAATACTTGTGAAAATAATTACGATAGCCATAATTAAAACGCGTGTAACTTAGTCGTTATCGCTCCGTTTTCTACGTTCTATATATCCTCTGATTCATGTTAGTATGTACTGATATATTTTTGATAAATCGACTCATTTAGATTATGTTTAAAACTCGGGTTTTCCCCTTGAAAATCCCTTGACAGCAAGTACTATTTCAGAAAATTAGTTTTCGTCGTTAAACTTGAAATTAACGTATCTTTTTCGTCGTAAACCCGTTTTAATCCATTCAAGCGACCACGGTTTCGTTTTTAAGTCTATTTTCTGAAAATATAACCCAAAATAACTCATAACCTACTGAAAATTCCAGATTTTACAAAACGTGACAGCCAATAATTATATTTCGTCGAAAATGACTTTTCTAGTTTGAAACTTGTTCTAAACCATTCCAATCAACACCAAAGCTATTCTATACCTACCATACACCTTCCTAGGGTGTCATGGGTTCCTAAACTTCACCAAAATTGATAGGTTTCATAAGAACACTAATAGGATAATTTATACTCATATTAAGTAATAAAAACATGTAAAAGTGGTATGGATCATGGTATACTTGCATGTTTTTCTTACTAGATCATAAAAATATATCAAGTAAATGTTTAAAAGAGTAGGAAAAAAATATTAGTAACTTACTTGAAGTGGTGAAGAGTTTTAGAGCTAGAAACTTAATTAATCTATAGGTTTTTATTTCAAAACCTTAAAATAGATTACTAATAAGACTTGATAAACACTAGATCTTGGAAAATTTTGATGTTCTTCTTCTTGTTCATGGATGAGCCGATCATCAAAAAAAAAGGAAATGGGAGAGTCTCTTGCATTCTTACACCTTTTGGTATGTGTTTGTATGTGTTTTAGTTTAATAAATCACTTGTATTATACAAATATCTTCTCAAATATGAGTATGTGTACATTTATTTAGTCAAGATATTTAATAAAATGATGACAAGGGGGGGTCGGCAAGGGTAAAAGGGGAAGGGATGAGGTGTATTTTTTATGGTTAAATGTATTTAAAATTATGTGTAATGTATGTTTTGTATATATAATTAGTTATTTAGTGTAGCGTTAGCTAGAAATCGATTTTTAACGGAACAAAATAAAATATTTCGAAGTCATAAAAATTAAAAAAATGCATTTCTCGCAAGTATTGAGTGAATAAATAATTATCGAATAGAATTTACGAAAACCGTCGTAAATATATATATATATAACAATATATATACAAAATAAATCCAAATCATCGGCTAAACTTATAATATAGTTTTATAGTCTTAAAAAGTATATAAATATATCAGGATAATTGTCGGAAGTGTCGGATCAATTGTTCAAAATAAATGATCGTGCGATAGCGTTTATTTAATAAATAAATATACGTTAATGAAATATGCAAACCCATGCATGAACTAATATGAAAATGATGATACTGATGATATGTAGACTAACTCTAGTCTATATGAAATGTTCTCAATGATGTTCCATGAATACGCAGCTTAACCCTCGCGGTTACGCGTATTTGATACTCGTAAACATAGTTTACGAAAAATAATGAATAATAATCATGAATAGTAACTTTTCTCCGAGAATGAATAGTGTTTCGTGAATAGTAAAATTTAAGTCTCAAACCGACTTAAAAAATGATGAATAGTAAAATGATGAATAGTAACCAGCGAATAGTAAATTCCCGAGATGAATAGTAAATTTGAGAAATAACCTGAAATTACGATTTGTCACATCTTGATTAGGGCCACTAACAATATCATGTATCTCTTTTTTCTTAAAAAGAAACACATTTTCAAAAAACTCAACATCTTTGAAAAAAAATATTTGATTTCTTTCAAGACCAAATAGTCTGTAGCCTTTTCTAAAACTAGAATAGCCAACCAAAACACATTTTTAGCTCTGCTACTTAGTTTATCATGATTATTAAGAACATTAGCGAAACAGAAAGACCCAAAAGCCTTTAAATGAGAAAGATAGGGTTTTTTTTTTGTTTTTTTTGTTTTCATTTTATTATTATTATTGTTACAGAAAAGATGCTAAAAAGATTTTCCATTTAACACTAAGGAAGACAATATGTTAATTAAATAAGTAGCAGTTTATTAACATTCACACATTTTTAAAGGTATTTCCCCGAAAACAAAAATGATCTAGCAACATTAAGTAGATGCCTATATTTACTCTGTACAATCTCATTCTCATATAGGGTGTAAGAACAATAAGTCTAATGTATAATGCCATTATCTTCACAAAACAAAGAATTATTACTTTTAAACATCTTATGGTACATGTGTCATACACACAATATATGAATGAAGTTTTCTCTTTTCGGATTATCCGGGAAACGTGAGCTTTTTTTACTTAGATGTAAGCGGCATCATCTAGTTAATTCCGAGACTGTTTCCAACCCTTCCCTGAAGGGATTTAAACACTTGACTGACATCATGTGAGCTAAACCAAAAACTTAACCACTAAACCATTTGACATTTAGTTAAAACACACTACTACAGGGGCCTTAACTGAAAATAATAAGTCTACAACAATCTTGAACACGTCTAACAACATCAAGAACACAACAACAAACAGTTAAATAAGGAGGGATATATATTCACAATTTTGACGTACTCTTACAATATCATCATTCATAACCACTTTTCTTCAAACTCAAACTTTAATGAACACAAAAAAAAACACAACACAAATATTGTTTCAGATTCAACAAACTGCAAAAATAAAAATGTTTTCAGGTACCCTTTCTTTTCATTATCTATAAATGTTCTTCATGTCCACACATTAAACCCCACTTTGCATTAAGTTGACTTTGTTTTATTAATCCCTTGTGGGGTTTTGTCTGTCTCCTTATTTGTTAGCCACCTTTTTGTTTCCAGAAATCAAGAAACCTGGTTTCTTGGTTTTTTAATTATAAAAAAAATATTTGAATTTTTTCATGTTGGTTTGATATGTTTATATTAAGGTTTGTGTTATTGGGTGCGTTTTAGTTTTTTTGTAAATAAGTTTTTTTTGATGGATTTGATTATTTGCAGTTGGTGATATTGTGATTCTTGAATCTTGATCATGCCCATGTGAAAATGACTGCAATATTAGAAGATATTAAAAGGGTTTGTTTAATGGCTTTTGTATCATATATTATTTCTAATTGTGTTATTTATTGGATTTTGATGTTGTATAATGATGTATGATGATTTGCAGTCTTTTATTCATAAAATTATGTCAATGAGGATAAATAATGGAGAAGAAGGAAAAGTGATGAAAAATGCTTATGATCCCACAGGTTTGAGTACTTCTTGAGCCATTAAATTATGCTTTTGGATAATTGTTTTAAGAAGTAAAAGTTGTGTGACATTTAAGCTTTGGTCAAAGTCTTTCCTAAATACCTGCGAATTACAGACCCGAATTTGATTTTATGATGATAAGATAATAGGGAATATAACAAGTTGATGTAAAGGGAAAAGTGAGAATATGTTCAGTTTTTTTTGCTTTTTAACCTCACTAAGCAACATAAAAGAGTTATCGAGCTCAAGATCACTTGAAGCTTTCAAGAAGATTGGTTAAGATCTTTTATGATCTTTTTATCCACGTGATCTTTATGTCCCATCATGGGTTATAAACGAGTTGAGTTTAAAAAGCTTTGAACTTGCTCACTTACCTGTGCAGAAATTCAAGTTGCTAGTGGGATTGGTGTGTTGGATTGTGCCGATTTATTAGGAGATTCAATGTCTAATAGTCGTGACATTCAGTCCCTCAGGTGAAAAATCATACGGAGTATCATATTTTATTCTTTTGATAATTCATAATTTTATTCATTTAAAAATTTAAAAATAAATACATAAATAAAAATTCTTGTCTCTTTTTCATCAGGGTGTTCACGGCAACCTGGAATGTTGCAGGAAAATCACCTTCTAGTGATCTCAATCTTGATAACCTTCTGCAAATTCATCGAGAGTTTGATATATACGTTCTAGGGTGCCTTTTTTTTTTTTTTTTTTTTTTTTTTTTTTTTTTTTGAAAGTTTGCCTGGAGATTATGCCTTTTTCTATACTTGTTCTTAATATCTGTTTTACGTTACCAGTTTTCAGGAAATAGTCCCTTTGAATGCTGGAAATGTGTTAGTCATAGAAGATAACGGTTCTGCTGCAAAATGGCTATCACTGATAAGTCAGTCCCTGAATAAAGCAACTAATAATGATTATTGTACTCTAAAGAGATCGTCCACAAATTCAAATTCTTTTGAGAGAAAATGCAGCGGCAGTGGCTCGATGTTCTTGCAAAGAACATCCCTTAAAGCAGCCAGCAGAAATTTCCGATCAGAGAGTAGAAGAGTGTTTAAAAGTTGCAATTGTGCTACTATCGAGCCTGAAAGGAAGAGTTATGGTAAAGATTCATGTTTTGCATGTCAAAAGTCAAAGTCAAACGGTTTTGAGGATCCCTCTTCATCAGAAGAAGATGATAACACTAATTCTGTGGCTGCTGATGTCAGCACTGTTACGCCAACTAGCAAGAACCAACATTTGAGATATAGTCTTATCAAGAGCAAGCAAATGGTGGGAATTTTCGTTACAATTTGGGTTAAAAAGGAGCTTGTTCCACTTATAGGCCACTTAAGAACTTCTTGCATAAGTCGAGGGATTCTGGGTTATCTCGGGAATAAGGTATGCCAATATCTTATGTATCCCACACAATGAACTCCCCATATGCGGTACAATTTGGCCCTCACGGATTCTGCATGTATTAGTTTTTTCAGTAGTTCATGTATCTTCTATGATGAATAGTAATCAAGGAAGAGACTTATCCGCCGAGGAGTACAAGCGGGCCCTCACATAAGGGCTTGCATGTATACGTCTCTTTGTTAAAAGAAAATTTTACTATGGAAATTTTTTAATTATGTGATGTAACCGGCATAACAAATAACTAAAATAGCCAGAGACTTCTCCACACGGGGTACTAGGGGGCCCTCTCTTAGAAGTTCCGTGCATGTGGATGTCTCTTTGTTACTTTTTCACTATGTAATGTATCCAACACAATGAATGGTACTTACAAAAAGGACTTCCCACATGAAGTACCAAGCAGACCCTCACATAAGGGTTGGCCTGTGGGACGCCTCTTTGTTACTTTTGACTTAACAAGTTTTTAATGCGATTGTTTTCAGGGTTGTATCTCAGTAAGCATGACCTTCAAGCAAACGAGCTTATGCTTTGTCTGCAGTCACTTGGCTTCAGGAGAAAAAGATGGGGACGAGCTGCGAAGGAATTTAGATGTTATAGAGATACTTAAAAGCACACAGTTTCCAAAGATCTGCAAAATTCCAAATGCTAACGTGCCAGACAAAATTTTAGACCACGAGTAAGCACCATGCTTTTATTCGTTGTTTTAACTGTATGTATGGATTAATTATATCAAGATCTGACTTTAATATCATCTGATGATGAATTTTCAGCCGCGTGATTTGGTTAGGGGATTTAAACTATCGAATAGCTCTTAGTTACCATGAAACCAAGAAACTGTTAGAGCAGAATGACTGGGATGCTCTTCTTAAAAAGGATCAGGTACTTTCATATGTCCGTTTCTCCCCTTTTATTAATGTCTTTCGTGTTAGTGGTGACAAGATGGACGGTTGGGTAACTGGTAATAATGATTTTGGCTTTAAATGGGTCAATTTCAAGTACGGGTCATAATGTGCTGGGTTGACCTGCCAACACTACCTATCCAGTTATTTAATAATAACGAAAGCTTAAATTCTGATTACAGTATAACTACTTTTTCAAAGGCAAATTATATCTATATATGTGAATAAATTGAATTTAGAAGTTTTATGCTATATAAAAAAACTTTGGGCGACTTTTAACCTCTTTGACCCGCTTAAAAAATCATTATCCCAAAGGCTTCGATGTTGCCACCTCTAGTTTTTATGTTTTGTAATATTGGTTAGATTATGCTTTCTTTTATACAGAGGTGCTAACTGAAATAGTAATTGTTAAATAATTTTGCTTACTTTATTCTTGGATCTTGATTCTAGTGTAAAGGAAGTGTAGCAACTACATAAACGATCTTGAATTTTGACTTGAACGGGCACTCACTTGTGTTTCAATGTTTTTCTGTTGTGTTTCGTTCGGATGTTTGAATAGCTTAAGATCGAAAGGGAGGCTGGGAGAGTATTTGAAGGATGGAAAGAGGGGAGGATATACTTCCCACCAACTTACAAATACTCTTAC
Organism: Chrysanthemum seticuspe; assembly: GCA_019973895.1. NCBI lineage: Eukaryota > Viridiplantae > Streptophyta > Magnoliopsida > Asterales > Asteraceae > Chrysanthemum > Chrysanthemum seticuspe. The sequence continues at coordinate 95,269,308 of BPTQ01000002.1, read as the reverse complement.
AATTCAGATATGTATGCAGGAGATACCATAAACTCAAAGAGCAAAAGGAGAACACCAGCATGGTAATGAGTTCTATCCTGATAAAGGTGTATGCTTTGACTTTATTGGTCAAATAAATTACTTTTCCCTACAACCCAGTAAAGAAATAATTAGACTGTTGTAGTCAAAACATGCAGCACTTTTTCTGTGGTTTTCTTTGGTCCCAAATGAAGCATTTAATATGGAAGCGTGAATTTCTTTTTGGTATTTGATTGAGAACCTAAAATTTGCAGGTGCGACAGAATACTTTGGTACGGGGAAGGGATCCATCAAAAGTCATATACACGTTGGGATTCACGGTTTTCCGACCACAGGCCCGTCTGTGGGACATTTATAATTTTTTTACGAAATCAAAGGTGAGTTAAACTGAAAATATTGGTTGACATGATCTGTTTTCTTGATCAGTTTGAGCTAAACTGCGTTCTTTTGTGCAGTGTATAAGAAGACCAACTGTGACTGCTGATTGATGACAAATGCTCAGTAATTTTACCATACGATGGACACACAGAAACATAATAATCAGCTTATAATGTCTTCTTTAACTGTACATAGAAGCAACATACTTGCAACATATATCAGATGAAGAATGAAATGAAAAGATTTGCTTTTGCAGTGTCATCTTGCATCACCATTTTTTTCAAGTTTATGTAAGTCAACAATAATATTTAAGGGATTAGCCATTCTTTTTATTTGATCATTTTTTAAAACTCTTTAACTGTTTCTAAATACAGTCTTATGCGGTTATACAACATTTCTTCGTGTCCACATTTATGTAGTCTTTATGTTTTCATTAGCTCAAAGACCCGTGAAATTCATGGGTACTTTAAAAGATAGTTAGAAGCGAGCAAGGGGGAAAGTAGAAGCGAGCAATAGTTTATGGACTCACGGAAAAACACGAATGAATTAAAAGGCAACCTGATAAAGTAAAGGGGAAGTTGTATATATAACCAATGAAACTTGAATATTTGAATATTTTTTAAAATTGCGAAATTTAGTGCATAATGTACAATAATGTTTAAGCAATAGTTTGTACATTTTGTGGCATGCCATAAAAAATGTCAAGAATATTTATTCAAATGGTCATGTGCATATTAGATACGAGTAAATAGAAGATATTATCGAATTAGGTATTAATAAATCATAAAAAATACTCAAATAACGTGTTTCTGATTTGTGTTATAGGTGTGTTATTCAACTCGTCAGGTCAATTTTTGCCTATAACGTTTTTATAACACAAAACGCAAAAAATCAACCTCCTGAATATAACTATAAATATAGGTACCCGGAACCTACAATTTTATTTTAGTTTTATTTTTTATTTATTTTTTATTTTATTTTTTTAATTTATACTAAAGTAAATGAAGAATACCAATAGCTCATGTTCTTCACTTGGCGAGTACCCCAACTGAGGATGATGCAATTATAATGGTTATTGGACCAAGTTATAACTTACAAGAACTAAAATCTTATAACTTGCCAAGTTATAATATAACCCAAATAGTCACTTGTACTGATCATGTATTTATTTGACTACTAATTTCATGCACCATCAAAACTACATATTAATTAGAACGTTGTACTCATCATGTAATTTAGTAGTAATTGTTATTCGTAAATGAGCGACAAAACTACATATTAGCTAATAGGTGATTGAAAAAGTAAAGGCTAATGAACAACAACAAAGCTTGTAAAAAAAGAAAAATAGTGAAAAATGTAGCAATCCACAAAATAATTTAAAAAAAAATATAGCCCATATTTGAATCAAGAAACGACTCACCTTCACAAAAAGTTTACAAAATTATACTAACATAATGATTTGTCAAGTATTATGAGGTAACATGATTAACCAACTGGGCTATCTCAGTTGGCCACCAAGGGTGATTTTAGAGAGGTTGTTATCACATGCGAGAGGTCTTAGGTTCGAGTTTTTTTATGGGGTTTTCCTTCAAGGTGAAATCTATGGGGTTCTGCCTCATAGATGCGTCGATTCGAGGCTGGCAAGGACTACCTTCTGGGTATGTACTGTGGAATCGAATCACTAATTATTATTCGAGGTTGGCAGGGACTACCTTTTGGGTAAATTCTGTAGAATCGAATAACTAACTTAGTATTGTACTAATTCGTCGTTAAAAAAAATGATTAGATTACTACACTTGACAAATCATTGTATTTATTTTGTAAATTTTTTATGAATGTTGTATTGCTTATCAAAAAACGCTCACCATGGACTTCTATTGATCTTGGATCTGGTTGGTTCAAAAATTACATACAAATCAACCCTACAGTCTATTATTAAAAAAGACCTAATCTATTATACATTTATACCCACCAAGAACTAACAAAAACAAAATCACAATTCTTGAAGCATGCCGGCAAATTTGCACTATGCTAATGTTATTAAGCTTAGAAAAAGTATTTTTAAAAGAAACTTCTAAAAATATTTTGAGCCATAGCAATAAACATAATTATTTGTAAAGTTAATTAGGATGAACTAAAAAAAATAATAATAAATAAATAAAATAAAAAAATTAGGATGAACTAACGAATTCAAGATGCACAACTCTTGTGGGTGCCGATTAAGAAGTTACCGCTACATTTAAAGTACAAGTTTAGCTCGGATACGAAGTTACTATTACATTTTGTTTAATAAAAGTTGCTTTTCGGTTCATCTAAGAATGCTACCATTAGTTTAATAAAACTTGCTTCTCGAAAAATAAGAGTTTTGATCCTACAATAGCAACGTATGTTTCTAAATGTATTATATAATATATGTATTATTTTTTGTCTTACTTATTGTTACGTATTTTCATTTTTGTACGTAACATTAAGTGAAACAAAAAATAGTAGACATATCAAATCGATACACTTAAAAAAATAGTAGACATATCTAATAATCTACAGCTCTCTATAGCAAAGGTGAGGTCAAAGAGAAGTGTAACATATGTGGCTACAAGTGGCATCCACCAGACAAATGTTGGGAGAAAGTTGGTTACCCCACATGGCATTACAAGTATAAGCAGTCACAGAAAGGTAAAGCTCCTCAGAAGGCTGGTTCAGGTTATGTGAAAAAGACAGCTGCATTGGTTGAAACTGGTGGTCATGTGGTCTTTCCTTCAAAGCAATTTGAACAACTAATGAAGAGTATTCCTCATTTCAATCAGACCACTGATGAGACCAATGTACTGGAACATCCTTTTGGAGAAGGTACATTTTACTGTTTTTCTTGTGTTAATGGGGTTATAGAAGGATGGATAATTGATACAGGGGCAAGTGATCATATGTCACCAGATAACATTGATTTGAATGATGTTGAGGCTCTTAAGTGTAAACAGGTTATTAATCTGCCAAATGGACATACTTCAGTCATTTCTAAAGTAGGCAATGTTGCTTTACAAAATGGACTTAAGCTGAACAATGTTCTCATAGTACCTTCCTTCAAATTCAGGCTTTTGTTAGTCTCTAAACTAACAAAAGATTCTCAGTGCTTTGTTACATTTTATGAAAAATTCTGTGTTATCCAAGATTTGAAAACCAGGAAGGTGTTGGGCTTGGGTAAAAAGCAAGCTGGCCTCTATCATCTACTCAATCTTCCTCTGGATCAAATTCATGCTCAACTTTCTTCAATGGTTGTGTCTGCTCTTGAAGATTGTAGCTTATTTTCATTTTTCTCAAACTGTTCTGTTCCTACAAACTATGCCTTTAGTGTTTTCAATAACTCTTACAGTTTGTGGCATCATAGACTTGGTCACATTTCTGATTCTACTTTCAAACATATTACTTCTGTTCCTGAAAGTGTCTCTCATTCTACTGAAAATTCTTGTTTGACTTGTCCAATGGCAAAATTCACTAACCTTCCATATTCTGCTAGTACATCTCATTCCAAAGTTCCATTTCAGCTTATTCATATAGACATTTGGGGACCCTATAAAGTTCCAACTATAGGGAATCATAAGTATTTTCTCACTATAGTTGATGATTGTAGTAGAGCAGTTTGGACATATTTACTAGTCAGAAAGTCAGATGCCTTTGCTACTTTCAAGTCATTTGTTACTTTTGTGAAGAAGCAGTTTGAAAAAGATATAAAAGTGGTGAGATCAGACAATGCTTTAGAATTTCTCAAAGGTTCTATTGGCCCTTTTATGGACTCACTGGGAATAGTGCATCAAACTTCATGTGTTGATAGACCTCAGCAAAATGGAAGGGTAGAAAGAAAACATAGAAACATATTGGAGATAGCTAGAGCCCTAAGATTACATGCTCATTTGCCTGTACATTATTGGGGTGACTGTGTTATCACTGGAACATATCTCATTAACAGATTTCCCACTGCTGTGTTGAAATTTAAGACACCTTATGAAGTTTTAATGCAATCTAAACCTGAGTACAGTCATCTAAGGGTGTTTGGTTGTTTAGCAATGGCTAGTAATCCTTCAAGAATTGCTGATAAATTTGATTCCAGAGGTGTACCTTGTTTATTTCTGGGTTATCCACAACATCAGAAGGGGTACAAACTTCTGAATTTGCTGAATCGTACAAGGTTTGTGTCAAGAGATGTTGTCTTCTATGAGCATATATTTCCCTACTCTAAAACAAGTGTGATGCAAGTTCTTCAACCTGTGCCTGCACCCATTTCTTCACCATTGTGGTATGAAGATTTTGTATCCACAACACAACCTGTTCATGATTCTGCTGATGTTACTGCTGAAGTTCATGATTCTGTTGATGTTACTGCTGATGTTACTTCTGAAGTTCATGATTCTGCTGATGCAGTAGAACAGCATACACAAGTTGAAGAAACATCTTCTGAATCTCAAACTGCACCATCTTTTGTTCCAACCACTAGTGTTCAAGATACAGGCATCAGAAGATCCACCAGAGTGTCAAGTGCTCCAAGCTGGTTAAAAGATTATGTAACACCAATTCATCAACCAAAGGCTAATCAAGTGTCAGTTACTCCTTTACAGTCTCAATTTCATGCTTTTCTATGTGCTTTAGTGGCTCAGTCAGCACCTACTTACTTTAAAGAAGCAGTTAAAGAAGAAGATTGGTGTAATGCAATGAATTTGGAGCTAAGAGCATTAGAGGAGAATGATACATGGGAAGTAACTGTTCTACCCAAAGGGAAGAAAGCTATTGCTTGTCACTGGATCTACAAAATCAAACTCAAAGCTGATGGTACACTTGACAAGAAGAAAGCTAGACTTGTAGTGAATGGGAATAGACAAAGAAAAGGTGTTGACTATGAAGAAACTTTTGCTCCAGTGGCAAAAATGGTGACTGTTAGAGCTTTACTTGCAGTGGCAGCCATGAAAGGTTGGGACATTTGTCAAATGGATGTATCTAATGCCTTTCTACATGGTGATCTCTTTGAAGAAGTGTATATGCAAATGCCTCAAGGGTATACTGGAAAGGGGGAGAGTGTAAAAGATGTTCCTTCTGATTCAAGTTTAGTATGCAAACTCAAAAGGTCCTTGTATGGCCTCAAACAAGCACCTAGACAGTGGTTTGCCAAACTCTCTTCAGCATTGTTGTCTTTTGGTTATACTCAACCTAAAGCTGATTACTCATTGTTCATCAAGACAGATGCTGAATCATTTACAACAGTCCTTGTTTATGTTGATGATCTTTTAATCACTGGTTCTAGCAATACTCAGATTCAAGTTCTTAAAACACAATTGAGTACTCATTTTCACATGAAGGATTTGGGACAGATGAACTACTTCTTAGGTCTGGAGGTGTGCAAAAGTGACCAAGGCATCTTCATCTCTCAAAAGAAGTACACTACTGATTTACTTCTAGAAGCTGGTTTGACTAATGCAAGACCATACAAGTTGCCTATGGATTCTCATATCAAGTTGCAAGCAGACATGGGAACTCCTTTACCTGATCCTGAAGTATACAGAAGATACATATGCAAACTCATATACCTCACAATAACAAGACCTGACATTTGCTACACTGTGCAGTTGTTGAGTCAGTTTATGCAAAATCCTACATCAGTGCATATGCAAGCAGTGAAACACTTGATGAGATATTTGTTGAATTCACCAAGTCAAGGCATCTTGCTAGCTAATGATTCAGCTGTTCATTTGACTGCCTATTGTAATAGTGATTGGGCCAGTTGTCCTATGACAAGGAGGTCCACCACTGGCTATTGTATTTTGCTGGGTCAATCACCTATTTCATGGAAATCTAAGAAGCAACAAGTGGTGTCTAGATCATCAGCTGAGGCTGAATACAGAGCCATGGCCCTAACATGTTGTGAAGTTACTTGGCTGGTGACATTGTTGAAAGATTTGGGGCTCAAAGATCTTGGTCCCGTAGATTTGAAATGTGATAATCAAGCCGCTATTTATATAGCTGCCAATCCAGTCTTCCATGCCAGAACAAAGCATATAGAAGTGGATTGCCATTATGTAAGGGATCAAGTCAAGAATGGTGAAGTCCTATGATGAGTGTGTAAATACTCATCATTTTGTTCCTTCTACACTGCAAAAACAGTCAAAAACACTATGAAAAGTCTCAAAAAGACAGAAAAAATATTTAGACTATGTTTTATTCAATAATTGTAAAAATCTAGTCCCTGGTTATTCAAAACATGTAATTTTTCATAAAAGGCCCTCAGGAATTATTAAGTTGTCAAATTTAGCCTTATAAAGTCTAGTTTTGCAAAATGACAACTTGAGTCCTTGGAATTTTAAAGATTGACAGAAATTACCCCGGGACATTTTTAATTTGAAAATTATCATTTTTGGTCCTTGGAAAAATTAATCTTGTCATAATTAGTCCTTATGATGAAATGTGGAAAATTACAGTTTTGGTCCTTCAAGTTTGGTCAAATGGCAAATATGGTCCTTGTGTATTACTTCCAAATCAAAACCAGAAAACACAAAAAAAAAAGTAAATAAACCCATTAACCCACCAGACACCCACGACCCCTGCCCACCTTTCCCTCCTTTTTCTTTCCTGCTTTCCCTCTTCCCCACTCAACCTGCAACACTCAACAACCCATTCCCTGTCATCACCAAACCCTCTCACCCACTACTTGCCCTCACAGAAGAAGCACAAAAGCACACTCAAGCATTTGAAGACCCATGGCTTATTAGTATAAATAGTTTGTATGCCAATGTATAAGGCAGTTAGTAAGTTAGTTTTTAGTTTTTTTAGTTTTAATTTAGTTTTTAGTTTTAGTCTAGAATTCTTATGTTCTAGTCCCAGTTTACTTTAGTGTAATTTATTTTTAATGTCATTTTAATTTCAGTCGATTTAAATTCTGTTCTAATCCAAGTTTTAAGAGTTTATGCAATTTCAGATTGTGGTTTTCATTTAATGAGTTCTTGTTTATGTTCTTGTTAAAAAGTTTGTTTAAGCTCAATTAAGCTTTGGTGAATGATAATCTAATAGGTCTTCAAGTTTTTCACAGGTTTTGGTGTTTTCAAATTTGGTTTTCTGCCCAAAAGTATTGTTTGGATGTGCCTTACTCTTCGGTCAAAATCCACAAATAGACCCACTTTGATACCCAACTCAGTTTTCAAGTCTTGTGTAAGCACTTTGGTTAAGTTTTCATGCTCTAATCCAGTTTTTATTCAACTTAGGTAGTTTTATTTATTTATTTATCTTTGTTTCTGTCTTTACATGATCAGCAGCCCAGTTACAGCTTTTTTATAAGTTTCTTCCAAGATCCTATCTAGCTGCACTTAGTTCCTTTTTGTAGCTTGTAGTCAACCTCACTAGTTTCAGCCCTTTTGTGGGTTGGGAGTTCCTTTTCGGCTTATTTATAAGCTTTAAAAAGCCCAACTTGGGACTGTTTTGTAACAGCAAACTGCAACCACAACAGCAGCACCCTCAGCTCGACATCTTTTTTACAGTTTATTTCTAGGCTAATTCAGCTTATGCCAGGGCAGATATTGGGGGCAAAAGTTAGATGAGGTGGTGGACAACAAGTAGCCGAAAGACCAGGATCTAACTCACTCTCCAGCTTATCCAAATTAAGCTCCAAACAGCGCCATTGTGTTTGTTTTGCTGAACTGCACTAGCAGATAAGTGAATTTTTCGTTTCAAGTGCTTATTTAGGTTTAAGCTAGCTTATTCAGAATCCCTTAGATGCTTACAGTGTATTTAGAATAGGATTTCCCCATTTTAGCTTATTAGTGCTTATTAGTAGCTTATATTGCTTATTTGTCTCTTCCTTAGTTTAGGATTCCCCCTAGAATAGCTTATTTTGCCAAACTTTGTGGAATTTTCACAGATTCATTATAAGTCCATTTGAGCTGAAATTTGGGATACAAGATCTTTGGTTGGTCGTGGATTTCATGATCTTTTTAGTTTATTTTTAGGAATTTTATAAGCTAGCTTAATGTAGGCTTAAAGTAGGGCCTTAGAGGCCGTTTGGCTTATAGTTATTAAAATCTGGTCGCGAGTTTTTTTTTCTGTAGCTTGTGCTTTTTACTTCCCAATCAGTTGCATTAGCTCATTTTAGGTTAGATTTAGGCTTTAGTAGCTTATGGTAGCTTATAGTTAGCTTTTAGCTTATTTCAAGTGCTTATTCAAACTGCTTATTTGCCCAATTCAGCTTATTAGTGGGCTTATCTAACTTTTTATATTTTTCCCAGGCTTAGAATAATATTTTTGATTTTCCTGTAAAGTCTCATAATTTTTACTGTTCATTTGTTATTTTTCTTAATTTTAATTAATTTAAATTAGTTTTTAATTAATAATAGTTATTTAAAAAGTCTAAAAAATATATTTTCAGTTTTAACATTAGTTTTATAATATTTTAGATTTTTCCAATTTATAATTTCATTTTTTAGGTTAATTTCCTATTTTCTTGTATTTTAATGTATTTTTAAATAGTTAAAAATAGTTTTTAATTAATAATAATTAGATAAATAGTTTTAAAAATAAATTTCTTTTTCTTAAAATTTTCTTTTATTATTAGAATTGTTAAAAAGTAATTTTCATTTTCATGAGTCTTTTAGTTTTCTGATTTCACATTTTTATTTTACACGTTTACGTTTGTTTTAGTTTAAGTTTTACGTTTTTAGGTTTTAAACGTTAATCGATTTTAAAAATAGAATTAAAATGACTTCAAAGTCTTTATTAGATTTAATTTCCTTAGTGCAATCAATCATAACCCCTTTCCTATTCAATATCACCCGATCACAGATTCGTTGTATTACAGTTTTCACACCTCGTTGGGACTTAACAACCCGGGGAAGCACTATACTTCTCCAGGATAATTGCATTGCGTTCTCAAGTGATTGACTCTTGTTGACCATTCACTTGGTTAATTTGGGTTGACCGTTTGGGAGCCAATCAAATTTTGGCGCCGCTGCCGGGGAGGTGTGCTGCGTTCTACGAATTTGAAGCATCAGTGTTGTTGAATATACATCCATTGTATATTTACCATCCTTGTTCATATTTTCTTATTAGTATCATATAAAAATAAAACGGTTCCCGAAAACATTTTAAAATCAGTTTTCAACAAACACAAAAACCCAAAAAGATTTTCTTTCTTATTTTTACAAAATGTTTATTCAAAAATCCAAAAATATCCATCTTTACCCTCTCACATCTTTTGATTCTACATTTCTTACCCTCTAAAAACCATTTGATTCTTTCTATGTCTCATCATCACCCTCTTGGTTGTCAATGGTGTGGTGGTCCTTATAATGGTGGCAATTGCCCCAGTTGTAGCATGGTGGAATCAGGAAATGGGTCTGTCTATAACCAGGATCCCTATTTCTACCATAACACAATTGATTTATTCCATCAGCTACCACACTGTGAGACTCAGCAGTTTTACTGTTGTGAGTACTGTGGTGGTTCACATTACAGTTCTGATTGTCAATCGGGAAACACGCTTGTCTATGAGCAGGTTCCTGATAACAATTATGACTACAACACATATAACTCACAGCCACATCAGTTTTACTGTTGTGAGTATTGTGGAGGTCCACACTTTAGCTCTGATTGTCAAACAAGGAATCCATTTCCTTGTAACAATTACGACTCTTCGTATCATGACCAACCTCCACAGTACCAAATGAATCAGGCACCACCTCAGCCTGAGCCACTTCCTCAAAATCTTCTCCTTGATCTTTTGGATTTAGTGAAAGATTTGAAGGAATGTAAACATTCCCAAGATAATCCAAATCAAAAATCCATGGAAAAATTGTTAGCTGAAGAGCAGGCTGCTAAATTAGATTCCCAGATTGCAAGTGAAAACTCTATTAGGGAATTAATTAAAATACAAAAAGCAGCCAAATCTAGCTCTCAATTTCGTTTCATTACTGATGACGATGATGATGAAGTTACCCTTGATATTCGTCAATTTTGTACAGGTTCTTCAAGTTCATCAGTTGAAATTCCATCCATGAAAAATCAGGGAGAAAAGACTATGATGGAATTACTAGCAGAAGAACAAATGGAAATGTAAAACATATGTATGCTAGTCCTTCTCAACTCCCTCAGTCTGTTGTTATCACACCCGATATTCCCACTCACTCTCTGAACATGGGGGACGAGCATCTTGACACTGTTCCTGAAAAGGAATCGGACGAATTCATAAAGTCTAGTGTTGAGGACCTTGTCCCAATCCTGAGAGAGTCACAGGGAACTTCTGATCATATGTGTGATTCTCTTTCCCCTCTTGAGTGTTCAAAAGATCATTTTGAAACTTTCTCTGATCTTAGCGATGATTGTGCTTCCTATGGAAACATCGAGTATGTTGAGTCATCTCTCCCACAGTCTGATCTTCTTCTTGAGGAGTTCACCGATGAACTCACTCACATCAGTCCACTTTCATCAGAAAGTGACGATGGTCTCTTTGATTTCGAAGCCGATCTGGGAGAGATTGAAAGTCTCCCTTATAATGATCGTTCACCCACTTCTTATCCCAACAGTCCAATAGAGAATGTTGATCACTTTGTTCCTGAAGCATTCAAAACATCTCTCACTAATCCTCTATTTGAATTCGACTCTGAATTCACTTTAATTTCTGAGAATCCACTCTTTGATACTCAGATTGAGGATAGTGATAAGTCTACAGTGGAACAAGAATTCACAAATTTACATCTTGTGATTGATTCTCTTCACGAGGAGTTCGCCGGTGAACTCACTCATATCATATCTCCGCCGGAGTATGATAACTTCCACTTTGATCATGACACACCCGGGATTTTTCTTGATCACGTGAGCTTAAATGATGAGATTCATAATACTGAAATTATGGATTCTCCTATGGATGAAGATGAGTTAGTCATGATTTTCATCATGACTTTCTTTCTTTTCTTCACCTATCCCGTGACTTCTTCTCTTCTTCACTCATTCAGGAGTGAAGATACCATCTTTGACCCCGGCATTTCCATGTACCATTTGTGAGCCGAGTCTGTCTATGTATATCTCGTCGGTGTGGAACTTTCGCATGCTTCAAATGTTTATACAAACATTTTGAATGAAAGTCTGATGGAGATTGTTCTTCCACTCTGCTTCCCCATGAACAAATTAATGCGGGGATCGAGTCAAGCTAGCGACTCGGTAATCAAAAACAGTAGTTAAACATGGGTTTTCACCCGTGTGTCCCACCCTAGTGTGGGGGAGTTGCCCCCCGCTGTTGTATATAAGTTTTCTAAAAAAAAAAAAAAAAAAAAAATTATCAAAAAAAGGCCGTAGTATTTCCCTTTTACGTTCTTTGTTTCGGCATAACCACCGGTACTTTGAATATTGAGGGCAATATTCATTTCTAGTGTGGGGGGGAATTCTCACGAATTTTATCATGTAATTATACCACCCAATTTCCCCATTTTTGGCCAAAATTTTTTCTTTTTGGTGTAAGTGTTTTGCACTTACACAACAAATGGTAATCAGTCCGCCATGTCTAACCCACATAAGGATTGGCTAATCCAGGAGCAAACGGCTCTTGGTAAAGATATCTCAAATCCGTTGACGGCTTGCAATTTGCCCAAAATTGTATGGTGTTCAGCTCACCATATCTTTAATTAGTGAAGAGTTGGCTAGCCCGCAAGTTTATGGCTTGTGGTAAACGCAGTTGGAAAACCATAATTGGTAATCGACTCACCAAAGATATTTTATCTAAGAGTTGGCTAGTCCAGAAGCAAACGGCTTCTGGTAAAGACAAATCAAATCCGTTGAAAGCTGGTGATTTGCTCAAAATCATATGGTTATCAGTGTACCATAGTTCTTACTTGAACTGAAACATTTGACTACTCCAGAAGTAATGGCTTTTGGTAAAGAGATTCAAATCCATTAAGTTTTCTCAAAAGATTGCTAGGGACTAGCAATGTTTTAGTGTGGGGGATTGATGAGTGTGTAAATACTCATCATTTTTGTTCCTTCTACACTGCAAAAACAGTCAAAAACACTGTGAAAAGTCTCAAAAAGACAGAAAAAATATTTAGACTATGTTTTATTCAATAATTGTAAAAATCTAGTCCCTGGTTATTCAAAACATGTATTTTTTCATAAAAGGCCCTCAGGAATTTTTAAGTTGTCAAATTTAGCCTTATAAAGTCTAGTTTTGCAAAATGACAACTTGAGTCTTTGGAATTTTAAAGATTGACAGAAATTACCCCGGGACATTTTTAATTTGAAAATTATCATTTTTAGTCCTTGGAAAAATTAATCTTGTCATAATTAGTCCTTATGATGAAATGTGGAAAATTACAGTTTTGGTCCTTCAAGTTTGGTCAAATGGCAAATATGGTCCTTGTGTATTACTTCCAAATCAAAACCAGAAAACACAAAAAAAATAAAATAAACCCATTAACCCACCAGACACCCACGACCCCTGCCCACCTTTCCCTCCTTTTTATTTCCTGCTTTCCCTCTTCCCCACTCAACCTGCAACACTCAACAACCCATTCCCTGTCATCACCAAACCCTCTCATCCACTACTTGCCCTCACAGAAGAAGCACAAAAGCACACTCAAGCATTTGAAGACCCATGGCTTATTAGTATAAATAGTTTGTATGCCAATGTATAAGGCAGTTAGTA